>OZ023312.1:24688421-25282199 GCA_964007375.1 Ophion obscuratus
GTAAGGGAATGCCCGCAAATCCCGCTCGTCCGAGCTCCGTGCACCATCGGTCGTGCTCGTCGACGTAAAACTTGCTGCAAGGAACGTTTTTTTTTCTTCTTCTCTCCTCTCTGCCCCTCTTTCTTTTTTTTCTCCGTCTTTCCCTTTCTTCCATAGTGTATCTTCTCTTTTCTTCACTCTCCGTCACCCTCTACCAGAAGCCAGTCCCCCTCCCGCCATTTTCTCTTCCTTCCGTCGGGACTTTTTTCTTCTTCTTCTTTTTAATTTCTTCTTCGGGCTGTTTCTGCTCGTTCGGCGCGCTGCCTCGCGGTTCGCTGGTCTCGCGCGCGCGCTTCTTCACATCGAGTCGAGCAGGCGCGATCGTAAGTCCGTGGCGATATCGGTTCGATTTACCGGTGAGAACGAGCGATCGAACAGTCAACGGCCAGCCAGCACGTAGGTAACGGCCACCACCCGATCCCAGCCTCCCCCGTCGACTACCCCCTACGAAAAAAAAAAAAAACACAACGCGCCTAAAGTGACGAGCGACAAGTTTTGCACGTTACTTTACCTACTTTTTGGCTCATTTCTGTGTGGTCGGAAAGCCTTTTCGCGGTCTCTCGGCGAACTGTGAAAATTATCGACGTGCACAATAGCGGGATGTAAAAGGGTGAGGACGACTCTGAACGGAGATATTTTAGTGACCAACGGGTGCGCGATTTGTGGAGGAAAAGAGACAAAGGGAGAGTGCCATGAGGATCTAGTTCTACCGATCATCCAGGTGAGTTTCTTCGACGATCTTCTTCTCGTTTGTTCGTTCAGGCCGTCCTTTCAACTCGCCGTCTCGGTATCCGTCTTCGTTTGGTTTTTTTTCTTCTTTCTTTCGTCTTTTTGCGCGCGGATTTGTTTGAGTTTGTTTGGGTTATCGAGCATTGCCGATCATTGAAGACTTTCCAAGTAGCCAATTTCGAGATTTTCAAATGTGGCTAAATGGGTACCAAATGGCTGCACGAAAGTTATGTTAAAGTTGACAATCATCCAAAAAGATAACTGTTGGATACGTGATAACTTATAGGTAACTTCCATGCGGACAATTGGTACCCGTTTGGACGACTATTTGGAAATTGCTAACTGGGTTCCGCAAAAAATATCGCTCTGTGGGGTCGGTCGAGAATGATGAGCGAGTATCGGGCTATCGAATCGTATTCCTCTTTCGCGCCCGGTGATTCCAATGCCGGGCCAGGAAATGATGTAATCGCTACCACGAGACCTCTGCTACCGCTCTTGGTATTTCGCGTTTTTTCGGCTCTCTCTCTCTCCCACTCTCTCACACACATTATATTTCTCTGACGCGAGTAATTCACGAGAGACCAGATGAAAAAACGATCGTTCATTCCAAACCTTCACGAAGACGAACCTCCATTCAAATATCGAAACGTCAATGAATTCTAAAAAATTCATGTCGAAATATCATGCTACAATAAGAATCTACGTACCAGAATTAAGTGTACAAAAAAGTTACGCTCGCCTGTAATTGCATAGAAACCTAATTGATTATTCATCACTGTTAATTAATTTTCCCTTACCACAATCGTAGTGAAATAATTTTCATTGCAAATAATTATCTCGAATGAAACACTACTGCGAAATATAAATGTTTTATCACGGAGCGGCGAAAAATTGCAGCAGAGAAGAATACAAATTCAATAAACTTTCGATTAAAAAGCAAAGTGTCTGAGTCTGTGTAATGAGAAATAGTATATATTTTTTACGCAATCTCCAAATTTGCATTGGTGTCGAAAATTTTGGCCTCGCTGTAAAGTGTCCAAGATGGATGAAGTGGCCCCAAAATCTCAATGTTTCGCGAACGAAGGTTAAAACACGCATACGGTTGAATTAATATACACATGTTAAATATACATATACATATACACTAGTGGAATGAATTTCGGAAACTTTTCAAATTTGTCAAAAGTTCGCTATTATTGATCATTTTAACATTACAATCACTTGTATTTAATATTCTTATCAAAATTGGATTATCAAGGGAAATATAAAGTAGAAACATTATAGATTAACATAAAAACATTACAGTATCATTTCGGCGTAGCAGAATATACACGTTCTGCGTAAATATAAAAAATTAGTTTCCATCAAAGGTGTCCAGAACGAATTCCACTAGTGTGTATGCATAATATGTGCGTGTGCGTGGGAGTGTTCGAAAGAAATACTGGCGCGACGACCATTTATGGCAACCTTTGGTCCCATTTCATCGACCATCTTTTATTGCGAAAGGCGAGACAAAAGCAAACTAATAAAAATGATACGGATAATGTGCAACAGGTAATATAAAATAATTCCTGATAACGAGGAACAAGGAATTACCTGGCGGTAATTCCCGTAATAATTACCGGAATCACCAGACATTTTTCCCGTCTTTCCCGGAGTATAATTGCTAATTGTTATCCCCTCTGAAGAATAACGATAAATATAAACGCGGGATAAACGTCTGGCTATTCCGGTAACTAATACGGGATTCACCGGAATGACCAATCATTTTTCCTGGGTCATCAGAAATGTGGTGGACGCGTGTCTTCGACACACACGTATCTCGGACTGTCTCGGTCCTCACATTCATGCCAATAATCAGCCTCTGGCTCCTTCTTTCGGTCGCTTTCTCTTGAGACTTTAAAAACCGGTCAACGAGCACACGTGTATGTATATTCTTCAACCGGTATCTTCGCGAATTTATATGAGTACGCGGCTATATCGATAACAATATCGTTTCATTACAATTTGGCAATGATCATCGGAGAAACTCAATCCCACAGGTGTTGGGATGTGCGCTATCGTGACACCGCGTATACATGTGTACACTAGGAGGGAGAAAAGACCGGTTGGAGAATTTGAATTTGTGATGCCAGGCGTGTCCAAAGAGCCAAGTGGCCGCGGCAGGAAAGAAGACACGCCATATTTCGTAACGAAAGTCAATGCGAACGGAAAACCACGTGTGTCACTTAAGGGGCTATACCCGTGTGAACGCTGAAAATTTGGGTGATTTTCGGGAATTTTTTTGAAAGAAAAGTACTCAATTAAATGTTTCGGAAAATTAAGAATATATTTGGCTATATTTGACCTATATTACAGAATTTTTTCATACAAAAATCTTGAGAACCAAGCGACTTATGCGCTACCTTCGGAGACGCCAAAAAAAAAAGTTCCTCCACTGCTGACATGATTCCGGCCGATTGAGTAGCTGAAACCGAAAAAGGAAAAAATGTCGTTAAACTGGAAGGTATTTCCTGTACAATGACGTAGGATTTTCGAAAAATATCAAAATCTAACAAAATGGCGTAGTTATGAAAAAAGTCTGGTTTCTTGCCTATAAAATGGTCGTTTTTTTCAATGCCAAATCGTCAATTTTCATCCAATCAAAAATATCCTACGTCATTGTAGAGTAAATATATTCAAGAGTACTCAGTTCAAATTTCAAGTCAATCGGATAATTGCTCTTTGAGTCACAATGTCAGCAAATTTGAAAAATCTCATTTCGAGGAAAACGCGTTTAAAGATTTAACTATCAATTTTTGCAAGATAAAATTATTACAGATCCGGCCTTGAAATTTTAACAGGATATTCTTGAAAGTATAAACTGTCGAAAAAGGCAAAAAAATCGATTTTTTTTAAGTGTCACACTGGTATAGCCCCTTAAATTACGTGGATATATAGGGTGGCCCGAAAAATGACGACCAATTGTTCTTGCGGCTTTCTTTAGGTGCCAAGTATCGATAACGCAAATCATAAAGATGAGAATGGCTTAAACGCCGGAAATACAACTTTCATTCGACATTCAACCTCCGACAAGGGTGGGTTCCGGAAGTTGAAAATCCTTGCTATTTTTTGTGGCTTTTCTTAGGCGCTGGGAATGTACAAGGCAAAAAAAGATGAGAATGTCTTTTGCGGTGACGATACGATTTTTTTCCAACTTTCGCCCTGCGATGAGGGTGGGTTCCGGAAGGTAAAAATTGTTGCCATTTTTTTCGTGGCTTTTCGCAGGCACTAAGAATTCATAACGCAAAGAAAAAGGATGAGAATATCTGTGTCGCGCGAAATGTTTTTTTTTTTCATTTTTAACCCCTCAATAAGGGTGGATACTGGCCCACCAAATGTTTTTTGAACGTTTTGTAAGACGTCCACATATATTCTAGAGTCGAAATATTCACTAACGGCCAAAAGTTTCCGGACACTTCAGATAATTGCAAAACTTTCGATCACTTTGGATAATTGCAAAATTATGTTAAAATAATAAAATATATTATACGGAGCGACACAATTTCTTCGTAAAATAACAAGTGACATGAACTATATGATTCTAACATTATTTGGCAATTATCCAATGTTCGAAAGTTTTGCAATTATCCGAAGTGTCCGGAAACTTTTGGTCGGTAGTGTGCAGGCAAAAAAATTAAGTAAAAAAAATCCTTGGAACTTAATGGGACAAACTTCAGACCCATAATCTAGATGCCTCTCATCAATGCCTATCCGTATCACCCCGTATATGGTCTACGATATTTTTTAGTTTTCGAGAAAATAGCATTGTTTATTTTTATTTTTTGAGTTGGCTTGTAACATGGGTTTTTAATTTGTTCTCTTTTGCGTGTATACTTTCGTCTCAAATTTTCTTGAAAGCAATGTGGAGTCATTTGGACCATTATAAGTATCTGTTTTATCATCGGAAATTTAGTGACTGATTCTCGCAGACTTATTTTTTAAACCATTAATTAAAAGCGTTTACCGTAGTTCAGTTGGTTATTTATTTATTTTCTATTTATACTCAACAATGCACTTCGTAGCGATAACACAAGTAAACAAATTTGCGAGGTAAGTACATGCACGAAAGGTAAAATTAAAAAACGATTTTTCCTCGAAAAGTAAAAACACATTGAAAAACATACATGGGGGTGATTGGGATAGGTATCGATTCGAGGCATCCAGATTTTCCATTTGAACGTCACTTTTCGGGCCACCCTGTATATACACATTCAAAATAACCGAAGCCTACCGCCAAAAGCATCACTTGTTTTTTTCCGACCCAACAATTGAAGCGATGTGAAATATCGCGGAGACATTCTTTCCGGTTTATCCCGTGGGTAGCATTTTCCGGTTCCACTCTAATCGATTTCGTAAAAAAAAATGAATCATAGCCACCTTTATTGTAATGTCAAATATAATCACGAAATTCATACCCACGTGCGTTCGAGCGACACAAATGAAGGAAAAGACATTTCCGCTGTGACACCGTCCTACAAAAATGCAATGCCAAAAACTATTCAGTGGTTGGAATAAAATGAAAACAATCGAAAAATTATATTTTTCTCGATAGAAGATCGAAAACAAGGTACTTTGATGCTGCTTCCATTTTTTTTAGATAGTTATTAATACTACACATAATTACACATTTATCAGCAGTAATGCAGACGACGTTGAAGTTTCCATCGTTGGAATGCAATGGAAGTCAATTCTTTCTAGTTGGCCAAAAGTTTTCTTAGCCGATTTACAGACTACGAAAATTACTCAAACGTTTTTCACGTATTCTTAGTAAAAATCTGCGACCGTAATTTGCGAAGAAAAAGTTTGTCGATAATTTAAAAAAATTAAGGGATAAAAAAATGCGAAAAAGAAATCGTTGCATTACAACGATGCAAACTTCAACGTCTCATCAATGTAGTCAGTGGGCAGATCCAGCGATTTCCCCTGTTAAGGGGTCTTCTCACTTTAGACGCTAAAAAAAGACTATTCTCATAGTTTTTTCATAGTTTTATATTATAGATGTTGATATAAAAGTTGTTACACCTAATAAATACACTTTCGAAATACATTAAAAAAACATTTCATGTATTTATGCAACCCAAACAAACTTTAAACGCGTTTTCCTCGAAACAACGTTTTTCGACATCTTGTTGATAAAATCTTTGAAATTACTGAACCGATCCTTATGAAATTTTAACGACATATTCTTTACAACGATAGCTATAGCGCATAACAAGGATTTTTTTTAAATTTTGATATTTACTATTTTTTTCCTAAATACGGTGAAAAAAAGTTTTTTGTTTGTTCTTTTTTTTCGAAAAAAAAGGTACGCCATTTTGTTATTTTTGCATATATGAAAAATTGTATGATATGCGCTATAGCCATTAACATACTGAATCTAAAACCGTTTGATTATTTTCCGAGATTTCATCAACAACGCAGACCTACAAGTTTTTAGGAAATTTTTTTAACTACCCTTTTCATATATAAATAATGAGAAAATTAAAAAAAATGTAATGTATTTCGAACGTGTATTTATTAAGTGTAACAACTTTTATATAAATATCTATAATATAAACCTATAAAAAAAAATCATGAAAAAAGCCTTTTTAGCGTCTAAAGTGAGAAGACCCCTTAAGTAGCCCTCGGCCTGGCCCGATACTCGGATGGGTGACCGCTCAGCCGTGCGGTGCAGCAACTACAGTGCATTCGTTTCACTGATTTTCCAACAAAGCCAGATTTTCACCAATTTTCCTCTTCCCCCGTGAAAATTTTGGTTTGCGCATTAGCAAGGCCGGTCCTGATCAACAGCCTGATCTCGAAAAAAAAAACTCTAACAATTGAGGAAGTGTCGATGAAATTGTCAGAGGAATGAGATCGCAAAAGCTCGCAAGGGCATCCGAAGGAACGTTAAAATAAATAAATAAAATGTTAAACCTCAATCCATATTTTATCATCACGCATATGCACTGGATTTTTTTTCGATTATAGAGCAATGACATCTGCGAAAACCTAGTTATACTTGATCATTTTTGTTCCTGTCGATTGGTTTGCTGGTGTCTTGAAATAAAAAATACACGAAGTTGACGCATGGTTGGACAATTGTCGACAATACATTCCACCGTGCTCGGTTGGACCCTGAAATGGTTGGGTCTTGTGAGCTGATCGCGTGCCCATAGCGCACTCTCGTACATACGTTGAGTTGTGAGTTGTGAGGAAGGGCGTAATGTACCCGCTGTAAAAACGGTCGGCCTGCGTCGGTCTCACCTCTTTATACTCGCGAAATGTATAAGTCGATGGCGTCTATCGCTGCGAGAAGAGACCGAAGTGGTCTCTCTCTCTCTCTCTCTCTCTCTCTCTCTCTCTCTCTTGTTCTCGCTCTCTCTCTTACTCTCTAAGGGAGAATCAGAAGTGCACGTCTGTTTCCGACTGCGCCGTGTTGCACGTATACGCGCGTGCACCCACTGCTTGAAATGCAGTCGAACCGGCTGTTGTAGCGACCAACGTGGGACCAGACTCTTGCACGTTATAATTCTTACGTCTACAGGGACCCGGAACTTCGCCTATGGTCTCCAGCAGTCCCTACGTCGCAACTGTTGAACGTTAACTGCCGGATTTCTAAAAAAAATAGAATCACAAAATGAAGTTTATAAAAAAAATTAACTTATTCACTGAATATTTCTCAAATCCAGAAAATTCCAAAGTTCGTAGGTGGCGAAAAAAAATTCTTTTCGCAACAATATTGCGGGACTATTTTGACTTCTTCGGAGAGGAACATGGAGATTATCCTTAATTTGACATGATGGTGAAGTGGGCATCGTTGGAATGCAACAGAATATTTTTTTATTGGAATTACCAGTTTTCTTTGACAGATTTAAACTCCAGCAATCTCGCGATCATTTTTTAGGCTCCTTATTTAGTGTTTTACGACCCAAATCTACAAAATATGATTTTCCATGCTAATTAAAATAAGGAAGTAAAAAAATAGCTGCATTCCAACGATGCCTAATTCGAGCCCACAATTTGACATTCCAAATGCATTTCAATACCAGAAAATTCTTGTCGACTTTCCGCTTTGAACCAAACGTAAACTGAGGCCGACCTTTAAGTCTACAAAACGATCCCACAAATTATATTCGCTAAAGAATCGAGCTAGGTTCGTGGTAGTTTCGAAAAACCCATATCGCCGATTAATTTGGAATTTCGTGTACCCATGTATTTCGACTCGCTGATCATGAATATGGTATCGAAAATACCCGCAAATTTTATTTTCAAGGTCGAAACTCGAAAAAACTGATCTTTTCAAAGTTTTTTATTTTATTTTAATAAATGTTGATCTTAGAGATCAAAGTTTTCTACAAAAGTTGTAGCCTACAAAAAGATTGGTCTTTTATGTCTTATATAGTTTTCGATTAAAACCATTCTATTTCGAGAATAATGGGGTAATGCTCCAATAACTATATTTTGCTAAACTTAATTACTTTCTATATTATCGGCTTACGCATTTTACCGCGAGAAAGTTGGAGTTTAGTCTTTAAGAGCATGTTTATTTTTTCCTTTTGTTTGTTTTGTTTTTTAAAAGTATTTTTTGTGTTTTTTAATTTTTTTTTAATTTTAGGTTTTTTTTATTTCATTTTATAGTTTGCTTTTTTTTATTTGTGGATGATTAAGTTTGTTTGGGTTTGAAGACTAAACTGTGCTTTGAGGGCCATTATTTGATACAATTGGTTTCAAGAAAATGACTCATGAGCTTCCAAAGTCTTAAAAATGAGTAAATGTATAAAAAATGTTAATTTCTGAATTCATTATAAAAAAAGGGTATTTTGAACTTAGATTTGCTCCAAAAAATTCTCTAGTTTATACCCTTTCCAACGGTATGCTACATGTCATAGAAATTATTCGTTATGTGGTAAAAATAAAAAGAGTAAGTTTTTTGTATAATAAATTTAGTCTTAGCTGAAGATTAGGTCTTAGCTGCAGCTAAGACTACATTCGTTATTAAAAAAAACTTTCTCTCTTTATTTTTACCACATAAGTTGTGTCTATGACATGTAGCATACCGTTGGAAAGGGTATAAACTAGAGACCGTTTTGGAGCAAACCTAAGTTCAAAATACCTTTTAGTTTTTTTAATAATAAATTCAGAAGTTGACATTTGTTGTACATTTACTCATTTTTAAGACTTTGGAAGCTCATGAATCATTTTCTTGAAACCAATTGTATCGAATAATGATTTTTTTATAATGAATATACATTGCAGAATACAACAAAAGTTATTTCGTGCCATTACAACTACAGACAAAAAAGTTATGACGATTCAAAGGCAACATTTCGGGTAATTAAAAAAAAATCATATCTTAATTACCGTGACACTTAGGACATAGGGTCTAAGGGCGAAAAAAGTAGCAACCCCCCCCCCCCCCCTCCACCACCCCAGAATCTGTATATAAAAGTAGATTCTCTCTGTCGCTTGTATGACTTTGCAGAGAGGTATGACTCTGTAATTGTCGAAACTCGCGCATGTGGGCCTCGACAATTCCCATTCAATGTAAATTCCACGAATCCACGTCTACGATCGCAACAATCAAAGTTTAAGCGCGCCCACGATTGGCACACATAAAAAAACGTCCCGGCTGATGATTATCCGGTCTCGCTCCCTTTCTCTCTCTCTCTCTCTCTCTCTCTCTCTCTCTCTCTCTCTCTCTCATTCCCTCTCAGTCTCCGAGAGCCGAAAGCCACGCGGCATAAAGTGGAATTTAAATGACGTACAGATATGAACAATCCTCCGTGAGGCACAATAGGTATGCGCTATTTTAAAATTATTCTCAGAGGGAAACTGTATTCGCGATAACGTCAATGAAAGAATTTGTAGCATAAAAGAATTACGATGTACCTGGAGGGGCGGAAAAGATTACTGCCGACGAAAGGCGAACTGCAAATCTCCGAAATTACAGTGAGGATAATTAAGGCAGTATTGTTGTCTAGAGCGCTGTTTTAGAGGTCATTTTTGAATGGAATAACTAAAAAAAATTAATACACATGTTTATAATCCTTCAAGAACGTATCAAAATAGTTTTTAAAAGAAAAAAATGTGAGATTATGGACGTTTGTTTACAACGGTGCGCGAAAAACGTCCCCAATTGACGATTCCAGTGTTGTGAACGTGATATGAATCTGAAGAAAAAAACAAATATATTCTTAACCTGTATGAATGTTGTAATGTTTGGTACCAGATATAGCACAACAAAAATTTACAAAATGGCGACATGCTTAACTTTGATTATCAATTTTTCCTTTTTTTTCCAAACATTCTACGAATTGGAAAAAAAATTATTTCGACTTAATTCTGCTACCAACGTTGAAAATAAGTCTACTAAAGGTGTATGCCAAATCTGAGCTCAATCGGCCAATTGGTTATCGAAATATCGTGGTTGCCGAACTGAAAAGCATAGTTTCAAGAAAAACGGGATTAAAGTTGGTGCATCTCAATCACGCTTCCGGAGTATACTCGTCATTTCTATAATGCGGTTAATTTCATGAGTAATCATTCACAGTCGTTTTCCGAAGGGTCTGTAGAATAATAAATGTAAAAAAAACGACTTTTTCAAATTTCTTGACAACAATGATGTCTTAAGGTGTATTTGTAATATATATATATATATATATATATATATATATGTATATATATATATATATATATATATATATATATATATATATATATATATATATATATACATGTAAATATATATTGGACATATTATATTCATAAATATTACCAAGGTCATTCGATTAATATTTTCGAATTTTTCCCTGCGCAATTGATGAGAAAAAAAAACAGCAGGAGAAAAAACTTATAAATATTATTCCCATCATGCCGTATGTAACGTAAAAATTAAATAAAGTAACGTAAATTTTTTTTTTAACTCACGACCAGGAGCGTTTACTCAATATCAATCCAATAATCCACGACGTGGAAATTTTCACCGTTATATATATATATATATATATATATATATATATATATATGTATGTATATATATATATATGTATGTATTTATTTATTTACACATATATATATGTATATATTCCATACACCTTTCTATATATCCATACATAGACCTATATTGCAAAAAATCGTTCAACACATTCCACAAGTCTATTACCCGATAGCCAAATGTATATTAGAGTCGAAATGCTTCATCCTAAAAATATTGTCACGAACAAATTATCAAACTGTCACCCATTTCCTATGAAACGAAATAAAAATCGAAAGGAAAGAGGAAATACCTCAGTACGGATACAAAAAATTGTTCATTTAGAGTGCAATGCTCCATCTGGTGTGCAAAGCAATATATAGACATGTATTTTGTTTTCCACTCTGGATGGAATATATGTATATATATATATATATATATATATATATATACACAAAACGCATACACACATTTTATACACGCATATGTGCATGTACATGTGTACACGAGCGGTTGTAGACCCACAGGGAAGCACGACTTGCAGAGAACGTGCCGAGAAGAAAGGCTCGTAAAAGCGCACGTTCGTATGTACATTCACTGTATGAGTATACGTACATACACATGAATATGTCTATATGTTCATACATACATATATGTCTATGTGTGCATGTTTTTATATATAGACCCATTATGTTTTGTGCAGTTTATACGAGCGTGTGTGTATATATATATATGTATATATGTGCATATATAGAACCATATATATATATATATGTCCACCTGAAGCTAGTCATTGCACCTTACAGCTCCGAGCACTGTCAACGTTACCCCGTATAGCTGAATATAGGACCGGACGTCAGACGTGGTCTGCACCTGCATAATGCACACATAGCAGCCGAAAAAAGTCCCACAGATACGTACTCAATCGGTTTTTTAAATTATCCTTCCCGGCATCTGGCGAACGCGAAATTGCGCGCGCGCTTTGACTGAAACTCCGTTCGATCAAGCGCCTGTGATATAAATCGTTCTATAAATTCTTATACAGCTACGAATAATATAGCGTTGAAGTTTGCATCGATAGAATGCAACGAAAATCCTTCTTTATTTTTTCATTTCTTTATTTTTATTACTATCCCAACTCTTCTTTTGCAGTTTTACATTATGGATCCCTAATAAGGATCTCCAAAAATATTTCATTGACATTGGTAGCCTAAATGTGCCAAAATGAAATTTGCCAATAGGTACAAAAATATTTTCGTTGAACTCCAAGGTTATGCAAAGTTCAATACCGTTGAATAATTGTTGCCTCTATATTGCTCCTGATGTGACGACCGCAGTTAACGGCGGGGTAAAGTTAATTCGGCGAAAAAAAGGCATGTTTTTAAGATTTTTTTTTGGCGTAACGAATAGTGTTCGTTTATTGAAAAATTTACATATAATAAAGTAACATTTGAACAACATTCTTCTAAATTTGCATTGCAAAATATTCAAAATTGAGCGAGTAAAAATTAAACCCCGGAGGCGCCTCGAAAAAAAGTTGGTTTGCGGTGTGCACCATAACTCGCAACAGAATCATTTGAAACAAAAAAATCAAAATGCATTTGTTAAAGGAGATGTTTCTCGAGGTAATGACGAGAGGATTTTTTTTTTCGACTTTTCGATTTTTCGTAGCACTTGGGAGCCAAAAACCCGATTTTCGCTAAAAAAATCGGCTAATTTGTTGTTGAAAAATTAGTAATTATTTTAAAAAAAACAAAAAAGCTCTCGACAATACCTGGTGAATTATGTGAAGAAGTACTGTGCAAAATTTCAAAGCGATTGGTCCAGTAGATTTTGAGTTATCGTGCACACGGACTTCAAATATGACAAGTCTCAGAAAAACGGTTTGAAAAACGCAGAAGAGAAGAGAACGGCATGGAGCAATAGACACAAATACTCATAACTTCGTCAATTTTAATCCGATCGACTTGAAATTTTAACACAATATTCTTGATATATTATGCATTCATTTAAATTTTTTTTTTTAAATGAAAAAAAAATTTAAATACTTTACCCCGCCCTTAAAAATTCGCGGTTGGTGCAGAAGTCGACACAACTTTTCGGATCAAGAATGAAAATGATGAACGTTTGATCGAAGGCAATACATGCGCCGAATTTTTTTTTTACGTCGGGGATTGCTTCCGTGTTGGATGAGATTAGTTATTCAAACGGGTCTTGGCATAATGCTGCGGAGAAGCTGCCGTTTGACCGGAAATTAAACGCGTCGACGCGCCGTCGTTCACGTCGCGTAAACTTTACTCGTGTTTCATGAATTTTTCATACGAGCAAATTCCTGTCTCTTCTTCAGGTTCCATAATATCGCATGCATATTTATATATATAACGTACATAATGATCCATATATACACGCACGCATACACATTCACGTTATCCACGGCTTCACTTGCGCTCATTGCTCTCTGCCCCACCCGAGACTGTTTGGGTTGGTCCTTATTTTATTAATATGACAAATATTTATGAAAAATATAATGTGTGTATATATTTGAGTACTTCATACTTCATATAAAAGTATTTCATAAGGATTTATTTATGTTATACTTCGTATATAAGTATTTCATATTTATGAAGAAAAAAAATGTGTGTATATATTTAGGTATTTCATACTTTATATAAAAGAATTTCATAAATATTTTATACATATAATTTCATTTGAATTCATACATTTCATCGTTTAGAAATTTCTGAAATTTCTGAAATTTTCATTAAAAAATATTTCATAGATATTACAAATACAAAAATGTAAAAATGAACTACACTCGGAAGAGCCAGTGATGCGGCGTCATTCGAAATTTTGATGGACGACGCCGCATCATTCTAGAGGAAAACTCAAGAACGATAATGCTTTTTTTCTCGTAATCTAAAGATCGTAGAACACGGGGGTGGTTCCAATAGGTATTGATACGAGATATCTATATTTCCCTTTTGAACGTCATAAAAAGTGACGTCCAAAAACGTAAACGTAAAGTGACATTATGCATTAATATTTTTATTTTCAATAAAATTGAATTGATTTCATAGATTTAAATTGATGAGAATAATAATATTAAAGCATAATGTAACCAATTATCTTCTAATGAAAAAAAAAAAACAGCTAAAGAACTATACTGGACTATTATCTTTAATTGAATTCTAATTTTTTTGACTGTATATAAAGGGTGGCCCGAAAAGTGCTGTCTAATAGGGAAATCTAGATACCTCGCTTCCTGTCCGAATCTTTCTTAGTTTTCGAGAAAAAAGAATTTTTTAAAACTATTTCCTATAGCACTTTTTCAATGCTACTGGAAAATGCTCCAGAAAATGCAACACGAAAAAAATCTTGCAGGAAAGTTATTAAACGCTCCATTAAGTAATAAATAATCGTGAGAAAAGTACATACACAAAAGAGGGAAAAAATAAATACCAATGCTACAGAAAACTTCGGAAAAATAATGCTTGGCTCTATAAAAGTACAAAGATCGTAGAACATTCATGGGGGCGACTCGAATAGGTATTCGAATAAGAGGCATCTAGACGTCGCGTTTGGTGACGTCCAAAAAGAACAAAAAATCCAATCACGGGCACATATATAATATTATATATACATTCACGCACGCACACACACACATATTACCATTATGCTTTAATATTTTCATTCCTAATTAAATTTAATTCTTTCTATATATTAAAATTAATGGAAAAAATATTAAAGCATAATGTAATCAATTATTTGTCATTTACATATATCTATATGGATTGAACGATGCGTAAATGTTATCTTTTACTAAATTCTGAGCCTATTCATTCTATTAACATATTATACACACACACACACACACACACACTAGTGAAATTAGTTCTGGACGCTTCTCAAATTTTTTCAAGCGTCGCATTTATCGATCATTTTCACGTTACAATCCCTTATATTTTATATTCCCATCAAAGCAGGCCCATTAAGACAAATATGAAGTAGATAAATAATAGATTAAAATAAAAACATTACAGTATCATTTCGGCGTGGAAATGTGAAGTTGAATATACAAGTGGATATAAGTGGAAACTACAAGAAAAAAAAAATTAAAAAATATAATTTCGTCGTGGCAAAATATACATTTTCAGCATAAATGTAAAAAAGCTAATTTCCATCAAACGTGTCCAGAATGAATTGCACTAGTGTATACACCAATGCACGTACACACGTACGAGTGCATATTTGCCGAAGGAACCATAACCGGAATAGCGGCATCCCGTAGAGCTCCGATATATTCGGAGAGAGATCGCGCGGATCACGCGGTACTTTCACCGTTTAAAATTTCGTTGGTCGCGTCTTACCTTATCTCTTGCACGCGGGTACGGTGTGTGGACATACATGAGTCTCGCTCTCTCGTTGACCGAGTACTGTGTTTCGGAGGGAAGAGAATCGGTCCGCAAAAGTACCAAAAAAGTAGGCCTCGGTAAATACCGCGTCACTTCACGTGCGCGCCGGTATTAAATATTACGCGCAAACGTATATCGATGCACATGCGTGTACGCGATACTCTCATACGCGGATATGCGGGAATTGGCCGATGGAAAACGGGCGGCAATTTCTGCGGGATATAACAGGACTTCATTCCACGGGAACTCTCGCGAATCTCACCAACGAATATTTACACACACACACACGCGCGCGCACACACACACACACACACACACACACACACACATATTGGTACGTATGTTTACGCGCTCCATATATGCCGTGCTCATGGGCAGTCTAGTGCACGCGTTATTGATGTTAATACAAACCGGAAACACCGGTGCGACTTGTGCGTCGCATGCGCGCGATCTCGATCCACACGTTTCAATGTTTCGGGATCGCGGCCCCAAGATATATCAATTGATAAGTAAAATTGCCGGATTTTCCAGTCGCGCTTCGATCGAGTTATCGAGGCAAACCTACAAAGGGTGTCTCAAAATAACCTGACATTCTCAATTGCGCACCGCTTTGGGACGAACTTCCGAAAAGCGGAAACCGAATTTTTATCTGAAATTTGGCATATGCATTCCTTTTAAAATTTTTAAAAATTCCTTAAGCCGGGATATACATTTAGATAGGAAAAAAAAACAATATTGAGGGATTTTTTAAACTAAGAAATAATTATTCTACACTTATCAAACTTTAGGTATACTTTAATAGTATTTTTAAGTATGCAAAACAACTTTTTAAAATGAATTGATCATAAAAATGACGCAGCTGTGGCAGAGTATTACAGCAAGGTCGCCGCGGAAGTTGCGAATCGGCGTGCAGTCTAGCTTCCCGTAGACTTTGATTTGCAAAAAAGTTCAAACATTTTTTCAGTTAAGGCCTGCATAGACTACGACACTTATTGCGACACAAATGTCTGACACTAATGTCCGTTCTGTTCACACATAAGACGGTTTCGGTGTCCCAGAAAGTGTCTGTACTGTGATGTCGCTACACAAGTGTCTCAGGTGTTCACACACAAAACTACTGACACAGCTGCAGTACCCGCTCGGACGCCATGGAGAAACGCCGTGCGGCGGCAGCCGTAATTTCGTGCGCTGTTATTAAGGGGCTATACCAGTGCGACACTTTAAAAAGATTGATTTTTTTTGCCTTTTTCGACGGTTTATTCTTTCAAGAATATCATTATCATTTAAATTATATATGTCAATATCATTTTATCTTGCAAAAATCGATAGTTAAATCTCTAAACGCATTTTTCTCGAAATGAGATTTTTCAAATATGCTGACAGTGTAACTCAAATAGATCCGATTGACTTGAAATTTGAACTGAGTACTCTTGAATATATTTACTCTACAATAACGTAGGATATTTTTGATTGGATAAAAATTGACGATTTGCCATTGAAAAAAACGACCATTTTGTAGGCAAGAAAAGAGACTTTTTTCATAACTACGCTATTTTGTTAGATTTTGATATTTTTCAAAAATCCTACGTCATTGTACAGGAAATACCTTCTAGTTTAACGACATTTTTTTCCTTTTTCGGTTTCAGCTACTCAATCAGCCGGAATCATGTCAGCAGTGGAGGAACATTTTTTTGCGCCTGCGAAGGCAGCGCATTAGTCGCTTGGATCTCAATATTTACCTATGAAAAAATTATTTAATATAGGTCAAATATATTTTTAATTTTCCAAAAGATTTAATTGAGTACTTTTCGTCCAAAAAATCCTGAAAATCACCCAAATTTCCAGCGTTCACACTGGTATAGCCCCTTAAGATGTGTTCTTTAATTATGCATTTTTCTGCCAACTTTAGCCGATATTGTGCCAAACTGTTCCGCCAAGCATTGAAGTGCTGCCTGTTTTTTTACTCTATTTTTTATAATCAGCACAACATATTTGCCAAAGTTCAGGCAGTCCTTCCACAAAAAATATCAAATTTTTAATGCTCTCCTTGCTCCACGTAATGGCCATTTTGATTTAACGCGGGTCGCGAGTGTCTGGATAATTTCGCGCCGGTTCGAAAACTTGGACACTGCCGCAGACACTCCGACACAACCTGTTCACACGGCGCTCGACGCGACACCTAGCGAGGTGTCGCAATAAATGTCCCGAGATCAGACAGTGGTGTTCACACACAGACACTCGATGTATACATTGAGTGTATACACCAAAGTGTCGTAGTGTAAACCTACCTTTAGAACATGTATAGTTTTTATGTGACGGTAATTAAAATGAAGAAAATGAAAATTTAAGAAAACGGCACGGATTTACAAAAAAAAATCAACATTCACGCAATATATCTGTAAAATGTGGATTAAAAAAAGTAGTTTTTTTTTCGAATTTTTCAAAAACAATTCTCGTCAAGTAGAAGGTACCAATATTATGAATATTTCTACCAAGTTTCAACTCAATCGGCTTAATACTTTTTGAGTAATCCTGCACGCCAATTTCGATGGTGCAGTTTTGAGAAAAACGCGTTTGAAGTTCACGCCCGCTCCGAATCCGAGCAGTGAGGCACAGCGTTGGCGGGCTGTAACGTTTGAAGTTTTTCGAATTTCGCTTTCAAACTTTGGACAAATATTCTACATATATAGTTCCATCGTATGAATTGAAAAAAAAAGAAATCGTTTTATTTATCGTTATAAATGTATATCCCGCTTTAAAAGGTTTTAAAGATTCCGAGATAGCGATTTTTGAAAGTTATTTTTGGTAATTATGCAGTTTGAGGACTTTTCCGAAAAACGACGGAAAGTTTTTTCCAACCGACTTTGGAGAGTCGTCGCTCGTCGTGACTTGGTCACCAAGATCCCGCAATTTGACGCCATTGGACTTCTTTGTTTGGGGTTTTCTGAAAGGCCAAATGTATGCCAATGATTCACAGAAGATTCCGGAGCTCAAGGAAGCAATTGGACGCATCATTAATGAAATTGGTCCGAAATTATGCCAACATGTTATTGAAAATTTCGTCAAAAGAGTGAATGTTTGCAAACAGTGACGAGGCGTCCATTTATCGGATATTGTGTTCCACACATAACCTCCATGTTTGTATGTTGTATTGAAATAAAAATATTTGTACTTTTTAAATAAATAATACGTTTTATGAATAAATTCAAATGTCAGGTTATTTTGAGACACCCTATATATCGACGTTGCAGGACGTTAGAGGCAAATTGCACCGGTCAGCGATTTATTCGACAAAAAAATTAAGACTGCAGAGTAGCTGGAGAGCTGATTTTTTTCGTAGATACGTCGAATTTTACGACCCGTTGGATATAGAGACTTCATCGGGATTTCTTATCCATGTGTCGAAGTAATGCGCCAGTTTGATAAAAGAAGAATTATCGATAAGCAGACGTCGAATGAACGCGCTCAATATTTATTGGGCGTTTTTCATTGTGGGAGGAACAATTTGCATCCGTGCAAATCTGAAAATGATACATTTTCTAGATCGACTCAGCTACGTTTGAAAGATAAAGCTACTCTTACGATGGAATATCCCGGGATCAATGTTCGCCGGAAATTTCGAAGGGATCTGCTCTCACGAAAAGTCAAGATTGTTATTGAAGAAATATTTACCTGAAATTCGGGGAGAAAATATGCTTTTGCAAGAAATCCGAAGATTCCTGAATAATAATCATCAAAGACTACTTCTGATTCCTTTGATACTGGGCAGTGGACAAGCAGTATCGGTCCACAGGCCAATGCTATTTCATATGTCCATTCCCGATACCTATTTATTGCAAAAAAAAATTCTGATTCGTTTTATGTCGTGATCGTCATATCGACGTTTTTTTGGTAATACGACGAGGGGCAACCGCATTGCGATTCGTTCATGTTAGCGGGGACAGTCAAGAATTGCAGTACAGGTATTGCGTCAGGAATCAAAGCGATTACAGTGGCCGAGCTGTTGAACCACGATTGCGGTACGACAAGTAGACTTTTTTCACCTTCCTCTCTTTCTCTCTATCTATGTGATTCGTAGAGGTTCCCTCTCCCTCCTCCCATTTTAATTTTATCCGAATAATCATAAAGGTTTTATCGGTTATGTCGCGGCGATTTAGTTCTTGCAGACTTATTCACGCTGCACATAAATCAAGATGAAAATGGCGGAAGGTTAGTCCTTAATTCGAGTTTATCGCGCCCTTACGCTTGCCGGTGATCGATGCAAATTCATACACTACGCAGGGTACGTTCTAGTTGAATTTAATCGCAGACTATACACATACCCACACGTATACGAGGGTGAGGTGAAAAGTTTCCGGCCTGACCAAGAGATGGTGCCACTAGGTCTAGTTTTGGAGCGGCGTCCTACAGTACCATTCCTACCGAGCTTGTATGTACAGTTTCAGCCCAATCGCTACGTTAGTTTGCGTTTGAGAGCACATTGCGCGAGACGCTTCCGTTGTTTTCGTAAAAATGGAAAAATTGGAAAAACGTGCTGTCATCAAATACTTCCATTTGGAAGGTTTTACACCAAAACAAATAAAAGAAGAGATGGATTCAGCACTAGGAGACTCCTCCCCATCATATTAAACTATTAAGCAGTGGGTTTCTGAATTTAAAATGGGTCGTGTGAGCACCTCTGACGAGCCTCGCTCAGGACGGCCCGTTGAAGTCACAACTTCAGAAATGATTGAACAAATCCATAAAATAGTGTTGGAAGACCGCAGGTTGACAGTGCATGAGATAGCTGAGACCTGTAGGATGTCAGCTGAACGTGTGCGAAATATTTTGCACAACCATTTGAATATGGAACAGCTGTGTGGAAGGTGGGTGCCGCGTTTGCTAACGCTCGACCAAAAACTGCTTCGAAAAACCATTTCTACCGACAATTTGGCGCTGTATCGGCGTAATCCAAACGAATTTTTGCGTCGATTCATAACTGTTGATGAGACATGGGTTCACCACTACACTCCTGAAAATAAAGAACAGTCAAAACAGTGGGTTGGAAAAGGGGAACCAACCCCAAAGAAGGCAAAAACAATTTTATCGGCAAACAAGATTATGGCTACTGTTTTTTGGGATGCGAGAGGAATTATATACATTGATTACCTTGAAAAGGGTAAGACTATCACTGGTCAATACTACGCAGAGTTATTGCAACGTTTGAAGCACGAGGTGTAAATTAAACGACCTCATTTGGCGAAGAAAAAAGTTTTGTTTCATCACGATAACGCACCAGCGCATTCGTCGATTGTTGCCATGTCCAAAATCCACGAATTGAAGTTTGAATTGATGCCGCATCCTCCCTACTCTCCAGACTTAGCCCCCAGCGACTATTACCTGTTTCCTAACCTCAAAAGTGGCTTGGCGGAAAAAGATTTAAGAGCAACGAAGAAGTTATCGAAGCTGTAAATCAGTATTTTGAGGAGCTTGACGAATCTACGTTTAAAACTTGTATAACTAAATTAGAACCCCGTTATGAGAAATGTATCAGTGTTGATGGAGATTATGTTGAAAAATAAAGCAAAAAAAAATGTTTAAACATCGTTTTTCTTGGTCAGGTCGGAAACTTTTCACCCCACCCTCGTACATACGTGCGATCGAACATGCCATCAACGAAGATACTGCACGCGTGTATGTTTAATTATTTTTATAATTTTTTATCGTTATATAATATTATAATTTTATTTATGTATTATATTATTTATATTATTATAATAATTTCTTTATTTTATTTTATATTGTATTATTAATTATAAATTATTTTTATAATTTTTTATATAATTTATACTTTATAATTAATAGAATAATTTACAATCATAATTACGTTTTGTTCCCTCAATCCTCCCAAATTCTGCACGTGACCATTCGGTTAAATCAGAGATGGTAAACGAATCTCGAGCTAGTACTTAATTTTATTACAGATCGGGTATATACTCACTGCAATGTTCTGAAATAACGATCATGTTGTTTGCGCAAAAACAGACGGGGTGCGAAACAACTATAAATAATCATTTATTTTATACGAATAGGTGTAAACACGAGTGGAAAAAATGTATGTAGGGCAGTAAATACATTCGCTATGAATTCTCGTCGTCATTTGTAATTCCAAATGACGGAATAATTTTTTTTCATAGCAAAAGCTATTTAAATGCTGATTTGAATATGGAATTATATTGAATGTGAAATGCTTGTGTGAGAAATCGAAAATCTTAACACAAAGTTTACTAGACAGCTGGTAACCATGATCCTGTATATCATTGATGACCAAGTACAACGAAAGAGTTTTGAACGATCGCCTTTTATGTGCACTTCATATTGCGTTGAATTGATGTTTTGTACATTAAAAAACGTGTTCAATTAATAAGTTGCTTATCAAACGAGAGTATTTTACAAACACCGAAATTTATCGATATTCGAGAAGGACATTTTTTTCGAATATTACAAAAATATCGCAGATATACTTCGGTTAATGTAAAAATCATTTTACTTATTTTTTCCGCCTGCGATTTTTCGGATGAAATTGTATTGAAGTGAAATTTGCTTTCGTGGTTGAAATTTTATGTAGGGAGGACTAAAAAATCGTGACCAACAAACGAATTTGCATCGAACAGGACCATGTCCCATCTATGGGGGCAGAAAATGATAAATGGCACGGCCAATTTCATTTCTTTCGTCCAATTGGTTCTTGGAGGCCAATTTCAATATTTCTCCAGAAGCCATGGGGTTTAAGTTTGCATCATCGGAATGCAACGAAAATTCGTTTCACTTTCTTATTTTCATTATTATCCAAAATCATATTTTGCAGATTCGTTGTAGATCGCTAAATAACAATCAATCTCAATACTGCCAAGGGGAGTTTGGAACGTTAAAAAAAAACAATTATTTTCGTTCCATTCCAACGATGCAACTTTCAATTTCCCCCTCTCAACACGATCGGAGCAGAAATTTGAGCCCAATTGTTCTTTTCCGACAGATATGGCTGTCTAAGGTAAAAAAAAGGCTGACGAAAGATGAAACTAGAAAAGTCGTGACCACCAAACGATTTTGCATCGAACGAGAGCGACAATTCAGTTGAAAATATTCGCTGAACGACATTTTTATTAACTTTTTATGAATTTCTAAATCAAAGGATCACAAAAAGAGAATACGGACCCGTCAGATTCACAAGAGTTCCCATTGGCCCCCGAAACCACAAAAAAATACCTGTTCAATAGTTCCACAACCACGGAAACGTGTGTACTATGGTGGTACAAATTTGAGCTCTATTTTTTTTCTCACTGCGAGCTGCGAGCGGTCAAAAAATATTTAAAGGTCGCTCAAGCCTCCCAAGAATTAAAATTTGTATTGAAAAATATATTTCTTTTTCGTCAACTTATCACCCATGAAATTTACGCTTTATAATGTTAAAATTGAGCTCGGGAAAGCTTTAACTGGCTAATGAATATTTAGTGGTCGTTCAAAAGCTTCGAAATTTCCAATTGTCGCGATTTTTTTCTCCTCTCACTCATAAATATAACACTTTGTAAAATTGTAAAAACAATGAAGCTTTTTTTCTTTTACAACGGATTTTTAAATTTACCTCACACTTCTAACCCGATAAAACGGGGGACCTATAATTTTGTTTACAGACAAGATCTTTAAAAAATTATTTTATGAGAACGAATATTGTCATTCTCGTGTTTGTAGTGTGAGGTAAATTTGAAAAACATGTTTCTCGAGGAAAACGACTAATTGTTTTGAAAATTTTACAAAGCGTCACATTTATTAGTGAGATAGGTAAAAAAAAAATTGCTGAAAATGAGTAATTTCGAAGCTCTTGAGCGACCACTAAATATTCATTGACCGGCTAGAGCTTTCGCGAGATAAATTAAAAATGATAAAGCGTAAAATTCATGGGTCAGAGGTGAACAAAAAAAATCGATTTTTTAAAGGAAAATTTGAATTCTTGGGCGGCTTGAACAACCTCTAAATATTTTATGATCACTCGCAGATTTCGCGAAAATTTTTTTTCTTTAAAGAAAATAATTGGATGGTGAGAAAGAGGGGAAAAAAATAGAGCTCAAATTTGTGCCACCCTAGTGTGTATACTGCACTGGCCAGACGAGTAAAAAAAACACCGTAAAATGTCATTTAAAGTCGAGTCTTGTAGAATTCAGCGGTTTCGCGGTGTAAGAGCAAGTGAAGAAGATCGAGCGATCGATAGATCGTGCGGGAGGGAGGAGGCAAGTGAGAGGCATCGAGTCTGGAGAGGAATGACGACCTTCTTTCTCCTCGGAATACTGAAAAGGCCATACGCGATTCTCTGTGGTCGTGCTTTCGCGGCCTTCACTCTCGTTAATTATCATATCAGGATACGCGCGAACGAGTGCGGAATATATAGGTGCAAAAATCATTTTAAACCCGTTATGTCCACGCAACGTTGGCGATCAGCACATCTGGCTGTTTTGAGCTTGGTCAGCAAATTTCTTTGAAACAAATCGCTGATTTTGAGACGAGTACGGTCCACCAAATGACCTTCGTATAAATGTGCCTTTTGATCAAAGGTGACTTTGCAGACATTCGGGTTTTCGTTCTGTTGAGTATGGGGACAATAAAAAAAAAACACTTCACTCCCTAAGTGAGGAACCCACTGTGACGGGCAAAAAAGTCGTATTTTCCTCATTTGTTTTTACTACTAGATTATTCATTTGGGATTTGGAAAAAAGATATGTCAATAAGCATACATTGAACTTATTTCAGGTAAATTTTTATTCGAGAAAATAAGAAATTAACCACAAATGAAAATAAACAAGTTTTATAATCTATATAAATGTAGTTCTCGTTGTACGTAGCCGTATCTTGAGAAAAAAATCATTGAACAGCGGGTGTTGAAAAAATGTGTAATTTCGGCGAAATGTTTAATTTCATTCGGGGGCTTAAAAAATACTAAATAAAAAAGGGCTACGTACCACGTTTTAAAAAATAGAAAATCGGACAATTATAGCTGAGTTATAATTTCGGCCAGGTCGAAAAAAACACGATTGAAAGTTATAGTACACGTAAATTGTTGCGCGACCTGATCTCATTAAATCGCCTGTAACTAGGTCAATTCTCAATATTTTAACTTCACATTCTTTTCACATATTCTTAAATATGTATACTCCGAGAAAATGCACAAAACGACATTTTTACCCGGCACAGTGGTGTCCGGCCTTAAGGTAGAACGACCTCGCCCTCTTGATTTTTATAGATTTTGTTCAAATTTTAACCAGACATTGTTCATATCAGTTTGCATGTTTGAGTAAAATTTCAGAACAGTCGACTATTTAGATTGGGAGATAATGAGTTTTAAAATTGCAACTTTTAACACTGCAGGGTCTGCATTGAAATTTAGACAGAATAATTTTCCGTAAAAAATATTTGTCCCCTATAATAAGAAGACATATGGCAACGCCGCATCGTTCGACATATCAAATGACGTAAGTCATTAGATACTAAAATTTGGATATTAAAATTACATATCATTTTAATATTAACATATTTAAAATAATACTTCAACACAAATTTTTATTTAGAAGTTATTTTTCATCGAACAAAGTTTTTAATTAGTTATGAATTAACGAACACTTTTATTTGTTAATGAAGATAACATAAACAATATAAAATAATCTTTATAACGCGAATATTTTTTTTATCATAAAAGTTTTTAACTTTAGGAACACGATATTTTTTTTCTCGAAATGTTGAACAATACCGTTCTGCGGTGTTGCCATATGTCTTCTTATTATAGGGGACAAATCTATTTTACGGCGAATTATTCTGTCTTTACTGAACGGTTTTTGCAAAACTGAATAATAAAGGCAATCAAAACTTTTTTTGATTTCTAAACATAATGTTTTTTTTTAAATTTATAAACACAATAGAATTGTATGACGAATTATGTGACCTGACTTTCGGTCAATGCAGAGCCTGCAGTGTTTAAAGTTGCAATTTTAAAACCCATTATCTCCCAATCTACATAGTCGACTGTTTTGAAACTTGACTCAATCATGCATAATGATATGAACAATGTCTGGTTAAAATTTGAACAAAATCTATAGAAATCAAGAGTGCGCGCTCGTTTTACCTTAAGGCGGGATATACATTTAGCCAGGAAAAAAATAAGCAACATTGAGCGATTTTTTAAACTAAGAAATAATTATTCTACAATTATGAAACTTAAGGTATACTTTAACAGTATATTTAAGTATACGAAACAATTTGTAAAAATTAATTCGTCATAAAAATGGCGGAGCTGTGGCAGAGTGTTACAGCAAGGTCGCCGCGGGAGTTGCGAATCGGCGTGCAGTCCAGCTTCCCGTAGACTTTGATTTGCAAAAAAGTTCAAACATTTTTTCAGTTAGAACTTGTATAGTTTCTATGTGACGGTAATTAAAACAAAGAAAATGCAAATACGAGAAAATGGCCCGCATTTTCAAAAAAAAAATCAACATTTCACGCAACATTTCTGTAAAATGTGGATTAAAAAAGTAGTTTTTATTCAAATTTTTCAAAAAAAAATTTCGTCGAGTAGAAGGTACCAATATTATCAATATTTCTACCAAGTTTCAACTCAATCGGCTTAATAGTTTTGGAGTAATCCTGCCCACCAATTTCGATAATGGAATTTTGAGAAGAACGCGTTTGAAGTTCAGCCTTCCCCAAAATGTCAGCTGTGCAGTGACTGCCTGAGCATCGATAATCCATTTTTCAATGAGTTAGAATTTTTCATATATCCGTATTAACATATAGATAGATGGATCGAACGAAAGGCTGCTTACGAACGTTAGTGAGCTGGGAACAGCAGCCGCAACGTAACCGAGCATTCCCCCTCGGGATATGCTATAATGCCGGAACAACGAATCGATAAGATTTTCCAATCGAATATCCACACGTATATGAGTATTTAAGAACATATATGTAAGCTCGACCGAGAGGGAGTGACAGAGTGAGAAAGAGAGAGAGAACGCGAACTCGATCGAGGGACACTTTCACTTACATGTGCGCGGAACGCCATCGCCACTGAGATCTCCAGCCAAGACCAGTGTCCGTTTAAGCGGAGAATTGGCTCGTTAAAGACTGTCCAGTGGATATTTTCCAACGCAACCAACTTCACCAGCATTTCCAATTCCATACTGTTCAATATGCTGCGATACTTACCTGACTGTTTTCCAAATTTTCCTCCCCTCATTGTCCAAGGAAGAAAGAACTTCCTGTTGGCTCCGTACTTATGTCTCATCGATTCAGTAGCTGTGTGCCTTGGGACTGTCCCAATTTTTTCTATGACATCGAAAATCAATGGAGCACTCTACACCAATCGACATCTCGTTACAGAACTACCATATCATTGACGTGGTGTCGAATAATCAATGACGTCGATCTTTGACTCTAATTATTAGCTCGTAATGTTCTTTGTGCTTGACGGGAAAGTGATGTCGTTTGTCGTTCTCGTTTGTTTCGTCACGGGTCTGGTCTGTCAGCCACGCCCCAGGGTCCACTGTCCTACAGCCTAGACATTTCTCGGCAATGACGCGATCACAGGACTCTTGCAAGTAATCGTATACGTACGTGCACTGGGTAAAAGAATATTCGCACAGCTTACTTTTCTCGTGTGATGCTTCGAAAAGACAGGATGTTTTCGCAGATCATTTGAACTTATCACTGGTTTCGAATATAAATGCTGAACCTCAATAACATTAAGGGGTTACGGGGGTTTCAAAGCCTAAAAAAACGAATATTCTCTATTAAAAAAAATTATATCATATAAATGATTTGAATCAAAATGTTTTTGAAGTTCACATTTCAACATTTCAACGATATTTTCAAAAAAATTCATCCAAATATTTGGGAAATTCAGTCGGTGGGATCTGGTTTCCGGAGGCCCCTAAAAATAGTGGTCTCGTGGTGGTCAGGATAACTGACACGCTGAGAGCAAAAGTAAGTCGAAAAAACATTGCAAGCAAAAGGGAGACACACTGTTCTTCAGCACAAAAATGGGATATATCATTAATCTCAGAGTAAAAATGGAACAACTGTAGTTCAGAGCAAAAGTGATATAACAAAAAACTGCGAGCAAAAATGAGTCAATTCTTTAACTCGTTTTTGCTCGCAGCGAAAACATGACTCGTTTTTGCGCGCAGCAAAAATTTGATTGATGTTAAGTGGTTGTGGAAACTTGTCACGTTTTTGCTCGGAACGAACATTTGAATGGTTTTCGGGTTTTCGCATCAGTGTTATTATGGTTTGATCCTGTATCGATTTTTTTTCATGCACTATTATTTTCACATATGATTACATTTTTTCCTAAGTGGGGCAGTTTAAATTTTATTCAGATGGTTCCGGCGCGACTAATGAGTCGATTATTTTTGTACAATATTTCGAACAACAAAATAATTAGGAAAAATTTGATTATAAATTTTGTGAATAAAATAACGTAAGGATTGAGAAAATTCTTTCTAATTTATTAACAATACTTTTTTTGATACAATTTTTTGCAATCGTTCTTATTCGTCTTCGCTGTCGCCGCTCGCAAAATCGTAACCATTTGGTTCCACATTACATCTTAGTTGTTGATAGAAAGGCCTGTATTTTAAATCAATAAATTTAACCAATTGCATTAGGTCGTCGTACTTTGCTTTAGCTATGGTGTTTCCATTCGGATACAAAATTGAGAGTTGCATTTGGGTGAATTGTTCTTCTGAGACGTTTTTCTTGCCAATGTCAACTCTTCTCAGCAACCTATCATCATAGACCATGTACAAGTGAAACGGTTGTTCTTTATCAAGTTTGATCGTTCTGGTTTTCAACCAGTTGATTTTTTTTTTTTTTCGTCCACTTTTCTGTTCACGGTTAATTTTTGCAATTCTTGGGACGTGAAGAAATCGTTGGACTCCATTTTCGTAACTTCAAAAGTGGGTTCTTTTTTCTTCGTTTTTTTTTTATTATTTCGATCCAGTGATCGGGAGTGTTGACGATTTCATGCATTTTACGCTCTTTCTCAATCAGGCCAAAATTTCTATCGCAGCTATTGTAGCTATGACCGGATAGAAAGAACTTCTGCTTGATTAAATCGATTTCACTAGAGGCCAAGTAATGCTTCAACATAAGCGTCATTTTTATGTTACGATTTTGCCCCCCACACGAATCCGAGTACAAAATGAGATGTTCAATACGATCTGGCAGAGAATTCAGCAGGTGCTTCCGTAAACATGATGCAATTTCTTGTGCTCCTCTACCGGCAACATTTTCCGACCAGACGTACATATAGGCTGAAACAGAATAAAAATTAGCTTTCACTTTTCGATTGTTTTCTGCGACAGACAATTTTTTAATGTTTACATCTTTGTATGCGCACCTTTTTTTTTAAGCTCATCATAAACGCATAAGTTGTACGTCGCAAGTTGACGTTTGTAAAAGGCGATGTTCGTCGTCAATGATGGCGTTTCCAACACCTTTTGAAGGTCAAAAGTTAAAACCGCTGTTTCCTCCGATGAATTATTTGTAACATCCTGTTTAAACTCTTCGGCAATTCGTTTTCTCACAGCCTCATGTTCTGCTTTCATCTTTTCAAACTTTTTTCTCTCGTTGTCAGGCAAATCTTTGTTGTCCAAGTTTGTCTTGATGGAGTCGCACATCTTGCACGTGTCAGTGTGTCTTTTTTTTGAAGCTTAAATTGAGCTCAAAATTAAAAATTTCGCGGAAAATATTTTCAGATACTGCATTGTTGTTGTTGCTATCGCTTTCTTCTTTGTACATTCGGTACATGGTCACTAAATTGAGATTCGAATGGAGGTATTGTTTTTGCGTTGCTGATCGGCCGTAGTGTGACACATATTTAGGGAATCTGTTAATGAAATTTTTCACGCCATTTCTAGCAGCTACACTTGTACGATTTGCTGACGGTGCTTTGCCTCGTGTTTCTGATCCGCTCGGATGAGTCGTTGCCGATTGTACTGCTCTGTTCATCGTGGATGGAGTAATTTTATAGCATCCCAGTAAAAATGACCGACATACTTTATGTTCGATTCCGTTACTGTCGTTAAGATAATAATGGAAATTACATTCCCTTTTCTTTTGTGGAATAATTGGCAAAAATTTATCTTTTTTCGGAGCCACAGGCGTTTTCTTTACTGATGAACGAATTAATAATGTCTTCTGCATATGGGTGGATAAATCATAATAGGTAGAAAATATTTCTTTCTGCCGAGCGAGGTCGATTTTTCTCGAACAGTAAGGTTCACATTTGCAGACGGTTATTCCTTCAAATATTTTTGCTGGTACAATTTTTCCTTTAACCGTTATGTGCTCACGACCACGTTCGACATCTTCTTTCGATATATTTTTCTTATGTAAATTGGGTTGTCTCTTCCGCTTTCGAGAGAGCCTTGTAATAGGTGATAACAAATCTGGAAACCGAAGGATAGATACTTAATTGGTAATGTTACAGAAGATAACAAGTATTGAAGGTAATTTTATAGAAAATTACTTGAAAAAGTAAAAAATGTCACCTTCACTATCTTCTAAATCAACATCGTCATGTTCTGCGTCAGAATCTGAAGGGTCAGATTTACAATCTTTGTTGTGTGCTGCTGGAATGACAACATTATTTGACCTGACAAGTTCTCATGTAATTTCGCGTATTCTCTATTGTCGTACGAATATTAGTAATTCAAGCCTCCATATAATTCTAACCTGATTCCATTGCACCACTATCCATAAAGACTCATATGAAAATACAACGCTGAAGTAATCAGACGTTGAACCGCTCGTTTGGGTTCTCACTACTCGTTTTTTCACGTGAAAATGAGCTAAGTCAAAACAGTTGAACTACGCAAGTAATTTACTGAAGAGGGCCTCGGAGTTGGCAGGATTGAACACGAGTTTCATAACACTGCGTGAAAGAAACCTCGATACAGAATCAAACACACAATAACACTGAGATGGAAAACGATTCAAATTTTCACTCAGAGCAAAAACGAGTTAAGTTTCTACCGCGAGCACACATAAGTCAAATTTTCACTGCGCGTAAAAACGAGTTAAGTTTTCGGTGCGGGCAAAAACGAGCTGAATAGCTAACTCATTTTTGCTCGCAGTTTTTTTCTATACCACTATTGCCCTGAACCACAGTTGTTCCGTTTTTGGGCTCAACTATTTCTATCTAGCTTTTGCTCGCATTATTTTTTTGACTCATTTTTGCTCTCAGCGTGTCAACTCATGATAGCTTTATCTGAAATTGAAAAACCGATTTTGTTCTGGTAGTAGATAAGTATAGCTCGTGATTGAATGAAGGATTTAGAAAAAAATTGAAATTTCAATTTTTGGCAGAGTTCTATGCACAATTTACTTACGCCTTGTAAAATTTGTCGTAATCGAAAAAAAAAACTTCGTTCAATCACTGGTCAATGGTATTGTAAATAAGTGTGCAAAATTTCAATAAGATTGATGCATTAGTTTTTGAGTAATCGCGTCCACCGACTTCAAAAATAGTGTTTTGAGAAATATGCGATATACCTGCGTTGCTCTCGGTAGGTTATGCCCAACGGGGGGAATTCCCAAAGGCTCTCTCTCCTAAACTTTTACTCCGATTGACGTAAAACTTTGGGAAAATATTCTAGAAATACTGTACTACTAAATAATACAATTTTTGAAAAATGGATTTTTTTTTAATTTTCAAACTCCCCTAACCCCTTAATAATACACACTAGTGAAATTAGGGGCTACATCTACCGAGAGGCCCGGAAAAAATAACCAAATTCTGATTTTTTTCTAGGAAACGGTTGGTGAAAAAGAAACGCATTTTTTTAAACACAAAGGCATATAATATCAGGAGCCTTTAAAAAAATGACCAAAAAATACAGAAAAACAACAACAACATGGCCGCCGGCGAACGATGAAATTTTTTTGCGATGTTTGGCGGTGGACACCCTCCGGCGTAAACGGTGCATCCGAAATTTGAAAACCAAACGGGTTATTCCAGCTGATAATAAATACGAGTCGTTGACGATTGTTGATTTTCTTAACCTTTTTTTTTAACAGCGTGGTGACGAAGTGAAATTCGAGCATACAAAATCTATAAAAAAAGTCGTAATTTTTACGTAACCATTGAATGAAGAAAATCAATTATGAAAAAGTGAGATCGTCGACGACCTTTAAATGTTTTTCATCGTATCTCTTGTCAATTTGGGAACAATCCATCGAGTGGTTCTTGAGATATCATGTCCACCGACTTTGAAAACAGTGTTTCGAGAAAAACGCTTCTAAAGTTTAAAGTATGGTGCTGCCACCGCTCGCCCGGCCGACTGTTAGATTCTGTAGCTCATTCAAGTTTAGGAATATTTCAATGAAATTTTCAGGGAATACAGCTAAAAGGTGATACTATCGAATACAAATATTTTTGGAAAATGAAATTTTTATCCAATTAGGTAGATGTAGCCCGTTATTTCTACACTTCTACACTTTTCCTTTTTTTTTTTACTAATTTCGCATCTAATGACCACGTTTACGTTGTAAACATTTATATTTTATATTCTTATCAAAGTAGGCTCATTAAGGCAAATATTAAGTAAATATCCAGCGTACATATTTTTGAAAGATTTTTTTGCAAGTGTCCAGAATTAATTCCACTAGTGTATGTCAATGGAAGTTCACGGAAAAAAGATTTTGTTCACAATTCATATGAATATATATATACACACCCACGCACACTACCGGCCAAAAGTTTCCGGGCACTTCAGATAATTGCAAAACTTTCTATCACTGGATCGTTGTCGAATAGTGTTAGATAATAAAAATTTCATTTATTATTTTACTAAGATATTATATACCTCTGTATAATTAACTATATTATTCTAATATAATTTTGCAATAATCCAAAGTGATCGACGAATCCAAAAGTAAGAATGTAAAAAGTTCGAGTATATGTTGTGTGTGTATATATATATATACACGAACTTTTCAATACTTTTTTACTCACAAGCTACGCATAATTTTTCCCCATCTATCAGAAATGTTTTTTTACAAACCGAACTGTTACATTCTTACGTTACCACATTCCGAAAAATGTTTCTCCAAGGGGCAGTTCGGTACGTGGAAGCGAATAATGTTGCGGGGCAAGCGAAATAATGATATAAACTTGAAATTGACTTGCATTAAGACGCTACCGGGTCTTGATACGGGGAAATAACGATGACCATTTAGTATATATTTTAAAAAATGTGGTATACACGATAAATAAGTAGCTTGTTAGGGGCACGAGTATGTGCATCGGAAATATATATATATATATATATATATACATCTATACGTATACATATATACATTAATAACAGCGATGCACCGAACCGAACGGAGAGATGCATACGCAGTCATGGAGCCGTAACAAAATTGCACGGACGAGCGAGAAATTATACTCGGCATCAGCGAGCTCGCTGTCCATAATCACCGGGTAATTAAGAGTAATTCCAGTTGCGATTGTGTAATTAATGGGCCGTATTTTCACTCCTAAGAAAACGTGCACCGTTTCGTTTGAGCAACAATCATTTGTCAACCGTATAATGCTCACGCGTAATTGGCTGCGGGCGGCTGATGATTACAGTCATCGAATTTGCATCCCTCCCCAACAAAGTATTCCGAATATTCATCTCCTCGGATATTTCCATCTCGAAGCAAGCTCGCTCCTCGGCGCCAACGGGAGACTACGAAACGCGCCACGGTCTTCGATCTTCGAAACTTTTGAATTATCGCCAGCGCGACGGCGAAATAGAGAACGGGAATTAGAGAGGCTCGCGAGGGAGCCTGCAGGACCTTCGAGTTTGATTTTCAATGCTCGTCACACACGGTCACCTCTGTCGTTAAGTCCTTCTTGATTCATAAGTGTTCGGAGACGTCATTGCCGATGAAAGGTCTTGATCGGAATTTCAAAACTCCGGCATACGACGGAAATTCATGATCGGCCTGCAAACGATCGATGATCTATGACAATGCGATGAAACGTTACGGTACGCCCGAGCGCAAATTTGAAGACACCACGATTTTATACTTTGATCGCGGATTATTCGACGTGGCGACTTTACCGATTATACGCTCGGCCACCTCTTTACAAGCTTTTATTTGACGAGTCTTCGCACTTTAGATGCTAAAAAAATGGCAATTTTCATTAATTTTTTGAATAGGTTTATATTATAGACATTCATGTAAAAGTTGTTACACTTAATAAATACACTTGCGAAATACATTTTTTTAAATGTGTGAAGGCTGAAAAATTGGGTGATTTTCGGGATTTTTTTGGAAGAACAGTACTCAATTAAATGTTTCGGAAAATTAAGAATATATTTGCCTATATTTGACCTATATTACATAATTTTTTCATCGAAAAATATTGAGATCCAAGCGATTTGTGCGCTGCCTTCGGAGGCGCCAAAAAAAAGTTCCTTCACTGCTGACATGATTCCGGCCGATTGAGTAGCTGAAACCGAAAAAGGAAAAAAATGTCGTTAAAATGTAAGGTATTTCCTGTACAATGACGTAGAGTTTTCGAAAAATATCAAAATCTAACAAAATGGCGTAGTTATGAAAAAAAAAATCTGTTTTCTTGCCTATAAAATGGTCGTTTTTTTCAATGCCAAATCGTCAATTTTCATCCAATCAAAAGCATCCTACGTCATTATAGAGTAAATATATTCAAGAGTACTCGGCTCAAATTTCAAGTCAATCAGATGATGTTTGAGTTACAATGTCAGCAAATTTGAAAAATCTCATTTCGAGAAAAGCGCGTTTAAAGATTTAACTATCGATTTTTGCAAGATAAAATGATATTGATATAAATGATATAAATGATAATGATATTATTGAAAGTATAAACTGTCGAAAAAGGCAAAAGGAATCGATTTTTTTAAAGTGTCACACTGGTATAGCCCCCTAAGTATTTGCACCTATGATGAGTGAACCAAGAAAGGAACTTTTTTGTACATTTACTGTTTTGATTTTCCATTTTACTGAACATTATTTTTTTACATTTTAGTACCATACCTTTTAAATACAAGATTCATTTTAAACAAATTTTTAACGTTATTTTTTTTCCTGTCATCTGACGCGGCGAATCGCCACAAACGACTGGAGACAATATTAGCGATCTTGATCGAGGACGTTTTATTACAAGGAAAAAAGAAGAAAACGTACGAATAAAGAGGAGGCGAATGAACTTCTTTACACCGGCTTAAAAACGTCTCCATCAGAAAACCTGACGACGTCATGCCGAGCGTGAAGGATGTATATGTATATGTATATGTATATGTATATGTATATGTATATGTATATGTATATATATATATATATATATATATATATATATATATATATATGCGCGCAGAAAAGAATGGTCTGCCGTGAGAAACTGTCCTCAAGGTCGACACATGGTTCGCATCCCCCGTCTCGTCTCGCTGCATTCTTCCATATCCTTGAAAGTTTCAACATTAATCATGTCTTTTGTTGCCTCACGTTGACCCAACGTCGCAGGACTCGTCGTGGCGTAGTGGCACTTCCGGTCTGTCGTTCTATTTGTGAGATTATCATCACGGATTATCCGGGAAAAGACATGACGAGATGAGCGTCGACTCCCGGTATTGCCGTCGACTTAAATACGCGAAAAGTAATTTCATTTTCTTTCGTATTATGACTGGGAACGCTACTCATTAGGGAAAGCAATAGAAATTCGATTTCGCAACTCTCTCAGAGGGCAGTCGACTGATCGAAGTATTAAAAAAAATGTTTGATATGTATGTTTCCACTTTTCAAGTGAGGATTTAAAATCCATGGAGATTGAAAAATTTGACAACCGCGCGGATTAAAACGTTTTTTTTTCCCACACTCGTTTTGCGTTAGAAAAAAAAATACGATCGGAACTGAAATATGTTTTAGAAAGTTCGCACATGTCGGCGGAGTAGGCCACGAAATAGGCATTCTTCGATACTGGTACTTTGCTTATGTATTCGTGAGTGTAGGTGGCTTAATCTTGGAATGGCGGAATGCCGGGCCCCAACGAAATCGAAATGATTCGATACTCGCGCCCGAGGCCAAACGCACCGCTACCTGGCCAGCAGCAAGCTGGTGAAATCTTTACCCTTGGGTAAAGATTTTAAGTTTTTAATCAGATCGACTGATTTAATGTTTTAACTATTTTTATCGTTAACACATTAAATCAGTTTTATTTATTAGCAGGTACTAGCAGGTAATTCAATTTAATATCGAGTGTATTTTATCAGTTTATACACTCGACATTCCACTTTCACATTTTACAATATTAAACATTAAAAATATTTTACAATTCAATTCAAACTTAAAACTTAAAATTGAATTAAATTGTAAAATATTGTAAATTCTTTAAATTGTAAAACATGAAATATGTTTAAACATTAAATAACAATAAATGTCGAGTGTATAAAAAAAATTCCTGCTCGGACGAGTGAATAATTATCTACGTCTAAAAAAATCAGTATCGTTTAACATTTATCGAGCCTCCTTATAACGATGCATGTACAGAAATGCTACAATCGCTGTGAAAATTTCATACATTGATGATTCGTTTGTTGCAAGCTTTGGAACAAAATTTGGTATTGTTGAAAAAAGTTTTACAGTCCATGTAGCTGTAGTTCTCGCTGTACGTGGCCGTTTTTCGAAAGAAAATTCACAAGATCATGGGTGTTAAAAAAAAGGGCAATTTTCCCGAAATTATTACTTATATTCGGGGGCTTAAGAAATTCTAAATTAATAAAACGGCTATGTACAACGATATCAACATTTTTGAACTTGAAGGTCGGACCATTATAGTTAAAGTTATGATTCCAGCCAGATCGAGAAAAATCGTTTCGAGAAAAACGCGATTGAAGGTTTTAGTATGCGTAAATCGCTGCATACCTGCTCTCACAAAATCGCCTGTAACTTGGTCAATTTTCAATATATTCACTTGACATTTTTTTCATATATTGTTGAATATGTGTAGTTTAATAAAATGTAAAAAAAAAAAACTTTTTTTGCCCGTCACAGTGATATCCCGCCTTAGAAATCACATGGTCACCTTATAATTGTCACTATATATACATACATATATATCAAGAGGATATGTACACCGTTAAAGCCGAATGACGCAATGTCCTCGCAAGGCTAAAACGCACGGGAGTATCGATTTCTGAGATCGAAAGAAAAACCCAAGAGAAAAAAAGTGCTCGCCGGATCACGTATCGGCTTCGTCACGAATCTTCGTCGTTGACACCGCGCATCTCGACGCGTATTTTATACCAATACATGGGAGTTGTCGAACAGCTTAAACGAGAGGAGACTAATCCATGACTTTGGAAGACGATAAATGACAATTTGCGCGTCGCGACGATCGATTCGAGCCTTCATTTGTATTCGTCTGGCAAACGTCCTCTGTGTAGATTCGATACGTCAACTTTTCCGTAACCGAAAAAGAATCGATATAAGCATATTCGCCTTACTTGAGAGAGCAAAAAATCATTTCTGAGTCATTCAAAATCAATTCTAGTGTATCGGTCAATTCTGAGCTCGGATCTTTGCGATACGAACAATATCAGTTCCAACAAAGCGTACGTATTATATCCTGTGAATAACCGACCAACCCCAATATGAGTGAAGGACAAGCATCGCTCCGTAGGGTAAAGCCAGCAAACAGTACGCACTTTGTAAACTTTCATTTCTAGACAAATTTTGATAATACACTTTGTACTTCTTATTTAAATTAAGCTTTGGTCATTTAGGAATATTGTTTTAAATATCAATCTTAAGGGAGACTTTGTCCTTGGAGTGCCATATTTCAGGCGTTTACATTTAATTTTTTTTTAAAGGAAACGAATGAAGATTTTTGAGTGCGGTTTTTTTCTTGCTTTTATTCATGATATACAGAACGTTAAAAAAAATTTTTTTTGAAAAAAAAAACCAAAATTGCGGCCGTTGCAGCTCCGCGAAAACAGGTCCTCAAATCGTGGGAGGTAAACGGCTGACATCACTGCCCCCTCTTTGTTGATCTGAAACACAAATTCAAAGCATATTATTAATCTGTGACCCTTTGGTCATGGAATGACGGATGGGTTTTTCGTTTAGTACAAATTTCGGAAAATGGCGGCAATTAAAAAAAATCGAATTCTCGCGTTTTTTTTCGCATAAAAAGGTAAATAATAAATGCAAAAATGCATCTATCGAAAAAACGATCCGTCATTCCGTGAAGACATATTTTCTGAGTATGCTCTCCAAATTTCAGGTCGATATGTTAATTACAGCGGTCAGGAGAATGTCAGCCATTTTTAAAAACGTGTTTTCGAGAAAAACGCGTTTAAAGTTGTGTAATGTGTTTACACAAATGTGTTTATAATTACCGCTATTCGGCAATGCCTGGTCCATAGAGGCATCCCTCCTCTTCTTTCAGCTGCCCATGTTGAGCCGCTAACATCTCCCGCTGGCCACAAAGGACAAAGTCTCCCTTAAGTAACGATCTCGAAAAATATTTTTTAACGGGCTTAAACTTAGAATCGTCCCGTGCGCACTTTTGGGGTGCTGTGTGGCTAAGAGTACGCGGTGAGAACATACCATAAAAGCTAAGAGCGCGCGTGAGAGCGGAGTAATGGTAAAAGTGCGCACTTTTTGGGTGCGTACTATTACCAAATACGTTCTTTTAGTCTACGGTCACTATAATTTTCGTAAGCAAGCAAAACGGGATCGTAACCTCTCAATAAAAACAAACTGTGTATCACATATTTCAAATACAATAACATTCGTTGGTTGCAAATTAATCGCAAACCTTACAAAACATATTTAAAATTTTTCAAAAAATAATATCGAACACATCGAAAATCAATTATTAGTCATAAAATTTTTAATTAATCCCATCTAAACCCCATAAAACCTTAAGGTCGTTATGGGGTTTAGCCGTCGGGCGTGAAGTACGAGGGGAGCGTCCTATACTTACGCACAGAGCCGACTGACTGTTAGCTTCAGACCAACTGTTTTTAGCTAGTTTTTTTTTTTTTAGGAGGGGGTAAAAATGCAAATTACGCACCGTAAGTCGGCCCCGTGGGCTGTCTCGTGTGTCGGACTCCCACACATGCTGGTGCCGTCGGAATGGTGATATACCGACTAAAACCTCCCCCTTCACTGTCCTGTAGTTAGTTAGACCTTAGACCAACTTTAGCTTTAGACCAACTGTTGTTAGTTAGTTAGTGAGACCTTAGACCAACTTTAGCTTTAGACCAACTGTTAGTTAGTTAGTTAGACCTTAGACCAACTTTTGCCTTTAGACCAACTGTTGTTAGTTAGTTAGTTAACTAATAGTCAGCCTACTGATTGTTAGTTAGACCAACTGTTAGCTTTCAAATAATCGTCATATTAAACGTGCGTTTTCGAACTATTATTCCACATCTATTTGTAAAAAAATGCATTTTTGAACATTCGGTGATTACATTAAGTGTTTTCATTAGTTTGTATGATTATTTTCTATAACTTTTTCTCGCTCAATTGACGCGAAACGAATTGACAACGTTGTAAGTCGTGGTATATCATAATGCCCAGGTTGGCAGAAGTTTCGCGAAGTTAGAGACATATGCGCCCCGTTCTTAACCTCAATATCGGCCCAAGGAGCTGTCAAAAATGAATATCGGGCCGAGAAAAAAAATCCACTCGAACGTAAAAGTGTGCACTAAAGCTGTCTATAATCTCGAAGAAATCAAAAACTTTAATAATTTTCCGATATTCTAAAAAAAATTTATGTATGAAAAAAATCCGCGTTGTTTTGTCTTTGCCTAGAAATGTGTAGAAATGTACAATTTTTGAACATAGTTATCAAATTAATATTAAATAATTATAACTAATTAAGAGAATAAGTACGAATAATATTCGTTGTTAATTATCCTGACCGAGTAGTTTGAGGTTACAGGGCCTAATTATCGAATACCGATAAGGTAGGTAGCATTTGTGCCGTCTACGACGTTGCCATGATTGCACAGTCTAATATTTCGTGTGCTTGATTTTCGCACAAATTCGCTATCAAAAACATTAATAATTTTATAACGGTACTGTGAATCCTTACTTTCACGGTACCAAGGGTTAGTCCGATAATTAGTCGAACCGTACCTATTTTTACCGTACCTTACCAAATATTAATGTACTAAAAAATGATCGGGAGTTTTCCATAAACGCAATGTAATTACCCCACGAAATACGTCGAGTTGCCGATTTTTTTTCTAAAAAAACGGTACAGTGTATCGTATTCAAACTGCACAGGATCATCAGCAAGAAGGTTATAAAGGTCCAGAAAAAAATTCTCGGTCGTAACATGTTGACTTAACCCCATAACAACCTTAACGAAGCGAGTTGTTGTCCAACACCTGCATGACATATGCAGTGACAGGTTAGGTGGTGTTGCCAACACAAGAAAAAATAAAACATATAAAGCACTGGATACTCTTTGGTAGCGCGCACTCTTTGGTGGCTGTACCCTACATCCTGTTTTCCATGCCACACGACGTCACTTCATCCCACGCATAAGCCGTAAACAGCCTTGCTGGTAGATTATTGTATCGGTCCATGATGAAGGCAAACAAAATCCTCAGCTCTGCATAATTACTCATCGCAAGGCTCGATCGATTGATCCAATCGATTTTACAAATCCACCGCACGGCGCTCTGCTGTATGACTGCCGTATCTCATATGCATGCAGAAAACACAAATACGTATGTAAATAGAAATTTATCTATGGCCATTCGTATATCTCAATTATAATTATTTATATCCACGAAGGCAAGCCATAAGTCGACCGGCTAATCATCATCAAGGCTTCCTTGTTTTGCAATATACTCTCTCGTGTATCTCGTCCTGCAGGCTTTTTTACCTCGCGATCTACGTCTGCGCGCATAAAACTGGAAAAAAGCCGCGATACTGGAGCAAGGACTTCGCGCTCGTGCCTGCTTGCGATCCATCAAGCACGTGTGCGTCTGATCAAGAGAACGAAACAAAAAAGAAGAAAAAAACCATGCCCCGAGGTGTCGCCGAGTGAAATTGTGCTTGATCGCCATAATAGAAAAGTTTCTACCGAGCGCGCACATGCCACATTCAAAGACTCAGAGAGATAGGAATAGATGGCATAGACCACATGAACGGCTCATGGTAGCAGTTACCACCTTTATATAAATATGGGATATTCCAGCTCAACTTACACAGCCATTTCTCTCACCATTGTTGATTATAGGTTTCCATAGTGGCCGAAATAATCTAGGACCCCTAGTGTAAAAAAAACACCCAAATAAAAGGAAAATCCTCCACCGCTTGCTCTTCTGCGGCTGCAAAAACGCGAAAAGTCCACTCAGGCTGTTTTTAAAATCGGAAAAAAATTAGATACGTTTTAGTCCTGTTTGTCCATTTTTCACCAAACCTCAACTTGTGCTCCCTACGAGTTCTATTTGTTTTTGTGATACACCCATTTTGGGGATGATTATTCGACAGTTTGGAAGTCAGAAAAATACTTATTCGGCCTTGCCCGTAAAAAAAAAACTTCTAAAATGACGAAAAAAATGTGGTTCCAAAGTAGAAAAAATGTATGTAACTTTTATAATGCTCGGGGAACGATTGGGATCGACTCGAAAAATGAATCGAAGCATTTTCGATTCAGGTAAATTCAAAATACTAACGCACCGAGAGAGAGAGAGAGAGAGAGAGAGAGAGAGAGAGAGAGAGAGAGAGAGAGAGAGAGAGAGAGAGAGAGAGAGAGAGAGAGAGAGAGAGAGAGAAGAGGGGGGGAATAGATAACACAGCATCCATAACATTGGATAGATAACACAGCAAAAATCGATTGGGGATGATGAAGGGGTTAGGCCACAGTAACGGGTATAAAATCATGTGCGAAATTAACAATTTTTTTTCGAATGAAAAAGTGATTCACTCATAAAATTAATTACACATCTATTTAATATGAACATCAAGCTGTTAGAAAATATTTTTGTTTTTTCGATGTACAAAATGGGTGTCTACTAATATTTTCTTTTGTTATCTTTTTTAGGCACTCCGCGGCGTGACATTTCGCATCTACAATTTTTTACCTAGAACAAAAAACAAAAATTCTCGTCAGTCTACATTAGAATACCTAGAGAAGTACGTACGGAATTTAAAAAATATTGTATTATTCAAAAGTTGTAGGTATTTGAACTTTAGAAAGGAATTTTAAGTGAAAAATTTCGTTATAACTGCTCATAAACTACTCATGAAATGAAAAGTTTTCGATTAATCAGAAATTCCCTACGTACTTCTCTGCGAAATGTAATTAGGAGCATAACTTTTAAATTTGAAGTAAATCGAGCGAAGATTGTTGAAGTTATTTGTCACGCTAATTGGAAAAAAGCTGTTTCGAAAAAAACGCGTTTAAAGTATTAGGTACTCTACGGCGGTGCCAGAGGTGGGCTTACGTTGTACACTCAAAGTCGGTGAAAAAAAAAACATTTTCTTGCTATAAATCGAATAATAACTTATTCTTATGATGATAAAGCACCGATTTAGCAAGAAAAAAATCGATTTTTTGAAAATTCTGCTGTCACCCTACGCCTTAAAGAAGAATTCAGAATGGACTGCCCGAATTCAATTTGATCTGATCACATATACGTGAAACTTGTTTTACTTGTAAGGCTAAAAAACACTCTTCTAACCTCCAAACTTTCAACAGTCATCCCCAAACTCGATATTTCACAAAAAAAAAGTATATATCGGAAGCACAAGTTGAGCTTCGGTGAAAAATGCGGAAAACAGCTCTGAAACGTATTTAAATATCTTTAGAATTTTAGAAACAACTCGAGTGGGCTCTGCAGTTATTATTATTATGTTATTATTATTATATATCAACATACATATATAAATCGAAAAATAAATACATACATACGTATATTATAAAAGATAGTCGATACTGCCATGAGGCGCTCATGTAATCTGTGTTACCTCTATATATATATGTATATATATATATGTGTGTGTGTGTGTGTGTGTATATATATATGCACATATATTTAAGTATGTATGTATATAATTGTATGTGTATATTAGATAAATATAAATTATATTGCCTTCGTACCCCAGGTGAGTGTCTGAAAGTCAACTGCGACTATGACGTTTAAAGGCGACTTGGAATTTCGAGAGAAATGAAAGTGGTGTGGTGTGTGTCGCGATCGTGCGGGTTCTTGCGAATGCCTGAGCACTCGGAGATCGACCTTGCTGTTGCAACGGCTAGGAAACCATTACGCGCTCCTCACTCTCCGCGCCCACACTCATTGCAGTCTCTCGCTACTGCCATTTTATTCGTAATGCACACCGGCTTCACCGAACGAAAGAAACAGGCTAAATTTTTGCCGGGGGACCTCAGGAGACGTGATAAAATAATAGATAATTATACGGTGTGAATATCTTATGATGTACCATTCGATTGATACTGATACCATCGTGCATACGATGTACAGTTCCAAGCATATCCCGATGAGAGAAATTTTCGTTCGAGTTGTGCAGAAATGGAGAGGAACGGGGTCGGTAAAATAGTTGTTTTAATTCCTCCAGCTTTCCAATCGCACTTGCTTTTCGAGTTTACCTCTATATATATATATATATATATATATATACGATAGATACGTGTTAGCTCACTCAAAATTTCCCTTTCGAATTCCTGCACGCGCTTAATGAAATTAAAACAAATCTGTACGCATCATTTTTTTCTTGGAATACACGAGTGTTTTGGGCGAAGGGTGTAAATAATAAAAATCAGCTGCCAATCGTCACAAGTCGGACGATACGATAAATTTGTTTACAAGAGCTTCGCAACCAGCTTTCGCTCAGTAAGTATGAGAAATCGATTCTTAATTTGAATTAAATTTTCTTTTTTTTTCATTTTTAAATTTATAATTTAAATTGTATTAATTTTTTGCATGTTTTCCAAATTATCAATTTAAATTGAATTCTCCTTTTTTCTCATTTTTAAATTCGTAATTTAAATTAAATTCTGTTTGCCTCTATTTTTACAGTTTTAATTTAAATTAAATTCTTATATTGAAAAATCTTAATTGAAACTAAATCGTTTTACACATATATGAGGAGAGACTATTTGAACCTGTCATATCTATGCAATGTGTTAGCCATTGTTAGCGAATGCACCCTTTTTAAAAGGGTCCTCGAAGTTAAAAATGTTTCTACTCTTAACCCCGTAAACGACATAATTAGGTATGAAAAAATGCGTTCAAAATTTAGCTACTCAACTCAAGCCTAAGTGACAGCATTCTTCAACTTTTCTTCCCCCGTTTGATTTCAACCAAAAATTTAGTTGTATCGTTTCAACTTGAATAACTCAACAATTTATAAATATTTTTCTAATCAGGTGGCATATTCTAAAAACTTGTTTTCGGTGTAAAAGAATATTTTAAATCTCGATATCATTATTTTTACAGTAACTACATTCATTTGAAAAATGCAAATATTCATATCGAGAAATAAATTTTAATTTTTTTCTAATAGCTCTCGGTTGTGTAAAAATAAATATGCGGAAATTGAATTTAAAAAAACACCTCGAATATAAGAATTTTTGTGCGTATACTTATATACTTTTGTGCGTATATATATTTTTGTGCGTATATATACACAAAAAATCTTTCACGTAAACTCGCCTTTACGAAATCTCATTCGATACTGAAAGGCAAGTGCCAAATTGAAATTTAAGTACGTGATTTTGTGCCACAACAACCAGACCTGACAAAGTTCCTGAAAACGCACAAAACAAAAAACACGCTCGTTCGTCCAACTGGCAAAAGCACGTATTCAAAAATATAAACACGATAATAAGAATATTAAATAAATACAAAGACGGGAGTAAATTGACAAACTCCGGACAAACAAGGAGGACGACCTTTTGAAAACGTTGCATTACTTTATTGGCGTGCGCGAAGTGCGAAAAATTCGACATCGCGTAATGCCTAGAAGCGAAAGTGTCATCAGTTTTACATTCGGACGCGTTCGTTGCGGGTCAAAAATCGATCACTCGCTTGGTCAGTACTCATATTTGAGGACATTCCCACAGGTCCGGTCGGTGACAATTTTACGATCAACATTTGACATAGCCGGATTAGATTTCGCCAAGACATAGACGTTGTTCATCTCTTGACAGAGTGGAAGTGCTTCTTTTTCTTTGTTCGAAAATTTCAGCCGTCGCGAAGAAGACTGGAAACCAGCCGCTACGACCATTTGCGCATTTTTTAACGGGAAACTATAAATAACGATTCGATATACAAGGTGACAATGATAAGAAGGCCATGGGTTTTTAAAAAGTCTCGCGGGAAACTTTGCTACTGGAAAAAATATGATTTTTAATGTTTTCACGTCTTAAAAAAGAAAAATATTCCATACTTTTGTAGTGAGCAGTATTTGCCAGAAAAAATTGGGGGTTGTGAATAAAATAAATCAAAATTTAATTTTGAGTACATCAGAATGAAGATAATTTAAGTCCAAATACGAAACACTACTCAAACATTTTTTGTGCATCCCGTCGCCGTGAAAAATAAGAATCTCAGATGTATTTTAAAGCGCATAAATGGAAATTGAGGGGGAAGATACGTTTAGGCAAGGACGAAATACTAGATTTTTATGATTATTTTAAAAGGAAAGATTTCCTTACCATTTTGGAGACTTGGAGTATGTTTTGTTACCACTTTTGGCTGTTACATGGTGTGTTTTTATTAATCTTTAAAAATGGCCGAGGAGTGGCACGGTCTTCGTTGTTAGACGGCGTGACACGTAGCGTCGGCGGGACTAATCGGAAAAAAACCGAACGATGATTTTTCTTTCATCAACACTCATACGCAGAATATGAACCAAGAAAAAATGAGAAATGTTGAAAATCGATGAAATGGTACGCTCTGAAACAAAAAGATCGCAGTTTCCTTAAAAAAATGGCTACATTTTGCAATAAAAAAATACTTTTAGTCTAATTTTCAAAAACATTTAGGCTCATGTTTTAGACAATAAGGTTAGAAAGATTTATATCAAATTTCATTATAATCGGTCGATTAGATTTTTAGCTATACGTCACACCAGTTTTGAAAATACAGTTTCGAAGACCGAGCCATACCTCTGCCATGTTTATAGATTAATAATAATAGAAAATACCATATAACAGCCAAAAGTAGTAAGAAAATATACTCTAAGTCTAGAAAATGATAAAGAAATTCCTTCCTGTAAAAAATGATAAGGAAATTTATTCCTGTAAAACATGATAAAGAAATTCCCTACAAAAAAATGATAAAGAAATTCCTCCCTGTAAAAAAAGATCATGCAAATCAGCATTTTTTTCCACCTAAAGGTATCTCTCCTCTTGATAACATTGAATAAAAAGCGTTTCAACAGTGTTTCGTATTCGGAAGTTAATTATCTTCATTCTGGCGAACTGAAAACAAAAAACTTTTCATTTCAAAATAATAAACCCTACTCTCCAAAAACCATTAATATTGCCGAAAAAGGGAAGAAAACAACTGCCGGCCTGTCAAACGCAGTTACGACTCGCACGAGTAGTATCACTTATACATATTATTATTATAGACGACAAGAACATTTTTTTATTTCTTCATCAACATTAGCGATAACAATTTGCCAACGATGATGAGCTGTCACGAGTTCCAGTGAGCTTCGAAACCTGCGACACTCCAGCTGCTTAATGTTCGTGGTGGATATCGATCGAATATACCGGTAAGAAAAATATCCCCAAACGTATGTTTAAAAAAATTCGATCGAGCTACCCACTGACGTTTTCCAAATGGCGACGAACATTTTGACAAGTCACAACTATAAAGCTGATTCGCCTGTCGAATCTCCAAAGATTGATAACTCTTTGATTTAACGCAACAGATGAAAATCTCAACCGACGAAAATGGAGGCTTGGTCAATATACGCGGCTACGGCGATCTCCCGTGTCAGTAGTTTTGGCCCGTGCCAATACTCGGATGGGTGACCGCTTAGCCGTACGTTTGCGCCCCGACCACTGGACGGCGGCGAATTTTACTGAGATCCCGATGACAAAACCGCTGGAACTCGGTAAAATAATGTCCACCTGTACCGACTCAGGTTTTTCACAGTTTCCCTGTGCCCTCGTGTGAATACGATAGCCGATTGGAAAACTGGAACTGGAAAAAGTAAAGTGACTATTGTGGCGTTGAATCGCATCGCAAAAGCGCAAAGGGCGTGCGAAAGATCAATGGAAAAAAAAACAAATATAAGAAATTTGTTATTATCATTAAAATTCAAACGGTTCATTGTTAAAATTGAAAGATCGTACGTTAGAGAAGAATGCAAATTAATGCATTTTATTCAGTCACTCATTGTAAATAACTGCAATAATAAAATACAATAATTAAGTAATTTCTAATAAATAACCAAATTCTCATTATTAGATTCATAATACGACCAGAAATAAATTCCTCTTTTCGCAAGTAACGCTCACAGCAATCAATTTGAGGTTGCTCATCATCGTCACGGATTCCTGCGTTGCAAATTCTTTCGTTTCTCTTTCCGTTGACTTTGGCGGGCTCGCGTTGCATCGGGAGAAACTCATTTGGCGAAAAAAAAGAAGCTATAAACACACGCGGATATACAAACGAAACGTATATCCGGGTAAAATTGTGTCTACCGGGTATCAGGAATGTCACTCAGCCACTTGTAATAAAACATCTCAAAGCGACGTTTTCCGCAGACGCCTCTCCGCGAAAAAATGCCCATGGCATCATCATAGACGTCGCTTTGATATTTAACAAAAATCAAAAACTTTCCCCAGCCATTTTTTAGCCCGAAAGTTCCCCTTAATTTGGAACGAAGAAAGTCTTTTCTGTACACGTTCAAACGCTGTGTACAATGTAAGGAATACGAGAGTTCATTTTGCTCGTTTCTTCTTCATCGCTTCCAGAGTCCGATGAGACTCTTCGTATAGTCACGTCGTTTTTTAAATCTTTTTTTTTTGCTTCCTCGTAGACTAAACTTCGTGGCACACGTTGAAAGTTGTAAGAATGACGGTGTCCACACGTAATTTGCATACTCGTTTTCATGTCGCAAAGTATTTCATAAAATATACTACTCAATCCTATGACCGAAGATTACTTTGCTTCCCAATTTATTGTCCTTCGTATATTTGACGAATGGCGCTTCCGCAATAACATGCGCGCTGACAGGAAAATGCATGCTATTTATAATAAACCGTCATAACAGAAAATAGTGCAGCAAAACGGTTTATAATTTATTGGGAGGTCAATCATACAGTTTTGTCGACCATATTAAGATTTCCCGATCAATAAATTATACTCGGTTTTTACTATATTATTTATTAACATGGACATTTGTTTTTGGTGACGTGGAATTTTCAGCTGTCAGTGGAGACAATAAAAAGGTGCCAATTTTAAATGTAGGAGTAGTATATACCGAGGATTATACAATAATAATTCATTAATATTTGTAATATATATATATATATATATATATATATATATATATATATATATTAGACTGATTCAAAAAAAAAATTTTTTTCTGGATTCTCGTGCTATTGTTGGGCACTGATAAAACAAAATTTCTCTAAAAAGATGGGCGCGGTCACTCAATTTTTAGAGGTGGCTATCTCGACTTTTTTGTATTTGAATTTTTTTTAACGAACGTATTGCATTTAAACATAGTCATGGCTTCGGATTACGGATAAAAATCGGAAAAGTTTTGAGTTTGTTCTTTTACAAACATAACAGAGAAAAACTGACCATACGTCGAAGTGCACACGAAACGATGAAAGAAATTTTCGAACAATGGAAATGTGCTGAAAATCCAACGCGTCGATTGAATAACGCAATCTTGAAATCAATAAAACTCCATCTAGTCTGGAAACAACTTTTAAAAAATCGAGTTAAAAAGAATTTGCCGTCACAAATATCGAAGGAGCGTAAATTTAAGAGAGATTTGGACAAACTGTTCAACGTTGCACATTTTCTTTCTGCCCAAAATGTTAACGAACTTGAGAATGGCTGGGAAGAAATGTAAATGAGTTTGAAGATAATATAAGCGTAGCATTTTGAAAATGTAAATATACGATTTATGAATAAAAGCTTATAATTTAATTTTTCGTAAAAAGTGCAAAATGTTAATGCGTATAAATAAATCTACATGAATAACGAGAGTAGTATAGACGCCATTATTGATCTACCTGGATTTGAATTGTGAATATTGCACCCTTTTCAAATTGTTAGAGTTTATTTTTGTTACGAAAAAGCTGCTGGATGTGATTTTTATCCGTAATCCGAAGCCATGACTATGCTTAAATGCAATACGTTCGTTAAAAAAATTCAAATACAAAAAAGTCGAGATAGCCACCTCTAAAAATTGAGTGACCGCGCCCATCTTTTTAGAGAAATTTTGTTTTATCAGTGCCCAACAATAGCACGAGAATCCAGAAAGATTTATTTTTTTTGAATCAGTCTAATATATATATATATATATATACGTTTTCTGGGCTACGTAGTTTCATTTTGGAAAACAAAATCAACATTATTTCGATAATTTACAAGAGGACAATACTGTGACGGGTCAAAAAAGATCTTTTTTCTGATTTCTGAGTTATTGAGCATACACTTATTGCGTATATATTTTTATTATAATAAGTTAAAAACTAACAACGTTATTGAGGTATAATAAAGCCTCTGTATAAAATATGTGTTCCAACGACCGGATCGATAATTTAACAGTGGTTAGTCTGAAAAATAAAAATAAACAATTTTGTCATTTATGTAGATGTAATTCTCGTTAAACGTGGCCGTTTTTCGAAGGAAAAAGAATTTCACAAAATGGCGGGTGTTAAAAAAACGTGTAATTTTGGTGAATTTTTTACTTACATTCGGGGGTTTACCAAATACTAAGTGAAAAAACGGCAAAGTACAACGATAGCTACGACAATTACGGGAATTTTGGTTTTTTAATTAAAAATCGGACAATTGTAGCTAGAGATATGATTCAGGCCAGGTCGAGAAAAGTCGTTTCGAGAAAAAAAGCGATTTCAAATTTTAGTATACGTAAATCATGGCGCTACCTCCTCTCACTGAACCGACTGTAACTAGGTTAATTTTCGATATTTTAACTTGAATTTTTTTTCACATTTTCTCGAATGTGCATATTTAGAGAAAATGCAAGGAAATCAATTATTCGACCCATCACCGTGGTGTCTCGCCTTAAGATATTTCTTTCGCGGCGGGCCATATTTCGTGGGGCCATGAGGAATTCTGAATGATCAATTAACTTACAGTGGCGCTTAATAAAAATAAGTCGGAATCAATTGTCATACCCAACGATAAAGCGGGATAAAAAATTTCGCGCAAATTTAGTAGGATTAGACATTTTTACAATTTCTCTGAAAAGTCGCGGCTGCGAAAATCCTTCTGGAGTCACATTTCCTGAGCTTTGTCATTAATGTTTTCTTTAAACATTCGGTGACCCCCTGTTTTTATCGTCGTTACGGAATCGTTAGATTTTTTGCACGCGTGAGCAGTTTATATCAGGCATATAGAGTTATTTAGTGTATAAATTATTACACAGAACTGTGGCCAGCGTGTCATCTCCATGAAGCGCCCTATAAATGAGACGATTTTTAGAATCGTAATTTTTCGTTAAAAGTTCGGTAATTAGGCTTGAAATTTCACCATTAAACTGCGATGTATTTTTTCTCGACTATAGACAAAAATCAGTTAACGGGGTATCCCTCTTTGGAAGCCTAATTTGAAGGGTCAGAATGATGCATTTTTTTCTAGTAACACATTGGTGGGAATAAATTCATCTTTTCCCAGCATGTTGTACACATGTTAGTGATTACAATGTAATTTTTTCGGAAGAAAATCTTTCAAAGTGTTCGTGGCGCTGCAGTTGGCGTTGCAGTCCTCCAGCGGCGAAACCCGAAACGGCGGAATCTCTACCAGGCTCAAATGTAATCTGAAGCGAAAAAAAAATTCTTCAAATATATCCAACTGGCTATGGGTTCACGATCCACTTTTCGAAATTTCGAAAAATACGAAAAATGACAGCTTCTCTAAAGAAAACGTCATTTTTCTCTTGAAAAACAGCATGCTGAAGTCATTGTTATTAACAAATGGTTCATCCAATTAAAAAATGCGATCGTGAACCGAAAATGACTACTGATTGAATGCTAACTGTGCAAATTCAAGTCCATAGTGTGATAGTTACTCGAGATATCAATCCCGCCATGTCAAGATCGCGGTAAACACTGTTCCACTAAAGTAGGTGTAACTTCGTCAATTTTTAGGAGTTCAGGGTCCGATTTGTCTTAAAATATTCTTGAAAGTGCAGTTTGTTATAGTGCAAAGTGCAGTTTGTTATAGTACACTATAAGTGCAGTTTTTTATAGTGCACTATAAGTGCAGTTTGTTATAGTGCAAAGTGCAGTTTGTTATAGTGCGCTACAAGTGCCGTTTGTTATAGTGCACTATAAGTGCAGTTTGTTATAGTGCACTATAAGTGCAGTTTGTTATAGTGCACTGTAAGTGCAGTTTGTTTGGGTAAGTGCACTGTAAGTGCAGTGCACTATAAGTGCAGTTTGTTATAGTGCACCATAAGTGCAGTTTGTTATAGTGCACTATAAGTGCAGTTTGTTATAGTGCACTATAAGTGCAGTTTGTTATAGTGCACTATAAGTGCAGTTTGTTATAGTGCACCATAAGTGCAGTTTGTTATAGTGCACTATAAGTGCAGTTTGTTGTAGTGCACTTATAGTGCACTATAACACTATGACAAATTGCAAGAATATCTATAACACCATAACGTGTATAACACTATAAGTGCACTATAACACTATAACACTATAAAGGGCAGTTTGTTACAGTACAAAAATATTCTTGCACTATAACAAAACGCAAAAAAAATAACGACTATTTCAACTTTCCAGAGATCTACCCTCTTAATTGTTAAATATTTGGGTTTCTGAAAGGAACAACCTAAGCGTAACTAGCGGCTAAATTTGCCCGAGTCTCCAACCACACACAACTGTGTGCATGATCTGTAACACGTGAAAAAAAATTCAACAGCGATATAACAATCAAGTTCGTGCTACTCGCACTACCTTCACACATCGGCATCGTGGATTTCTTGTTTTTTTTTCTTCTTTTAAAAAACAAAGCTTTCTCTACGAGGAAGCTGAAGACGCATACGTGCACGTAATGCAATAAAGTCTGAATAATTGCTACTCGTGCGAAGAGAGGGCACACGCAAGCACCAGGTGTTACGTTGATAATAATTTCTTATGGTTTGCACTTTACGTAAGTATCGGCTGACAAACGCCTGTCGAGCCTTAAGGCCTATGTGTAGCAGAAAACCCGAACTAGACGTTGAGGGGCGGCGAGCGAAAGGGGAAGGGGGTAGAAAGATAAAGTTCTTATTGTTGCAACTTTATCCCTCTCTGTTTCTAATCAAACCGACTTGTCCATGGACTTTGTCGAGTATCCTTGAGCGCTTGTTACAAGAAGATTCGACAAAATTTGATCTTTTTCATTTGTCGATTCGTTCAATCGATCGCTAACTCGAGTCGCTGCAAGACTCGTTACACGTGGCCAGATCAGACTATAAAAATATCCGTGCATGAGGATGCGTGTATGCAGAAAATTAAAAATACAATGAGAACGACAAGAAATTGCTTTTCTTCCAATTTTTGTTTACCCGTTTCATTTATGTTCGAATTGTTTGTAACTTGCGCCCTTGTTACTTTTCTTTATTCGTCAAAGTAGCAAATCACGAAGCTGGAAGCAAGGATCATAAATTGATAATAAATACAATCAATACAATTGAAATATATGTAATCGATAACAAGTAACAATCCTGATTTTAATTGTACATTTATTATTTGTACAATTTTGAATTTAACAAATAATAAATTTAAATTTGATTGTTTAATTTAACAAATAATAAATCGGGATCAAGATTTTTATTTATTATCTAATATATATTTATTTATTTTATTCATTATATTTATTATCGATATCGAAATTATAAAATTGAACTTTAAATGCAAAATTAAATTCTATAATTTAACAGTATGGAGGAAAATTCGTTAAAATTTACTACACAAAAAAAATTCTTGTCTATATGATAAATCGCGAATCTCTTCGTACTTCCGGCTTATCCGAAAACTCCTATCTTGTTTTTTCCGTCCTTGTGATCAATTCACCAGCTTTTTTGCGAATCAAATACAACCATCGTAAAAATGCTCGTCTCGACATCTGATCGATCATCCTGATCTGATTCTTCCTCGTAGGGAGAAGGCTTTTTTGGTCCCTACAAATGGAAGGAGCTCGAAATGACACGAGAAATCGGGGACGGCGCGGTGAACGAAGTGGAAAGTCATTGGCCGTGAGCCTCGGAGAATATATTGTATTTCACTAAACATGAGTGCATATGCAGATGGGATTATCGGCTCGGAGAGCACCGCGTTAGTGCCACTTGGCACTTTTCGCATTTTCACTCGCAGGCGCGCGCGTTGCCCGAGGGGCAACATTTCGCGTATATCGTCAATTGCCAAACGGCTTCGACGATTATATTCCTTTACGATGGTACACACACGCGTCGGGCAAACGAAGAAGCGCCGAAGGGAAATCGTCAAGTTGGAGTATTGCGCAAAGACTGTCACTGCAGGCTCGTGTACGGTTCTCAAGCTCCGCTTATAACCTATATATGCATACACGTGTATTCATATTTGGGTATACGTATGCACGCGTGTATACGGTCGTACGAAATACCACGGACGTACACTTTATATTTGTGGGAGGGAATGACGTATAGGTATTCATTGAATTAACTTTGAGTAACGACCCACGTAGACCAAACAACGCTACCCGACCTTTTCAGTCCCCCGAAGACCTCCACCAATACGCACAAGGGATTTCCGTGTAGAAATTGTCGTAGGTATCCAGTTGGATTCCCATACTTGTTCCTACTTCCCGACAGGGATCCAGTGGGTCATTGCAATGGATCACTAGACTAAAACGTCACGCTTGTAGACTGGATTCTAATCTGGATTCCCCATTGGAATCCAATCTACGAATCCAATTTGGATCCTAAGTATTCCCACATTGTCGAACAGACTTCGATACCATTCTTGATGGATCCCATCGCATTGTGTATGGTGAATTTTCTAAACAAAATATACAAGGTGTTAGGAAGGTCGATGCAAAGCCTTAAGGGGGTGATAGGTCACCTCGTTAGGAAAATATCTAACCTAGGTTAACTTAGTACAAAGTCTAAGGATTTCGAGTTATCGTGGTATGATTTTTGGAAAATTTCCCAAAATTAGGTACTAACTCGTTCATAATGTTCAAACAGACTATAATTGGTAACTAAAAACTTATCTACGGCTTAGCTTAAGGCGTTACCCCCACTTGTAGCGCAAAAAAAGGCCTTTTTCATGATTTTTTTTAAAGTAAACTACAAAACTTTTTTAATCGACCAATATACCATCTTAAAGAACACATCTTGAAGAACTTTCAGTAATTTTTTTATTGTTAAAAATATTACATTGTTTAATGGCAAATGGCGATCAATGAAATAATGTTTTTATATACACGGTTTGCGGTGACCAACATTGCGGCGAAGTGGATCATCTGAAGAAAAAAAATGCGGATGGATTTAGTCAAATATAAGTATAAACTAGTCTTTAATCGAAGGATTTTAAAAAATATTCATTTTTCACAAAATGGCGGACAGTCAAAGTTAATGGTTCGATTTTAACGAAAAAAAAACGGCCGTTTTTTGGCTATAAAACGGCCATTTTTTTCGAAAAAAAAAAATCGAACGATTAAAGACTACATTTTTATGTATGAAATAAGCCTGCAAAATTTCAAGAAGATCGGATCATTAGTGTTCGAGTAATCTTGGTCACCGACTTCAGAAATGCCATTTTGAGAAAAACGCGTTTAAAGTTTCAATTTCCGGTCGTTTACACAACGGATTCTTCTCTTTCAACGCTCATATCTCAGTCAATTTTGTTGGGATCGACTTGAAATTTTCAGGACATATTCTCAGATACTTATACTTCAAAAGAATGCAATAAAAAAAATGGATTTTTTCAAAATCGCAAGTGGGGGTAACCCCTTAATGTGTATTCAATCGACAAACTCCAATACAATCACCTGTAGCCACACATCTAACTAAATGAGACATGTTGAATAATTAAAAACTTGTCATAAAATAAAAATACCTCTTATGTTAATGCTATTTTTTAAAAAAGCATTAATATAAGAGGTCAACGAGTTAGTACCTGATTTTGGGAAATTTTCCAAAAACCATACTTACTATATGATAACTATGATAACTATGATTAGATATGTTCCTAACGAGGTGACCTATCGCCCCCTTAAGGAGCTATACCAGTGTGACGCTGAAAATTTGGTTGATTTTCGGGAATTTTTGGGAAGATAAGTACTCAATTAAATGTTTCGGGAAATTTAAAATATTTTTAGCTATATTTGACCTATATTACATGATTTTTTCATAGAAAAATATTGAGAGCCAAGCGACTTATGCGCTGCGTTCGGAGGCGCAAAAAAAAGTTCCTCCACTGCTGACATGATTCCGGCCGATTGAGTAGCTGAAACCGAAAAAGGAAACAATGTCGTTAAACTGGAAGGTATTTCCTGTAGAATGACGTAGAATTTTCGAAAAATATCAAAATCTAACAAAATTGCGTAGTTATGAAAAAGATTCTGATTTGTTGCCTATAAAATGGTCGTTTTTTTAAATGCCAAATCGTCAATTTTCATCCAATAAAAAATATCCTACGTCATTGTAGAGTAAATATATTCAAGAGTACTCAGTTAAAATTTCAAGTCAATCGGACAATTCCTCTTTGAGTTACAATGTCAGCATATTTGAAAAATCTCATTTCGAGAAAAACGCGTTTAAAGATTGACCTATCGATTTTTGCAACATAAAATGATAGAGATACGGCCTTGAAATTTTTACAGGATACTCTTGAAAGTATAAACTTTCGAAAAAGGCACAAAAATCGATTTATTAAAAGTGTCACACTGGTATAGCCCCTTAAGGCTTTGCATCGACCTTCCTAATACCCTGCATATGTATACAAAATGGGTGGATCTTAGCCCTTCGTTGAGACACTTATATTTGGCTACGATTTTGTCACACTATGGGTTAATTTGACCCAGATAGTGTTTCATCCACCTGCCATCAACAAGCCTTAGGTCGATTTTTATTGCAAGAAATCAGGCACACACTTTGAACATCTCTTAATGTGTCTGCATAATTGAAATTCGGAAAATATTAATTTGAATTGTAAAACATTATCGAATACTTTCACTTTTGGGAAAGTGAGCATTTTATTTCAATTCGTCCGGGTCATGACCCACTCAATGTAGCGTTAAGAAAGTATAAATGTTACCTTAAAAAAGTATAAGTCGCTTAGAAAAGTATATCTTAAAAATTAATTTGAATGACATTACTGAAAATCCGCTGTAATTATCGTTTATCACTTATTTTACTGCACTGTGACGTAATATCACCACACACGTGCGCGCTCACGACTTTTCACGTATTGTCGATTCGACCATGGTGAGAATTGTCAATTGGTGTTCATCGAGAAGCAGCGCAGAATATCATTGGATCCCAATCAGAACTCCCCATGTGCAGTATCCCAAACAAATCCCTATGGAGATGTGGTTTCATCTTGGGACTCCCTATCAAATTTGTGCACGGGATCACAAAAGGACATTTTTTGGGAGACAGAAAAAATTCCGGTTGAGATTTCCAAATAAAAGTCTCAAACACCGTCAATCGGGAAATAGGGTGGAATCCACATGGATTCCAATATGGACTCCCCAGGTGCTGCGTCCCCATCAATTCTCTATAGGGATGTGGGAACACCCCACCAAAATTCTGCACGGATTGTGCATGTATAATTACTTATTGGGAGGATGATTACCTGCGGTCTTACTATTTAATTACAAGCATCGCAAAATTAAATAAATTGAAGAGCTTCGTGCGCGGGGGTGTAAAAATGGTGGTGTTTGGTTGGGTGAAAATGATTCAAGGGGCAACTGAAGGAGGCTGACGTTGAAGTTTGCACTGTTAGGAAACGATATCTTTTACTTTTCATTTTTATTAGTATCCAAAGCCTTTTTTACAAATTGAGATTGAAAGTCTCTAATAAGGATACGTAAAAACGTTCGGAATGATTTTAATAGCCTGAATGGGCGAAAGAAAAATTTGAGCAATCGACAAGCAAACTTCGACATCACCTTAGATGACTTGAGACCTAATTGACCAATTTGGAGTGAGGTTTCGACCCCCACCCCGATCGAGCTTAAATTTTGCACAAATCTTCCTTTTAATATTTTGAGACAACCCCTAAAGGGATGTTTAGCGACGCGTAATCGTTTTTGGGTTTGTTTGGGTATTTTTCTTTGGACAAAACGGAGAGCGTGATAACATATATAGACATAAACAGAGCGGTACCAGATATAGATATAATCGACGCGAGTTAAAAAAAACTTGAAAAATCAATATCTCGAAAACTATTGCGAGTCGCCCAAAAACCTTTTAGTGGTTGTCTTTAAATATTCAAAAGAAGGTTTGTGCAAAATTTCAGCTCAATCGGAGGCCGGTTCGGAACCTCACCCCCAATTTGTGAATAACTTACATTATTCGGGTCAAGGTAACATCATGATTATGCATACCGACCCGTTTCTCAGTTAACCGACAATTAGTAACGAATCAATGTTCACCAATGGCTCATCAATATTCATTTCTTCGTAGCTTTAAAAGAGAAAGTAATCCACTATTATTTAAATATGAATTCGTAAATCTTTTTCCTCGTACATTTTCGTATTCACGAGGATCGTCTCAATAGTCCAGTAAAAGAGACGAGAAACCAGCACTTTTTAGCGTAGAAAATGAATTTATGACTGAAGGTAGATGGTTGCGCACTGAAAGTAACTCCAATAAAATGTTGCCCCTTGGCTCGCCCCAACCCTAAGAAATAGGGGTTGAAAGCTTAAAAATCACCGTATTTCGATAATCAATAGCTCGATCAAAAAATGCTTCGAACAAAAGTTGTTTGGAATAATAAAATACGTATAAAGTTGTCTAATATCCAATCTCTGATCTTTAAAAATGACGGCACAAAAACGATTCGAAAATTGGGGGTTGATTTGTGTGCTGATTGGGCGTTGATCTGACATCCAATCCCCTATCTTTGAAAATAGAGACACAAAAATACGCGAGCACCACTGACCCAGACAAGGACGCAGCCATATGTCTGCTCGGCTCTCACATGAATCAACCCCCAATTTTCGACTCGTTTTTGTGCCGCTATTTTCAAAGATAGAGGGTCGGACGTCAGATAACATTATACGAATTTTGCTATTCCAAACAACTTTTGTTTGAAACATTTTTTGATCGGGCTATTAATTATCGAGATACGGCGATTTTTAAGCTTTCAACCCCTATTTCTTAGGGTTGGGACGAGTTGAGGGGCAACATTTTATTGGGGTTACTTTCAGTATGCAACCATCTACCTTTAATGAAAAAAATTCATATTCTTCGCTAAAAAGTGCCGGGTTTTCTTCTCTTTTACTGGACTACAACTTTGAATCGTCCTCTATGGGACGATGGTATTTGTGACGTAATCGCATACACAACCCACACGTGCAATTTATGAGCGCGACATCAATCCGAGGATTACAAATTGGACGTGCTCGAGTTCGAAAATCGCGATTTAAAAACTGTAGCGGTACCGCTACAGTTACATCTGAGCCAACTTTCCCTTTGTTTATTCATCGTTGTTGTTGCGCGCCTCGATTACGCGTAAAGTGTAAAGTGCCGGCGAAGTTGAAAAATGAAAAAACTCACGATATCCGCGAGAATAATGTTTGCCCAAAGCGGCAAAAATGTATTAATCGGACTTCGCTTTAACTTCCTGAATCACTTTAAGGCGAACGAAAGTTTACCCACGTAAGCAACCTGTTGCGGAAGTAAGGAGCAACATCCGATAGCGATGTTTTTTGCCGAAGCGCAGCGTACGATCGGACCATTTCTCGGAGAGGATGCAAATCTGTGCGCACATTATATTTGCATGCAAATTTTGATGCAAAGTCACGTGCCCAAATCGACCTCGAAACGAAACTGAGAGAGGTAGAGAGGAAGCTTCGTGGCAGTCAGGACGTTAAGGGGGGAGATACTTTTAGGCGAGGAAAAAAATGCTGATTTTCACGATTTGTCTAAAAGAAAAGATTTCTTCACCATTTTGAAACTTATTGTATCTTTTATTACTACTTTTCGCTGGTAAGTGGTATTTTTTTATTGACCTCGAAAAATGGCGGAGGTATGTCGCGGATGGTGTGACACGTGGCGTCGGTGGGATTAATGGGAAAAAAAACCAACGAAGATTTTTCTTTCATTAACACTCATACACAGAATATGAACTAAGAAAAAGTGAGAAATGTTGGAAATCGATGAAATGGTACGCTCTGAAACAAAAAGATTGAATTGTCCGAAAAAAATTCTACATTTTGCAATAAAAAATGCTTCTTTTTTAAATGTCAAAGATATTTAGGGTAATATTTTACATAATAGGATTAGAAAAATGTATACCAAATTTCATCAGAGTCGGTCGATTAGTTTTTTAGCTATACGTCACGCTAGTTTTGGAAATGCAATTTACAATACCGTGCCATACCTCCGCCTTTTTTTTTAATTAATAAAAAAAATACCATGAAACAGCCAAAAGTAGTAATAAAACACGCTCTAAGTCTTAAAAATTATGAAGAAATCTTTCCTTAAGGGGTTTTCTCACTTTAGACGCTAAAAAAGGCTATTTTCATGAATTTTTTTGATAGGTTTGATATTATAAATATTTATATAAAAGTTGTTACACTTCATAAATACACTTTCGAAAAAAAATTTAGAAATTGTTTTATATATTTATGTAACCCAAGCAAACTTTAAACGCGTTTTTCTCGAAACAACGTTTGTCGAGGACCTCTTGATAAAATCTTAGAACTACTGAACCGATCCTAATAAAATTTTGAACCACATATTCTTTAGCACTACAAATATAGCGCATAACAAGGATTTTTTTAAATTTTGATATTTACTTTTTTTGGCCAAAAATACGTTTTTGTTTTAGTTTTTTTTTCAAAATGTCTGCCATATTGTTATTTTTGCATATATATGAAAAATCGTATGATATGCGCTATAGCCATTACTAAATCCAAAACCGTTTGATTTTTTTGTTTCGGATGATCCATCTCCGAGATTTCCTCAACAGTGCAGACCTACAATGTTTTTAGAACATGTTCTTAACTACCATTTTCGTCTATAAATAGTGACTTAAAAAAAATTAAAAAAATTTTTACATGTATTTCGAAAATGTATTTATTAAGTGTAGCAACTTTTATATCAATATCTATAATACAAACCTATCAAAAAAAAAATCATGAAAATAGCCTTTTTTAGCGTCTAAAGTGAGAAGACCCCTTAAAAAAAAACAATCATGAAAAACGGCAAAATTTTCTCCGCCTGAAGGTATCTCCCCCCTTAAGGTAACCCGAGAACCTGCTGGCTTATTAGGTCGCGACTGTGTCTTTTTTATAAGCTTACGGATAATACTCACTGGCGTGTGGGCGTTTTAAAACTCAAGAAAGGTTACCGGCTATTCAGGCTAAATAAATAAATCCAGAGTCGACAGATTTGGCCGTGGTTTTTTTTTCCTACGGAAAAAACGTTATTATTTTTCTCTCATTAAGGAATTCCTTTCACGAACCCGAATATTTAACAATTAACTGATTTTCGTCTATAATCGAGTAAAAAATAAATCTCATTATACTGGTAAAATTTCAAACCGAGTTACCGAGCTTGTAACGAAAAATTACGACTCTAACAATTATCTCATTTATACTTCATTGTACGGAGATGGAACGCACATTTCTATCTAATAATTTACACACTGAATAACTGTAGACGCCTGATATAAATAGCTCAACGCGGGTAAAAAATTCTAAAGATTCCGTAGCAACGACAAAAATAGGGGCTCACCGAATGTTTAAAGAAAATATTAATGATAAAACTTCGAAAAATGTAACTAGCAGAAGACCGTTCGTCGCCGCGACTCTTCAGAAAAAATGTCTCTACCAAAATTGCGCGAAATTTTGTATTCCAGTTTATCATTGGGTAAAATAATTAATTAGGACTTATTTTTATTAAGCGCCATTGTAATTTTCCAATGATTTAGAAGGGCCCTTTTTATGCCCCCACAAAATACGGCCCTCCGCGAAAGGAAAACCGTAAGTTTCATTCGTATTTTCACAATTAGACGAATACAGGAACAAAAAGCGTAACGTGAATCAAGATAGTAACATTCTAAATTCGAGACAACTCATTTATAAGTCGTGGGAACGACAACTCGAAAATACAATTATGTTCGTCTAGTTCATGCGTGAATAAAAGATTTGCAAATTTATAGTCGACCGTATATCAACAAATTTGTTATATTCCAATACATTTTACATAATAATTAAGATAATAAAACATTCGCAAATTTATAGTTCATCGTGAAATTATAGCAACGAATTTGTCATATTGGAATAGATTTTACAGATCAATTCAAGATAATTATTCTCTGCCAGTAAATTAATGTGAGTCAAAGTGATCCTATTTCAATATTGCACTGATTGCAGAGCATAAAATGAGATGATTTTATGCACGTGTGAAATTATACTTAAACATATAACAATTCTTTTCGATGCTGAAAAAGTGTGTATCCGGCCGTTTTTGGAGTAAGACTCTGTTTTAACTCGCCACTGGTCATGTACTACCGCAACATCCCCAGTTTATGAATGTACAGCTAAAAAGCTGCTCACAAGCCATCAACGAGTCTACATAAACTTAGAGCCCAAAAAACGGGTCTATTTTCTATATTTTTTTCTTATGACAGTATGAGAATGACGAGGTCGAGGTTGTACACACAACCAATGCATAGTCTTGTCAAGTTCGAGTGGTTTTCAAATTAAACAATATTGATAAACGATGATTTTATTATTATTTAAGCAAAGTACTATCGTAATCTGCAATGAAAAGTAAAAATATGTACTTCGAGTATAATAAAAAAAAAAAAAACTTTCGTGCAACCGGATACTATTTTATTTTGAAAATTACGAAAATGACAAGCTGAAGAAAAAAATCATTCGATATTCGGCCAAAAAAATTACTTGAATCATTTGTTATTACCAAATGGATAAATATATTTAAAAAATCATCGAGTCATGCGATATAAAATGTTGTAAACCATGCACTTTCCGAATTTGAAGTGAATCCGACGAATAGATTTTGAAATACGACTTGAAACACTTTCGAGGAAATCGCATGAGAAAAAAAAGTTCACCGTAGTGCAGTAGGCGATTTGACCCTTTCGAAAAATCGTCACAAATCGATCAATTTCAAAAGCGTTTAAAAAATCTTCGTTGAAAATAAAATCGATGACCCTAAGCTATAAAACTGCGAGATAAAAAAAATCGTATTGTTTTTTTATTTAAAGTTAGTGCAAACCCCTTGAATCGGACCAACATTGGATGCAAACGAACCCACGTTTTATCGTCGGTTCGCCGACGATATATACGCCGACTACAACGCACCGAATAAGCTGACGTCTAACGATTGCTTCAATTTTGAAGCTGAACTCGTTTGGAGTCACTCCAGCAAGAACAAAAAACAAAAGCGTCTCCATACGCAGAGTCACTGCATACATCGACCACTAAGTAGTTATTGTGTCATCCAAACCCTTTTAATTGAGGAGACCAGACGACGAGAGTCTGCCTAGCGGGGTTGGCAATAACGATATTTCTCTTTAAACAGGTTTAGTCCACACGACACACACACACTCGTTTCGTAACTCAACTCTTTTTTTCTCCTCGAGCACGGGGTCTCCGTCAACGACCTGGGCGCGAACGCCTAACCGCGAGTGTCTACAGTCGATCCACCGACCTCCTTAGAACATTATTTACGCACGAAGAAAAAAAAGGAAAATTTCTCGCGATTGTACATCCGTTTATCCTTCGAGGCTTTCATGTTCATTTTTCGCACAACGCAGCTCCGCATGCACTGCCAAAAAAAATATGCAATGCAAATTGGGTATATTCAAATCAAATAGGTTTTTGTCCTTGTCTCGGGGCCCACTACGATCCAATTTGTTTCAAAGATATTTTTTTCATTAGTTTCAGCTATTTATTTTAAATATTAAATATATTTAAATTAAGTAAATAACGTTTCGATTTGAATAAATATTTATTTGCTTACAATATACACTGCAAAGCCAAGTGTACTATATGCATAGAATATTCCATAAATCCAAAATAAAATAGTTAATTTAGAGCTTTAAAATGAATTCCGGTAATGGTTTGTTGTATCACATAAACTCTGTCAATTAATTAATATCTTATTAATATCTCTGTCAATTAATTATTAATTAATATTGTGATTAGTGAGTTTTATCAAATACCATGATATAGTTTTTTCAAACATAACCTATATACATGGGTATTTTACCTAGCCTGAGACCCCATCCATTTTTGGTTTTCCTGATTTGTTTGTAATATTGTACCGCATGAAATGAATATTCACGCCAATTTTCAGATCTTTACCTCTTCTCTTTCAGGAGATATAATTTTCCAAAAATGTCGATTTCGGAAGTTTTGGAAACGTCCAAATGCTGATAACTCCTGAACTAATTAAGATGTCGACAAATGTCACTATATATTTTTTTTCATTTTGAAGCATACTTTCGTTAAAAAAATCGAAAAATTATCAGTTATCAATGTCAACGTTTTTTTGCTCCTAAAGTGAAACTTTTTTTCAAAGATGCCTGCCTTTTCTTATGAAAAAAAAATCTCTAAAATAGAGTGACCCTTTCTGATTTTTGAGACTAGACTCATCGTGGGCTCATTGTTCCTTCTATTTTTTTCGAATTAATCATATTTTTTTAGAAGTTTTTATCATTTCAATCTCCAATAATGCTATTAACGTTTTTCTGATTTCCAATTCGGCTTCGACAGGCCTGAAACGGTTTATTTTTAATTTGTGCGGAATTTAACGACAACAAATATATTTTGAATAAACAATCATTTTTTATAGTAGTTATAGATCAAATATTTAGTTATTAGACTGTATTAAATAGATCTTCATTTGATTAAATAAATATGTTTACAATCAATAATTTCAATAATGGAATGCAATGGGAAAAAATTGATTTCACGAAAAATGTAGTTAAGTCAAATTGAAAAAAAAAATCAAATAGATGCATCTAGTTAATATCAGTAGAATTTTTCTGTCAGTGTGTTCCGAGCAATAAATTGACGCCTGCTTTCCACAAAATGGAAACAAGCCGCATGCAAGCTTACAAATTTGAAGGACCTACATTTTGATTGTCATTTTTCATAGAAGCTGTTTTACAAGCTTGTGCACAGCTCAAAATTAATTCAACTTCAATTTCGAAATAAATTTTCTTTTTTTTCGCACTTGGCACACAATCAATTAATTTGGGAATTATGGTTGATGGGTATTCGTGTGCGGGTTGTGCCCATTTCTGACGGCTGAACTATGAACGCACAGCTATTGAATCAAGTGACTGTTCAGACGCCTCGGGGATACATGTATGGATGTACCCGGGAGAATATATATATTTTATAAATGTGCCCAGGGAACAGGAGTGCAAAAATCTTGAGATCGCGAGCGAAAGGTGCGTGTGCATGTTCGCGGCGAACGCCAACGTGAACCGCTGCTGCAAAACCCACAACGTCATCGACGACTGACTCTCTCTCTCTCTCTCTCTCTGTCTCTCTGTCGCTCCATGCACTTCTGCGTTTTGATACCCACGGGTGAAGCAAGGACAGTCTATTTTTTCTCGTGTGACATTTTTCCCCCGTTTCTTCCTTGTGTTCAGGTTTTTTTTTCGTTTGCCTCCCTCGCGTTCTGTATTCCAACGGAACGAACCACAATATTTTTTCGCTCAGCTATAATCGCGCACTTCGCATAGCTTTGACGTTTCTCGCATTGCTCAAATTCATGGAAAATCTCCAATTGTCCATACGGAATTACCACACGTTCGTACAACTCTCCATATGTTTCCCTTTGCTTTTTTTTCACTATTAAGATACATTTATAAAAATAAGTCTGTTATAGATATTCAATTTGCAGAAATTCTTTTTTCCCTCTATGGGAGAACTACGAAGACCTTTCTGGCCTTTGGTGACAAAGAACCTTTGTTTTTTTCTGGTGCTAAAGGAGGATAAAAACGATTTGTTCAGAAATTATGAGCAAAAGTAGCCCTTGGCGCGTGTGAGGACAACCGGTAGATATTCAACTGCAGGTGTCATCATTGGACCCCCATAAGATTGGCGTTTTCATCGTTGGGATTCAATGAAAATTATCAATTTTTTAGTCACTCGAATTTCTTCTGGCATATCTTCGTTACGAAAACCCTTAATCATTTTGTAAGTCGCTTATTTAAAGATCTAGAATTTGAAGCTACAGAAAATAACATTATGTAAAAAAATTAAAACATGAATAAGAGTTTGCGTTGCATTTCAACGATACAAACATCGATACCATTAAGGAGGCTGGAGCGTTAGCCACAATCCAAGGTTAAATGTAATAAAAAATACATTTTATTGTTTACACTATACTGAGTCTTTACGATTTTTTGAACTTTTTTCACCACCAAACACCAGAGATAAAAAATAGTTTAATGTATGTAATTTAACGTGCGGTTAGATGGGCAAGATTTTCACACTAAAGGTTGTGTAATTTTTATTGTTATTTAGCACCAAGATAAACCATTTGTAACAACGGATTAACGCAAACTGAACCTTTGTGAGCATACAGAAAAAAAAATCCTCATCTTGCCCATCGTACACCATAGGCCAATAATCCCGTGACGTAACTATGAATAGGCATAATTATGAATTACTCAAAATTTCATTGTGAATTGTATAAAACATTCGTTATCGTAGTTTTTTCATAATAATCATCGATAATGTTATGCTTTTTCAAGTTGGTAGTAGCACAAAAGTTTTTCTACTTTACGTAATAAAAATGTTAAAATGCATAATTTTGCCTTTTAATTATATATTTAAAAAAAATAGCCTATATAGAATAAATCTGTACCTCGTATGTCTTTTTTGAGGTTCGTTGAAAAAAAAATGAATAAACCATCATTTAACTCAACTGAATCGCTCCAACCTCCTTAAGGCTCTGATGGACGTTCTCTCCGCTGCGTTCGGAATTCACTATAGAATTTAAAAAAAAGACCCTTTCACGTTATATCGATTGTGATTGTCTGATCAATAAATATATATATATATATATTTGTCAAAAGTTTTCAATCACTTTGGATAATTGCAAAATTATATTAGAATAATATAATTCATTTTTTAGTTAGGTGGGGATAAGAGGTGGAATAGGGTGGGAATGTAATAAGGGGAAAGATCCCGTACATTGAAATCAACAATTTAATTTAATTTATCATTTATTTTATTTTTATTTCACGAAGATACTATATAGCACTATAAAACGACTTATGTTATTCTTATATAATAGTGCGATTATCCAAAGTCATCGAAAACTTTTGACCGGTACTGTATATAAATGTATCTGTACTACTACATATATATATCGTAGAACGAGTCAAAAGACTCAAAACTAACAATAAGAGGTAGTACACGCAATGAATATCAATTAAGGAGGATGAGGCGTTAGCCACAATCCAAGGTTTAGAAAAATGTACATGCATATGTTATAGTCTAGACTATACTGCGTCTTCACGAATTTTTCGAATTTTTTTCACCACAAAACACCAGAGATAGAAAATAATTTGATGTGTACAATTTTACGTGCGGTTAGATAGGCAAGACGTTCACGTTATGGGCGATGTATTTTTTTGGCATTTTAGCACTATATAAACAATTTCTAACAACGGATTAACCCAAACTAAACCTTTGTAAATAATTAGAAGAAAAAAAGCCCATCGTAAACCATATACAGTCGAACCTCGATGTAACGAATCTCTAGGGAAGTTCGTTATATCGAGTTTTCGTTATATCGAGGTTTCAATATATCGAGATCATGTTCTTAAAAAAATACATTAGTACGACAACTAGCAATTAGAGCACAATGTATATTATTGTGTTGTTGTATCAAGGTTTCGGGTGTCCATCGGAAGCGAATGGATAAATCTTCGTTATATCGAGGTTTGACTGTATATGGGTCATTCCATGTCAAATCGACAAATTTTTTACCTGACCCCCTTTGATTTCGCTGAAAATTTTCTATCTTTTTCTACCCCCCGAAAGTTATTTTTCAGAATTTTTTCAAATTTTTTTTCCTGACTCAAAAAAAGTTATGAATTTTTGAAAAAAACCGCTCTTTTATTTTTAAATTGCCAGAACTTTTTCAAAAATTGACCGTTTGGGAACTTTTTTTTTTCAAAATTTTTGTTTTTTAATGTAGTTTTCGAAAAAAAATATGAAAAAATTTTCAGAATCCCAGATATATGAAATATTTTAGTTTTTTTGAAAAAACCGTAATTTTCTCAAAGTCCGACCGTTTTTTTTTTTGTTTTTTTTTGCTCTAAAAATACTTCAACTAATTCTGCAATGATCCCCGTTAATCAAAAGATGTGACGACAATCGCTTCTAATTTTTTTTCTTGATTATAAAAAAAATTTTGTTGAATTTTTGCTGATTTTATATAACTTTGTTATGAAATTTTTTTTATTTCCTCGTGAAACCTCAAAAGTTGAAAAATAAAATTTTATTGGAGAATTTCAAGTGATTATCGTCCAATAAATTGTTATTTAAAAAAAAAAATAATTTTTTTCTCTCATTGACGTTATTTTTTTACTCTTATGGACGTTTTTTTTTGGTACTGAAATATGACAACTTCAAAAATACAATGGGTTTAAAAGTTACCTCCAGTTGATACAATGTGATAATTTAAGAGCTATCGATTGTCGGTAAAAAAGATATCATCTACATTTCATTTAAATAATATGGAGGTTATGTTTTCAGAATAATTACATTGTCGTTGTGTTCATCGTGTCACGTAGACTTACTATTGCTAAATAAAGTACCTATTATTTATCATAAAGTGCTGTTAATTTATATTTTGTTAACGAGTGATTACAATGCCGAAGTTTTTTGATCGATGTTGCAATCCATTTAATTTGGAGAAGCATAGAAAAAAAATATCCCTGCGAAATTTACCGGAGCATTTAGCAATTCGATACAATTTGTCGACTGATGAGCGAATATGTAGTTCATGTTATAAAAAAATGCTTCAGCCCTCTGTTGACAATACTTCTGATGAAAGTTAAATAAAAGATAATATAATTTGAACACATACAAAAAAATGTTTTTAATTTATTTAAAGATGTTAAGAGACGGTGAATTTATTTAAGAGTATGAAAAGTCCTTTTTTTTACTTTTTTGAAAAAAAATAACCATTTCTTGGACGATAATCACTTGAAATTCTCCAATAAAATTTTATTTTTCAACTTTTGAGGTTTCACGAGGAAATAAAAAAAATTTCATAACAAAGTTATATAAAATCAGCAAAAATTCAACAAAATTTTTTTTATAATCAAGAAAAAAAATTAGAAGCGATTGTCGTCACATCTTTTGATTAACGGGGATCATTGCAGAATTAGTTGAAGTATTTTTAGAGCAAAAAAAAACAAAAAAAAAAACGGTCGGACTTTGAGAAAATTACGGTTTTTTCAAAAAAACTAAAATATTTCATATATCTGGGATTCTGAAAATGTTTTCATATTTTTTTTCGAAAACTACATTTAAAAACAAAAATTTTGAAAAAAAAAAGTTCCCAAACGGTCAATTTTTGAAAAAGTTCTGGCAATTTAAAAATAAAAGAGCGGTTTTTTAAAAAAATTCATAACTTTTTTTGAGTCGGGAAAAAAAATTTGAAAAAATTCTGAAAAATAACTTTCGGGGGGTAGAAAAAGATAGAAAATTTTCAGCGAAATCAAAGGGGGTCAGGTAAAAAATTTGTCGATTTGACATGGAATGACCCATATTCAATATTGAACCTTTAAGGTTCGATAAAAGATTACGAATCTTGGCTGGCGAATGAAGAACATTGCTGCCAACCTCAATGCCCGCAAAGTTGCCGTATTTCGGCAATACTCAATATTAATTAATGGCAATAATAAATCATCGCGTCACATAAATATAAACAAGCATAATTATAAATGACTCAAAATTTAATTCTGAGTTGTATAAGTTGCATTCACTGCCGCAGCCTTTTTTCATGATAATGATCGATATGGTTTTACTATTTCAAATTGATAGTAACAGATTTTCTTTTTCACCTAATAAAAAAATATAAAAGCACATACTTTTGTCCTTTAATTACACATTTAATCAAAAAAATAAGCATCTACAAAATAAATCCATACCTCGTATGCAATTTTTTGAGGTTCATTGACAAAGAAAGTTGACAAACCGTCGACTCAACCGGATCGCTGCAACCTCCTTAACAACAGCGTGCTGCTCTGGCTTTGTTGGTATGATATCACGTCCAAAACGCTCAACTCCCCGCAGTCTAGACACATGCACATAACTGTACACAAATATACACACGTAAATGCATATATTTATATTCGGATGTGCGAGATATGTGCACAAGTACCTACGTAGGTGTACGCGTTTATTGTCTCTCATGAAGAATGTAGAAAGTAAAGGCAGATGTTGAGTAACGCGGCGAACAATGCGGGAACACTGCAAAATATAAAGTGTAACTGTTTTGCCTCCGTATCCTTCACATATATGAATCCACACACACGCACACACACACACACTATACATGGGAAAAGACGACGGTCTTCAGCATCTCAAACGAATGGTTGGGTTTAGGGATAGGACGCTCCTTAAGGGGCTATACCAGTGTGAACGCTGAAAATTTGGGTGATTTTCGGGAATTTTTTTGGAATAAAAGTACTCAATTAAATGTTTCGGAAAATTAAGAATATATTTGGCTATATTTGACCTATATTACATAATTTTTTCATAGAAAAATATTGAGATCCAAGCGACTTATGCGCTGCGTTCGGAGGCGCAAAAAAAAGTTCCTCCACTGCCCACATGATTTCGGCCGATTGAGTAGCTGAAACCGAAAAAGGAAAAAAATGTCGGTAAACTGGATCTTATTTCTTGTACAGTGACGTAGGATTTTTGAAAAATATCAAAATCTAACAAAATGGCGTAGTTATGAAAAAAAAGTCTGTTTTCTTGCCTATAAAATGGTCGTTTTTTTCAATGCCAAATCGTCAATTTTCATCCAATCAAAAATATCCTACGTCATTGTAGAGTAAATATATTCGAGAGTACTCAGTTCAAATTTCAAGACAGTCGGATAATTGCTCTTTGAGTTACAATGACAGCAAATTTGAAAAATCTCATTTCGAAAAAAAAAAAACGCCTTTAAAGATTTAACTATCGATTTTTGCAAGATAAAATGATATTGATATCAATTATATAAATGATAATGATATTCTTGAAAGTATAAACTGTCGAAAAAGGCAACAAAAAAAACATCGATTTTTTTTTTAAGTGTCACACTGGTATAGCCGCTTAAAGTGAGGTTCATCCAAATAAGCTTGCATCCATCCAAGGATGATTCCGAAGACGTCGATGGGTATAGCGCTGAGTATAAGGACACGAGGACCTTCGAGTCTCTGGAGTCACTTTTGCTCATACATGTCATCACACTGACACGTATACGTGTCTCTATGTGGAAAATCATGTGTCGTGGATTAAAAGGGGAGAAGGCGCCGTGATCGCAACCAGCTAAGGACGAAGAGAACGCTCGAAGATTCCGAAGGAGAAGATGAGCAACGAAGCGCGCGAGAGTATAGAATTGGCCACTTCTTCGCCTTCGTACTCTCGAGTGATCCTTTCTTCTCGTGCAAATCTGGTCCTCTCTCTTATTCTCTCTGAGCCTCCCTCTGCCTGTCTTCGTCTACCTCTCTCCTTCTCGCCCAACCGATCACTCCGTCTCTTTCTTCCTTTCGCGTCTTCTCTGTTTCTATCTGCACCTTTCTCTCTTTCTCTCCCTCTACCTTTCTCTATTTCTATCTCTCGATGACGTGCTGATGTTCCTTCTCTTCTTACATATGGGATATTCCACGCCATTTCAGCTAGCCCGTGACCTCGACCATTTTTTGTTTTCCTGATTTTTTTTGTAATTTGTATCCCTTCAAGAGAATATCCACACCAATTTTTAGATTTTTATCTCTGCTCTTTTAGGAGTTATAATTTTTCAAGAAATGTTGATTTCAGAAGTTTTGGAAACGTTTAAACGCTGGAAACTCCTGAAATAATCGAGATGTCAACAAATGGCACTATATAATTTTTTTTCATTTTGAAGCATACTTCTGTTGGAAAATGTGAAAACAAATATCAATTGTCACTGTCAACGTTGTTTTTGCTTCTAAAGTGAAAATTTTTTTTTTTAAAGATTGCCTTTGCCTTTTTTATTTTTTCAAAAAATTCTCTAAAATAGAGTGACCCATTCTATGATTTTTAAGACTAGTTTTATAGTAGTCCCATTTTCCCTTCTATTTTTTTTTAATTAATCATATTTTTTAGACGATTTTTATCACCTTAATGTCCAATAATGCTATTAATGATTTTGTGATATCCAATTCGGCTTCGACAGGCCTGAAACGATTTATTTTTAATTCGTGCTGAATTTAACGGAAAAATATGGTTTAAAAAATATTATTAATTCGAAAAAAAAAATAGAAGGAAAAATGGGCCCACGATGAGACTACTCTTAAAAATCATGGAATGGGTCACTCTATTTCGCAGAATTTGAAAAAAATCAAAAAAAGGCCATCATCTTTAAAAAAATGGTTTTCACTTTAGCAGCAAAAAAAACGTTGACATTGATGATTGATAATTTTTTTCATATTTTTTAACGAAAATATGCTACAAACGAAAACAAATTATACAGTGCCATTTGTCGATATCTCAATTAGTTCAGGAGTGATAAGCGTTTACACGTTTTCAAAACTTCTCAAATCGACATTTTTTGGAGAATTATAACTCCTAAAAGAAAGAGATAAAAATCTAAAAATTTGTGCGGAAATTCCTTTCATGGGGTACAATTTTACAAACAAAAAGTCACGTAAACTAAAAATGGTCGGGGTCACGGAGTAGCTGAAATGGCGTGGAATATCCCATATATATCTCTCCTTACACATATATATATATATATATATATATATATATATATACAGGGTGTCCTGTTGAGAATGGATAATCCTGCAACTGTCGACAGGTCAGATCATGCCCTACTATATGCTGGAATTTCAGTTTAGTAAAAGTCCCACGGTTTTCGAGATTTTGGGCTTTATGTTATTTTTTTGAAAAAAGAAAAACATCTGCTTTTGGTTTTTCGCCTGCCATTTCTACAAATGATATGAATCGACAATAACTAAGCAACTTTTTAAAGTAATTGGCACGATATGCGTAGTAATTTTTTTTACACCGCAGGCTATCAAAGTCAGATGTTCGAATTGGTTTGTATAAAAATTCTGCGTAAGATCTTTTTCCATAAATTTTCCTTAACATTTAAGGTTAAAAAGAAGACTTTTCTAGATAAAATAAATAACCAAGAGTATTTTTTTTTAACTCGGGTCAAAAAAAGTTATCATTTATAGAAATGGCATGCGAAAAACCAAAAGCAGATGATTCTTATCTCGAAAACCGTGGAACTTTTACTAAACTGAAATTCCAGCATATAGAAGGGACATGATCTGACTTATCGACAGTTGCTGGATTATCCATTCATTTCCGGACACCCTGTATATAGGATAGAGGCTTACGAGCATCCTCTCATCTCTACATGGACCCCGGAGTTGCAGAAAGGTCACTTCGAGTTGCTTGCGGGACCGTCTCGCGGGGGAAACGTGATGCATTTCTCGATCGCGCGCGGTGACTCTATAGTTCAATCCCGAGATACATTAAATTCCGAGCTCTCACCCGGTCCAGAGACGCGTCTTCGATTCTTTCGATTCAAAAGAAGTAAACGTTTTTTTTTTCAACAGCAACAATATCAATTTCATATTACCAACGATGACGAGGAATCTCGAACGACCTGATCTTTTGCTTTCGTTGGAACGAATGAAATTAAAAACGGTGCGATTTTTCTTCGGACTTCGATGAGGAAAAAACGTTTATTACAGACGCGACGATGAGGTTCAGGATCAAGGTACACGCGAAGATAAATCGTTTGGGCATTTTCCCCTCAAATCCATGAGACGACTATTAATAACAAGAGTGGAACAAATGAAAGCTCTTTTTTGCACTCGCGATATTCGCTCTTTGTACCGCAATTCCTTTGTCAATAGGAATACAGGCTTGATACGATTACGTCGTAAATGTGCCATATGGGAGGTTAAATCGAGAAAACGGGTATTTCATATGGCCGATCGAGAAAAATAAGTTTTTGCCCACACGCGTGCTCCGGACACGCATCGAAGAGCGCAAGGTTCGCTTGGCATTCAGATATGTTTATGGCAAGGCCCGACTGCGGTGGAAATCGTCTGGCACTCGGACATTGACGCAACTTGCAACGAGAGACTCGAGCTTCGCTTGCTAGCTTAAGGGGCTATACCAGTGTGAACGCTGAAAATTTGGGTGATTTTCGGGAATTTTTTGGAAAAAAAAGTACTCAATTAAATGTTTCGGAAAATTAAGAATATATTTGGCTGTATTTCACCTATATTACATAATTTTTTCATGGAAAAATATTGAGATCAAAGTGACTTATGCGCTGCCTTCGGAGGCGCCAAAAAAAAAGTTCCTCCACTGTTGACATGATTCCGGCCGATTGAGTAGCTAAAAGCGAAAAATGAAGAAATGTCTTTAAACTGGAAGGTATTTCCTGTACAATGACGTAGGATTTTCGAAAAAATATCAAAATCTAACAAAATGGCGTAGTTATGAAAAAAAGTCTGTTTTCTTGCCTATAAAATGGTCGTTTTTTTCAATGCCAAATCGTCAATTTTCATCCAATCAAAAATATCCTACGTCATTGTAGAGTAAATATATTCGAGGGTACGCAGTTCAAATTTCAAGTAAATCGGATAATTGCTCTTTGAGTTACAATGTCAGCAATTTTGAAAAATCTCATTTCGAGAAAAACGCGTTTAAAGATTTAACTATCGATTTTTGCAAGATTAAATAATATAAATGATAATGATATTCTTGAAAGTATAACTCCCCAACAAATATAAATGATAATGATATTCTTGAAAGTATGACTCCCCAACAAATTCGAGCACGGGATCACGAAAGGATATTTTTTTAGGAGGTAAAATAATTTCCGCTTAAGAATTGCAAATGAAAAATTCTCAAGCGACGTCAATCGGGAAATAGCGCGGAATCCACTTGGATACCAATGTGCACTCCCTACGTACGACGTCCCTATCTAATACCTATAAAGATGTGGTAGGGTCAGGGGACTCCCCATCAAATTTCTATACGGGCTTACTTGAAATTTTGAGCACAGAGACACCGTTTGTTTGCATTATCTGCAGCATATAAAAAACATTCAACCTTCCCCCAAAGTGTACACGTATGTATATTAACGTGGCACAATTTTGAGCTCAATTTTTTGCCCTTTTTCTCACCATTCAATTATCTTCTTTAAAGAAAAATAAAACGGTCGCCAAAGCTGCGAGCGGTCAAAAAATATTTACAAATCGCTCAAACCGCCCAAAAAATCAAATTCTCATTGAAAAATCAATTTTTTTTCATCCTCTTCTTACCTATGAATTTTACGCTTTATTTTTAAATTAACCTCGCGAAAGCTCTAGCCGGCCAATGACTATTTGGTGGTCGCTCAAGGTTTTCGAAATTCGGAATTTCCGCCAAAAAATAAATCTCGCATGCACTATAATTCAATGTAGCATAAAAACAAAATAAACAGCAAAGTGTTACATTTTATGAATAATGTATTATAATAATTTGTAACAAGCACCAATTAGACGATGTGTTTTATTATATATTATTGTATCATGGCGTCGCTCGTCACAGAGTACAGCTACGATTGGTCCGCAGATTGACTAACGAGACCGACTGTGGGACCCATTACGATGCGCGGAAAAAAGCTGCCGTTTCAGTTTTACGAATAAAACGACCTATAATTTTGTTCACGGACAAGAGCTTTAAAGAATTATTTTTTGAGAACAAAGATTATAATTGTTGGATTAAAACTGTGAGGTGAATTTGAAAAATCTGTTTCTAAAGAAAAAAAGGATTAATTGTTTCGAAAATTTTACAAAGCGTCAAATTTATGAGTGAAAATATATATTTTTTTTAATTGGCGAAAATTTGAAATTTCGAAGCTCTTGAGCGATCACTAAATATTCATTAGCCGGCTAAAGCTTTTGCGAGGTTAATTTAAAAATTATAAAGCATAAAATTCATGGATGTAAAGTGGAGGGAAAAAATCGATGTTTTAATAAAAATTTGAATTTTTGAGAGGGTCAAGCGATCTCTAAATATTTTTTGACGGTTCGCAGTCTTCGCGACAATTTTTTTTCTTTTTCTTTAAAGAAGATAATTGGATGGTGAGAAAAAGGGAAAAACATTGAGCTCATAATTGTGCCACCCTATTGTATCTATATCTTCATTTGTATATGGACGTGTAGCTTCACTGCACGAGATACCACAAACCAGATTTTGCAATTTGTACATTCGTTTTTTAATCCTGTACTGCACTTCATTGCACGATCTTTCTCTCTTTTTCTCTTGCCTCTTCTTTCCGGCCAACAATCTCTCCATCTTTTGACGTGCTGGCCCTCAGGCTCGCGAATCCACCGGTCTAACGATTTTTACTGCAACGGTCAGCACATCTTCGTGCCACAGTATAATGGCGAAGTAGTCGTTTGCTCGGCTAGTCGCGAGCCCTGAACGACCGAGAGATCGAAGCGGGAGGAGCAAAGGTACAAGAAGTTAAGAGGAACGAACGCAGAGACGAGGAAGAGGAAGAAATGGAAGAAGGAAAAGATGAAGAGAAACGAACACAAAGACGCGGAAGAGCAAGACATGGAAGAAGGAAAAGAGGAAGAGAAACGAACGCAAAGACGAGGAAGAGCAAAACATGGAAGAAGGAAAAGATGAAGAGAAACGAACGCGAAGTGAGATGAGCGGATAGAGTCAACAACGGTGTGTACAGAGCCTCCAACAATTCCGTGCCCAATAGCCCCAGAAGTTGAACTCTCTTCTAGCCTCGCACGGCAACGGGGCTATATGTGTCGGCTCAGCGAGGCCTAATAGGCTCTCTCTCTCTCTCTCTCTCTCTCTCTCTCTCTCTCTCTCTCTCTCTCTCTCTCACTCGGAAAGAGAGACAAAGAGAGAAAGAGAATTTCGCACACATCGCGCGTTCTCGTTAGCGCTAAAAATTTCTTTCACCTTACGTCACTCCCAGGAAATTCGATATCTTTTTTTCTTTTCTTTTCATTTTTCGCGCTTCATCTTCATCTTCCATGTGCCGCGCAAAGTGCTCGCGGTCGCACGAAAGAGCTCGACGCCTGCCCAAGCGAGAAATGATGTATGAAATTTTTTTTTCCGTCTCTATGACGGGTCCCTTCCTTTTTTGCTTTTCTTCAGCATTTGCTGGATAGATCGATTGGTGATAAATACCATTTGTTTTCCACCCTCCTCGACACATCGTCGACGGAACCTGACCCCGATTGAGTCGACATGGGCCGTTGGTATGGGTAGTAAACATTCGATTATGTTGTCTTGGATGGAAATTGGGGATTAAGCACCGAAATCATGGAGCGAGAATTCATTTGAAGGTTAGGGTGAACCGCCGATAACCCAGGTAGGAAATCCACAGGCTGACGATGGAAACAAGCTTGTGCGAGCCTTGTTTCACCGAGCCTGAGTGAGACAGACCCGGGCCAGGTTTCTTTGCATCGTTTGGAGCAGCCTGGAACCAAGACTGGCTGCTTAGCCTAAACTCAGGGTTATTTCAAGCTTTATTCAGCCGGTGAATTTTAAGGCTAAAAAATCAAGGCTGGATACAGACTTGTTTCAGGTTGTGATAAAAAAAAAGTTACAAATAATATTTTTTCTGTACTTTTATGAAAAAAAAAAATTTAGCAATAAATGCGAGAATATTTTGAAATTGTGTATCTGCAAAAAAAAATTACGCTACTGACATTTTACTTCATCCTCTATCTTAATTTTCTAAATCAATTTGACGCAATAAACATTCGTTACAAATTTATTATATTTACCCCAATCTGGAATATAGAAAACTAAAAACAGGCCTCATATAGCCTCGAGAAGAGTTTGGGATAAGCCTGGTCATAAATGATCGTGAAGGCTTCATTAAGGCTCGTTTTGGGCCTTTTTGCTTCGTCTTTTCAGGCTCAGTACATGCTTTTCTACCAGCCTTTGGTCAAGCCTGTGTGCAAGAGCCTGAAACCGCGTTATCATTCAGAGGTTCAGCTAGGCCTGAAATCAGGCTGGTGCTGAGCCTGAATTAAAAAATGTGAGCCTTGTTTCAGAGCTTGGCGAGCCCTTTTTTCATCGTCAATTCCTACCTGGGAAGCTGTTACACCCGATTTGGCTGACATTTTGCACAGATGTTACATTTAATGTATAAAGGCATCCCCTAAAGGGATTTTTGGCGCACTCCAATAGTTTACGAGATATCGAATTTGTTTGGGTTTTTTGTTTTTTTTGTGTTTCCGGGTTTTTTGTTTGTTTGGGTTTGTTTGTTTGTGAATTCGGAGGAGTATCGGAATATCGATCGGCCGTGGCGAGCGATATAGATATACTCGTACGGGCTAAAAAATAAACTTCAAAATTCGATTTCTCGCGAACTATTGGAATGCGCCAAAAATCTCTTTGGGGCATGTCTTTATATATTAAATGGAACATCTGTGCAAAATATCAGCCAAATCGGGTGTAACAGCTTTCCGAAAGTTTATCCGAAGGTTATATCGCATTGTAAGTTATATATTTAGGTCAATGATTGAACTGTGTTTTCCATATGCTTAGGACAACCGATTTCCTTTATTCAATGCATACCCATAAACACGTCAACGAGAAAAAAAAGAAAAAATTGAGTCAAGGCATAATCAAGAGCACCACTGTGACGGGCCGAAAACGGTCGTTTTTTCCGATTTTTTGTTGTCTGCTAGATTATTTATTTGGGATTTGAAAAAAGGATGTTATTGAGCATACATTGAACTTTTTTCGTGTAATTTTATTTTTTTAGATAAAAAATTGTCAACGTTGCTGAGGTATAATAGAGCCTCTGTATAAATAATTAGTCTAACGGCCGAACTTTACAATGGTCGGTCGAAAAAATTAAAATTAAAAAGTTTTGTAATCCATATGTAAAATGTAGTTGCCCTTGTAGATAGCCGTTTCTCGAGAAAAAAAATCGCAAAATGGAGGGTGTTAAAAAAACGTGTAATTTCTACGACATTTTCACTTATTGTATATTCGGGGCTTAAAAATACAAAATAAAATACAAACAACATTTCAAATAAGCAAAAAACGGCTACGTGCACGTAGCCGTTTTTTGTTTGTTTGAAATTTAGTATTTTTAAGCCTCGTTGCAACGACAGCTACTGCAATTACCGAAATTTTAGTTTTCTTCCAATTGAAAATTGGACAATTATAGGTAGAGTGATGATTCACGCCAGGCTCACCATACGTAAATCGTTGCGCCACGTGTTCTCACTAAATCGTCTGTTACTTGGTGAATGTTCAAAATTTTAACTCCAATTTATTTTCTTATATACTTGAATATGTATACTTTGGCATACATAATTTGGTATGCATCAGCTAAACGCAATACGACACGTGACCCCAAACCGCAACTTTTCGATATCGCAATAAGTTTTTTGGCCCTCTTGTAAAGTCGTCCGAAAGTCACATAAAACGAATTGCAATATTAACGACGATATGTCAAAATCGTCCAAGGCTGTGTAATCGAGCTTTTACCGTACACCAATCTAAATACATTTACATAAAAAAATTATTTCCTTTTCTAACGTGCGCGTACTCACACAAAAGCGGCAAACTTAATTGCTCCCGTACAAAGTATAACACGTAACGGACACACGGTATCCTCGGCGATATCCCCGCGAGGTTTGTCGAGATTAGCGATCGATAGTACGGTACTCGCGATTTTTCTCATTCCTCGCAGTTATAGGTATGCCAACGAGCAAGCGAACCAACCGATTTCCACACACACACAAACACACACACACACACACACACACACACACACGCACGCACACGCACACGCGCGCAGAGTCCTTCGTTCGCCAATGATCTTCTCAATTGATCGGCGTCGTCTAATTATTCGTATTTTGCGAAATCCTCGAATGAAGCCTCAGCTGTATTTTCCATTGATCTCGATGATCTTGCTGAATCTTGCCATTTTTCAATTACCATACTCACTCGATGTTGAAAATCCACCGGAAGATTAATTCCGGTAAGTAGAATCGATGCGTGTAAAATGGATTAGTTACGGGATCGCGTTTCTCCGTGCGAAAGGAAAAAATTACCGTGCGCGTTGATTAATTGCTTGCACGGTAGGAATCTCTTTGGAAAGGAATAACCGGAAGATCACACTTCTACGTGTAGATGCGAATACGTGCAAAATAATATGTAGGTATATGGCAAAACCCTTACCGACACTGGTAGATGGGCGGTCGGGGTTCGGCTCCAGCGGTCCTTCGAGTTAAGCAGCGTTGTGCATGGCCGATACTCGGAGCGGTGACCGCTTTGCCGTGCACCAGCTGGCGCATCGACCAGTCAGCGGGGAGGACTTCGAGTTTGTTTGTGTTTGTTTGTTTGTATTTGTGTGTGTGGGTTTTTGTTTTGTTTGTTTGGGTTTGTGGGAGGTGATTTTATATTATTTTTTTTGTGTCAAAAGTTGAAAAAGCTTAGTTTGTATGTTTTTTGCTTCTTTTCCTATCGCAGTTATGTTCGAAGTCATTGTTCTCCCGCAATATACAGCTATATTGCGGTAGTAAAAAGATTACGCACCAGAGAATTAGAATATGGGACCGTTCATACCGGTATGAGTTTTCCACAGTTTCCCCGTACCGTATCTTTAGGCGAGGAAAAAATGGCTGATTTTCATGATTTTTTTTTAAGGAAGATTTCTTTAGTATTTTTGAGACACACAAGGAAAGGTCTCGCCTTTGCGAGGTTGACCCCATCAATTTCGATGAAACTTGGCATGCTTGGAGAATGGGTAAAAATAAGCGGCACGTATTTTTTTATATCTGCGGAACCCGATTTATAAGGGATGAAACGCACCCTCGAATATAGGGGTGTTTTTCGTTTTTCGAGGATAACGTTATCGTTCTCATCTACAATGTACTCGTATAGTATACGAAAAAGTAACCATTGTTGCAATTTGAAATTTTTTGATATCTCGTACCGATAAAACTGTATCGACAAAAAACGAAGAACACCCGAATTTTCGAGGGTGCGTTTCACCCCTTGAAAATAGGGTTCCGCAGATATAAACAAAATACGTGTTGCCGATTTTTAGCCATTGTACGAGCACGCCAAATTTCATCGAGTTCGGAGAGATCGGCCTCGCAACCTTCTATTGTTAGGACATGTTTTATTACTGCTTTTGGTTGTTACATGGTATGTTTCTTTTTGTTAATCTTTAAAAATGGCGGAGGTAAGGCACGGTCTTCTAAACGGGTTGCGGTGAATATTGTCAGACGGCGTGACACAAAGCCACGGCGGGATTAATCTGACATGAAAACAACGAATATTTTTCTTTCGTTAACACTCATACGCTGAATATGAACCAAGAAAAAGTGAGAAATTTTGGAAATCGATTAAATCGTACGCTTTGAAACAAAAAGATTGAATTTTCCGAAAAAATGGCTACATTGTGCAATGAAAAAATACTTTTGTTTTCATTTTCACAAACATTTATCTAACCTTATTGTTATAGACGATAAGGTTAGAAAGCTTTGTACAACATTTCATCAGAATTGGTCAATTCGTCACGCTAGTTTTGAAAATGCAGTTTAGAAGACCGTCCCATACCTCCGCCATTTTCAAAAATCAATTTAAAAAATACCATTTTACAGCCAAAAGTAGTAATAAAACATATCCTAAGTCTCAAAAATCTTAAAAAATAGTGAAAAAACCTTTATTTAAAAAAAAATCATGAAAATCAGAAAAAAATTCCTCGCCTAAAAGTGTCTCCCCTCTTAACACACTATGTCATATTGACCCAGACGAATTTGAAATAAAATGCTCACTTTCACAAAATTTTAAGTTTTCATTAATTTTTTACAACAACTCAATTTTATATTTTCCGAATTTTAATTATAGAGATGTTTAAAAGGAATGTTTACAGTGTATCCCGGATTTTTTTCACTCAAAACCGACCGAAGGGTTGTTAAGTGCAGGTGGATGAAGTATTATCCGGGTCAAATTGACCCAGTGTTTCAAAGCCGTGGCCAAATCAGCGTGTCAAATACGGTTAAGGAGTGAGGTCTAGTTGGAACGTTAAAAAAGGGCCTTTTTTCCGATTTTTTTTTCGGCCAAACGATAAAATAATTTACAACAATAGTTCTTCCGTTTAAAAGATATATATTTAATGTAAACATTATAATTTTTTTAAAGAAATATGTTTCAAAATAAGCCGATACGTATCAATGGCCGAGGACGCTGCAAAAAAAAACGGCTTTTGCGGTGATCACTCTCACGCTGTAACGGATTATCTGAAACCAACAAGACAGGGGGGAATCTTTAGTTAATGATATAATGCTACGGTTGAACGAAGGGTTTTGAAAAATTTCCATTTTTCACAAAATGGCGGACGTTGAAAGTCAAAAGTGTTGTTTTGACCAAAATTTCACTTAAAAAAATTGTTCAAAAAAAAATCCTTCGTTCATCCGGAGGAAAACTATGTATAGAAGAAGTGATATAAATTTCAACCCGATCGGTAAAGCCGTTCTCGAGTTACATTGATCACCGACTTCGAAAACATGGTTTTGAGAAAAACGAGTTTAAAGTTTTGAGTACGATTTGCATGCAGCGTCCACGGCGTCCTTCAAAGTTATGTATTTCGGCGAATAATGGTCTGATTTATATTCAATTAGTCGGAAAATACTCGTAAGATATTATACTTTTAGAAAATGAAAAAAAATCGATTTTTTGAAAATTCTAACTAGACCTCCCTCCTTAAATCTTTTCGTATATAACCAAGTGAAAATACATCTCAATGTACTGGTAAAATTTCATGCAAAGTTACCGAACTTTTAACGAAAAATTACGACTCTATTAACGGAAATATAAAGATTCCGCAACGCCGATAAAAACAGGGGGTCACCGAATGTTTCAAGAAAATATTCATGATAAAGCTTAGAAAAAAATATAACTAGCAGAAGAATTTTTGTACCCTCGACATTTCGGAAAAAAATGTAAAAATAGCTAAATCGACTAAGTGTGCGCGAAATGTTCTATTTCAGTTTATCGTTAGGAATAATAATTGATTGTGTCTTATTTTTATTAGGCGCCACTGTAATTTACTAATGATTCAGATGGTCCCCCCTCATTTTCCCACAAAGTATGGCCGTCCGCGAAAGGAATACCTTAAGACGTCTGTGGACGAAACAGAAGTTAGGTTAGACGAGCGAAGTGCGGGTAGCACGTGATGAGAAAGGGTTCAATTGGAAAGGTCAATACGTAAAAACCCGCAAGGGTATACGTTGGAACTCAGGAAATAATAAATAAATATATTGAAAACAAACGTTTGTTGATTGCACAAAGTGTTTTTCCGGTATATTTATTATTTCATATGATTCACGCTCCGATCGTGATTTAAGGGCGGGGTAAAGTATTAAAGTTTTTTTTTCATTTTTTTTTCATTTTCTAAATGAATGCATAATATATCAAGAATATTGTATTAAAATTTCAAGTCGATCGGAGTAAAATTGACGAAGTTATGAGTATTTGAGCGTCCATTGCTCCATGCCGGGTTTTATACCTGGGCGGCAGCTGCGCGCCGCGCTATTGTATTTTTCGACCCCGAATAAATTTCTTGATAAACGGGCCTGTTCCGGGCCCGACAAGTTGACGATTTGCGAATTAGTAGAGCAGAGGAGCAAGCGGCGCACGACAGTAAAGAAGAAAGAGTTTTACGTAGACAAACGCAAAAAGGTGCTCTCGATCATCTTGATGGAAGCCTTTTGCTCTACGGACCTGGCATCGACGACTTTGAGTGAGTATACGAAAATTATCGGGTTTTATTTTGAATTTCTAAAAATTCAAAGATAATTGAAAAAACTGAAAAAATTCATACGTATTCAGAAAAATGAACGAATCACGAAAAAAAATTGGGTTGCGGGGAAATTTGTTGACTAATTTTTTTTTTTTCATCATTTTGTTAATAACATTTTGGAATTATTATTATGCAAAATTAATCTTTTGCGTACCTTTAATATGCATGAATTTTCTCAGATTTTTATGCAATCGAGAAGTGTTCTCAAACTTATGTGCAATGAGCGCTAAGCGACCAAACTCTTCTGCGTTTTTCAAACCGTTTTTCTGAGACTCGTCATATTTGAAGTCCGTGTGCACGATAACTCAAAATCTACTGGATCAATCGCTTTGAAATTTTGCACAGTACTTCTTCACATAATTCACCAGGTATTGTCGAGAGCTTTTTTTTTTTTTTTTAAATAATTACTAATTTTTCAACAACAAATTAGCCGATTTTTTTTAGCGAAAATCGGCTTTTTGGCTCCCAAGTGCTACGAAAAATCGAAAAATCGAAAAAAAAAATCCTCCCGTCATTACCTCGAGAAACATCTCCTTTAACAAATGCATTTTGATTTTTTTGTTTCAGATGATTCTGTTGCGAGTTATGGTGCACACCGCAAACCAACTTTTTTTCGAGGCGCCTCCGGGGTTTACTTTTCACTCGCTCAATTTTGAATATTTTGCAATGCAAATTTAGGAGAATGTTGTTCAAATGTTACTTTATTATATGTATGTTTTTCAATAAACGAACACTATTCGTTACGCCAAAAAAAAAACTTAAAAACATGCCTTTTTTTCGCCGAATTAACTTTACCCCGCCCTTAAGGTAGTTCTGTAGGTACCCGTATGAGCCAAAGGTTTCGATCGAAGCGTATAGTATCCAATGCCTATATGATGCCGTTGGTTGTAAATTTTTGACAGAGCTTGTACCCTCTATACGTCCCACACATTCGCACCTCATGCATAGATAGGTCTCATACTCGTATATAGAGCGGCGCTGTAATCGTGGCAACAGCGCGATTTTGCTGCATTGCGCTTCCTACGATCCGTATTTCGCGAAATATTTTACATAAATAAAAAAAAGCGTGAAAATGTCAACCCAAATGCGATACAAAGGAAAGTTTACAAGAAAAAAGGCGCTTGCTAAAAGACTGAAAACTGTGGCAGCCACGTGTCAAGCAAATGCGGCTAAACGCGATGAGAATAAACATAACCTCAACGATCAGCAACGAAAATTCGCTGTCGAAGGACGTCGGATCGTGGATTTACAACATCTTGCCGACAGTTTAAATTGTATTCGCTGTAACAAAGACAAATACATGCATAAATTGAACAATTTAAATTTGTTTACAGAATAAATTTATTTCATATCCGTCTCAGAATTACTAGAACTCGGGGAAAAAAAAAAACACGCTTCGAGTTCCCAGACCACGCGCCGATCAGCTGGCTGCAGCGTACACTGTTGCCATTCCGTTACAGATGGTTGGGCCGGAGTTCGGTGTGGAATCAAATTACCACTTTTCATAAGTGGATATCTCCGAAACTAGACGGTCGAAGTTTGTCATTTTTTTCAATCAATCCCACAATAGTACCGCGTAGACGTATGTTTTTACTTTGAAATCCTAAGATCCGTTTAGAACCTATATCGAGAAATGCGAGCAAAATCCTATCGGTTTACGTATCAGGTATAGGGATCACGTACAAAAATATCCATATTCAATTGCAATTATCTCATGAACTAAACGGTGAATCGAATTGAACTTTTGGGCATCAGTCCATGAAGGTCATATCTACACCATACTTAGATTTCAGCCAATTCCTAAGATTTGACCAAAACTGCAGGACTACCTTACGGATGCGTGTTCTTTCCATCTCATCAGCTGGAGACAGAGAAAACACGTTTTACTGGTTCTCGGAAGGTCTCGGCGATATTAGCTGTCAAAGATTATTGCTCTGGCTTCGCGGGCTCGCATAGAAATCGCATGCTTGTACAACCCGGTACCATTTGAGACACGAACTCCTCGAATCTCCGAACCATATTTTGTAATCGTTCGCACGCGTTTCGAAGGACACCATCTTGGTATATACGAACCTCTCAAACGCGGTGAAACTGATCGTCGATTCTATATATACGCATTACCGACAAAAATTTTGAACACTTCGTATTTCAAATTCAAATTTTCCCTGAAGACGAAAAGTTTCAAATTTCAGGCAAAAAAGGTAAAACCAGTTCGAGCTAGTCATTTTGAACGATGAAAAAACAAGTCCCTTCATCCTTTTTCTCTCATTGTCTACTACTTTTTTCCCTTATTAGGTGACCTTGAACACGGTTGTATTTCGCGATTTTCCGAGCATGACAATTTTCGTTAAACAACAACAAAAATTTCTCATCACGATCGCAAGAATTCGAAATGCCCGAAACTCTCTCTATTTCGCCTTTAAAAAAATGTTTTTCCGATTGTTTCTCGTTTGCAACAAAACATTTAAAAAAGAAAAAGTTCGACAAGAGGCTTAAAGTACAAAAAATCAATTCAAAATCCACAGCGTTCATAACGGTCTACCTATCCGGCTATATTATTAATATCCTCATCTGCATGCACTCTTAAAAAAAGTGAAATGTCCCCGCGATCTATTTTAGCAATGACATCACGTTATGCTTATAGTTGGCTCAAAGTTCAGAAAACATGGACATTTTTCCTCGTTTACGGTTCTTGCGTCGCGTGAACAAAAAAATTTAAAAAAAAAACGGTATTGATCTCATCGAGCGGGGAGCTCCGGAGCTCTTGCAAAGTCCACTTTATTGCTTCGGTGCTAATAAAAAAAATCTAAAAACAGGGATTAAAAACACACACACTTATCCAAATCACGAACTTACGAGAAACCGGAGACCGGTGAAACGCGCGTTACGACGTCGCGACGAGCTTGTACCGCGGTATCTTTCGTTTTATCTCAAGGGTCTTGTAAACGCGAAATTTGATTTGACGACGTTCTCATTGACGGCGGGGTCTCCGAAAAGGAGTGAGGTAGACCGGATGACCGGATACTTCGGTCTCGATTTTCGGGGTTCAATACATACATACATACATACATACATATATATACATATATATATATATATATATATACATATATATATACATATATATATATATATATATATATATATATATATATATATATATACCGGGTGTCCCATTTTAAACTTACACCAAATTGATCTCGACAAATACTGCTTGTATAAAGTATTAAGTATAACAACACTTTTAGGATTGAAAGGGGGACGATAAAAAATCTTTTGTGGTCCACAAATAAAAATGGCGAAGTTAGATGGCCGACAGGGTTTTGTTAAAATGGAATCATGCATATTTCCACCAAAACATTGATCAGGCCAAAACTAACAACTTTTGTACGAAAAGTTTTTCGATAACGTTAATAATTTTTAGGTTAGAATACCATTCTTGACTATTTTAGCGCTATCCAGAATGTACCGCGGGGAGGTAAGGTCTTCAACATCCCTAGTGTAAGTGCGCGTGTGGGGGTGGCACACCCACAGTTTGTTTGCGTTTGTTTACGTTTCTTTGGGTTTTTCCAATAACCCAAACAAACCCAAACTAGGATTAAGTCTCTGCGGCTCGTAAGTTCCGTTATCAAACAAAACCGAGTGTAAGTGTGCGTGTGAGTTTACTTGGGTTTGTTTGATAAGGGAAGTGACGAGCCGCAGAGACCTAGTCTTTGTTTGGGTTTGTTTGGGTTATCGAACAAAGCCAAACCACATAAACTCATACTCACACGCAAACGCACACTCACACTAGGGATGCGAGGTCTTTACCTCCTCACGGTCCATTCTCGATAGCGCTGGAAATATTTAAAAATTATATTCTAACCTAAAAATTATGAACGTCATCGAAAAACTTTCCCTACGATAGTTGTTAGTTTTGGCCTGATAAATGTTTTGATGAATAGAATGCATGATCCCGTTTTAAAAGATCACGTCGACCATCTTTACGCCGCCATTTTGTATTTGGGGCGAAAACAGATTTTTCTTTAAACGTCCCCCTCTGAACTCTAAAAGTTTGATTGTCCTTGATACTTGATCGGAGTAATATATTTCGAGATGAATCAGGTGTCAGATTAAAATGGGACACCCGGTATATATATATATATATATATATATTGTGGTGTACCCCAACCGGATCCCTGTGCAACCCGTTCGGATAGTGTCACGTGCCAAACTGGCCGTCTGGAGGGAAGAGGAGGCTAAAGGGTCTGTATATGTCCTCTATGCTCATATGAATATACATGGATGTGTGTGAGCGCGTGTATATATAGGGTTGACTTTCGTAAATCGTACCTGTGCCTGAATCGGACGGCTCTAGTATTTCGCATGTCGCACCTCATCAGCAATTTCTTCATTTAGGGTTTGTTTTGTAAGTTAAAAAAAATCTAATAATCAATAGCACCGATCCTCTTTGCTCACAGTTCAAAGTATTATTCATATATATATATATATATATATATATATATATATATATATTGCAAACGAAAACAAAAGTCCTTAGCGTGTGCGATTTAACCAAGGACACCCCATTTGTGTGTGGATGGGGGGGAGTGGGCAATGACGGAACTGTAATTAAGGCTTTGCAATAGAATCGTGAATCAATATTTAATAGAAAAAATATAAAAAAGATGGGAAGCGTTCTACTTTTATTTGTCAATCTATATATGAGATGGTCGGACTTTTGGGAACTGTGTTATGTATTATGAAATAACCAACAATTTGAAAAACATAACGAAATTTTTATTTGGGTTTGTTTGGGTGTGTATTTTAAATTCAGAGGTCTGTATAGGCTTGAAATTACACAAATACGATTTTTCCTCTTCTATAAATGTATAGCCTAGGCTGTCAACTTGAAGGCGAGAAATCCCTTTAGGAGCGTGAAAAATAGGTATTTACGGGAATTTTTTAGAGGGGATAAAATAATCTGATCATTTTCAAATTTGGACATGAGGTTGTTATAACTGTCAAGTTTAAAAAAAAATTGGGATGACCAACAAAATGGCGGCGTTATTAAGGGTCTTCGGACGCCTGCTTTCCGCGACATCGAAAAGTGCTGAAGTTGTCACTCTTTTTCTGTTGATCTGAAAAATATTTAGTAAGTGTCATTCGTTTACTGACATATTAAGGGGAAGGATACACCTGAAAAATGATGAAAAAGTGCAATATTGAAAATTTGGGAGCCTTCTTACTCCAAAGTTCGAATTTTCGACCATTTTTTTCGATATTTGACCCCAAAAAAATTATTTATTTACACGCTACCTTTCGAACTTTAGGTATATCCTTCGGATAATATTACTGAGAGTAAACTCCCAAAATTTCATCCTAATCGAACGATAACTTTTCGAGCTACAACACGAGCAGTTTTGAAAAAGTAGTTTCGAGATAATCGCGTTTAAAGTTTCAACATGTGACTCGCTACCCGACCACATGCTGTCCCCGCGCTCTAGACTATATGCGATAACTCCGCAAATATTCAATATTTCGAGTTTTCCTTTGGTCAGTATATTCTTTGGGTATCAAACTGTCGAAATATGTAAAAAAAAATCGACATTTTGAAAATTCTAGGGGGATTTCTCACCTTAATATGCAACAAAGATTTTGTAAAAATCCAAAAATTGACCGTGTTATGACGATTTTGGTGAAGGTTATGGTCGCTCACTGCGCTACGGTAAATCGCCCCGCTGCGGTCCACCTCTTTTTCTTTTGCGTTTATTTCAAAACTGTGTTTTTTGAAACGGTGTAAGTGGGGGCCGGGTTGAAATTCCGAACTTTGAATGCTCCGACGGTTTAAAATTCCGAATTTTAATGTTCCGAAATTCAAGATGGGGCCGGGTTGAAATTCCGAACTTTGAATGGTCAGAACGCTCAAAACACCGAAAGAATTTGACACGAAAGACCAAAACTCCGAAAATCTTAACATCGTCAAAATAATTCAACTATGGATTTTTTTCAAAGTTTCAAAATTTTCAATATATCGACGAATTATTTCAAGAATTTTTTTTTATTAAGAAGTGATTTTGCGGCAATTTTGAAATTTGTCTAGACAATGTTACACGTTCTACATCACTTACCGTCAACAGTGTAGACTTTCGCTGGCATGATCTTGACATGAAGGCCGGGTTGAAATTCCGCACTTTGAATGCGCCGACGGTTAAAAATTCCTAGTTTCAATGTTCCGAAATTACAAGGTTCGTCAAGATTATGCCATCAAAAGTCTACACAGTTGACTGTAAATGATGTAGAACGTATAACATTATCTCGACAAATTTCAAAATTGACGTAAAATCACTCGATAATAAAAAATAAAAATAAATCTTGGAATAATTCGTCGATTTATTGAAAATTTCGGAACTTTTAAAACTTCCATAGCCGAATTATTTTGACGGTGTTCAGATTTTCGAAGTTTTGGTCTTTCGTGTAAAATTCTTTCGGGGTAGTATTTTTTCGGAGTATTGAGCGTTCTGATCATTCAAAGTTCGGAATTTCAACCCGGCCCCTGTAAGTGGTATGACAGTATCTATTCATTCGATTCACTTCAAATTCTGACGAAACACAGTTTACAACATTTTCCATCGTATGCCCGAATGATTTTTCGACATGTTTGCCCCTTCGTTAACAACACAAAATTAAAGTTGTTTTTCTTCGTCGAAAATCGAACTTTTTTCTACAGCTTGTCATTTACGTAATTTGCAAAATTTCAAAAAAGTATCCTGTCATACAAAAATTGAATTATGGTAATAAAACTACATTTTTTATTTTTCATTTCGGACCGCCCTAATTGCAAAAATCACCTACAGCCATAGACCACACGCAGAAACGGCCACACTTTGTTTAAATAATAATAACTCAACTGTTCACCAGTATTTTTCCATTTAAAAAAAACCCGAACCTGCCAAGACGATGTATTAATTATGTGTAAAATTTCGACCTCGTCATCCCAATACTCTCCACAGAAAAAAAAAGTCTTGAAAATCGACCGGTTCTTTTTAGCCCCAGGCTTTATGCAGACCCTGAGATAGTCCATCGGTTGAGCCAAGAACATTATCATCGTCTAAGGAATTGACGTCCGATTTTCGCGAGTTGTATTTATATCTATGTGACTAATATACCAAAGCTTTCTTCGAATCTCTTCGGGACGCAAATACTGAAAGCCGCGCTGCTCCCCGCGCGAAATTCACCTCGCTCGTCGCTTGCATATCGTTACTGGACGCGCTTATACACAGTCCCCGGTCGACTCTACCTTCTGCACCGTAAGAGAATCCACGCCGTGAGAGCAAACCAGCTCCTTGGTGAGCCCTACGGTGAATCAGTCCTTTGTGGCTGGCGAGCTCTCAGGGTCAACCACTTTTCGTCCTGCTGTACACACACTCGCAGCATACCCATGCACATATACAATGAACACACACTCAAACAGTATGGGAAGTACATCTACAGGGTTGCTACTCGAGGATCTTTACCAACCGCTTCGTCGCGGCAAAATCTCGACTCATTCATTCAAAACTAAAGAAAGAAAAAAAAACATCTCTTCGGTCCAATCATCGTGATCGGGAAGTTTCCTGATCACGATGATTGGGTGCGGTAAAAAAAAACACTTTTCTCGAATATCGCCTGTCCTTCGAAGATCTCGTATCCTTGATATCGACCTTCGTTCCTGTTTTTCAAGGTGTTTGTTTTTAAATCCGTAATTGAAAAAAAAATAAGAATGACGACTATGCGCAAGTGGAATATAATTGAAAATGGGTTGACATCGGATCGAGCGCTAGTAATGTATCTTCGGAAAGACATCCACGGGAAGTGGCGCGAAAATAATCTCAAAGTGTACAGGATATTTAGATTTGGGGCGGAATAGCGAAAATCGGCGTATATGTGTACGTAAATATAAAAAGTGTTGCAAATCATTTTTTTTATGGATATATATACATTTTTGTGTGAAACAAAATAATTTTACACATTCAATATAATACGATAATTATGACATTGTATTCTATAATTAAATTAAATAATACGGTATATATATATATATATATCGTATCATTTAATTTAACTATAGAATATAATGTAATAATTATTTTTATATATTGTATGTATTTATATATGTATATCATATATTTTAATATAAATATTTTTAGCAGTAGTAGCAGTAGTGCTTTATTCCGTGTATACCCTTGCGGGTTTTTACAATCTCTCCCGTCTTTACATACACTTCACTTAATTCTAGGTTTTTTCCTTTAAATATGCATACTTTCGTGCGCACTTTGCCTCCCTTCTTCCGGGTCTATTTACATCCGTCTAAACACGTCTTTTACCTTTACTATAAATATTATTATAATTAATATATAATATAATATTAATATTATATAAAAGGGCATAATACCAAGTATGCAAAATAATAATACGATATATATATATATATATATATATATATATATATATATATATATATATATATATATATATATATATATATAAATACACTGCCGGCTAAAAGTTTTCGGACACTTCTGATAATTGCCAAATAATCTCATAATATTATAATTAGTTTCGTTTATTATTTTACGAAGATACTATATAGCTCTATATAATGAATTGCATTAATCTAATATAATTTCGCATTCATCTGAAGTGTCCGAAAACTTTTGACCGCTAGTGTATATTTCGTATTATGTGATTTTATATTGTACTAATATTATATAATTATTATAATAATATATTATAATATTTATATTATATCATATATTATAATAACATATTATTTTGGATACATGGAGGTCCGAGTAGTTTGAAAAATGATTAGATTGCTGATTCGTTTGAAAAATATACTTTTCCACTGTCTAGATTATCTCGATCAAGATAATGCCGGAAAAAAAAAGATAAAAAAAATATATTTATCGCCCATTCCGTTCTCTCTCTCTCTCTCTCTCTCTCTCTCTCTCTCTTTCTCAACACACACGCACAAGTACATATGCTAACACATGAATACACGCGAGCGAGCAGCAGTCGTTCCTCGGGTCTCGGAGAGATGATTCCTCTCTGAGGTTCCTTCTCACGAGAAACGCCGCTTTGCACGTCGCCTCCGGGGCGAGTCTTCTCTCGGACCCCCAAACGCGCGTCTCGCGAGTCTCTCGCTCCTTTTCGTTTTATCCTTTATTTTCTTTATTTTTTCTTTCCCTTCGTTATTTTTTTGTTTCGTTCTTTGCCTTTTTTGTTCTTTCGGCTCTCGAATCCCAGAGTCTCGACGAGTCGCGCTGCATTGGCGTGCAACGCATCCAGGATATACGTACGAGAGTTGAGAAAAGGAGGCAAAAAAAATATTGAACGCGAAAGAGAGCGTGATACGGCCGACTTCCAGGATGCCGCGAGACTCGGTGGAAAGCCGTGAAGGTGCAGGAAGCCCGGAGCGAGGATATCGCAAAAAAATGAAAAAAAAAAAAAAAAAAAAATCATACGAAAAAAAAGGACGGCAACTAAGACAAAACATCGTCTGGGAACTAAACGAGCGAACCCCCGAAATCTCGCAGGTTATCCCCCGCTATGTATATCGGTTCGCCATGACTCCCGGGATGGCGTAAACCTTGTAAAGAGTTCGTGGTACCCTGAAACATAATAATGTTTCAGGGTACTGAACATGAATATATGAGGTATTCCACGTGAATCTGGTGGATTTTTTCCCTGACCCCCGCCAATTCGATTAATTTTTTTAATCTGATTCCATTGACTCTAAGACACCCTGAATTTTTTTGACATTTTTAGAAACAACCCTGGGACAAAAAAAAATCTCCAAAAAAACGTCCCGATTTAAAAGTCTGGAAAAATTCCCAAAAATGCGTGATTGTATGTAAACATTTTCAAGCTATTACGCGCAGTGGAAGTATGATTTTGTCTCTGCTTTCTGAGCAATTAACTTTTAAAAAATCCGAAAAAATTCAAGAACCACTTACTTCGGGCGGATACTTAAATATTTGGATACCCACAATGAATTTTTTTGACCATTTTTGAATAACCAAATCACAATAATGGACCTTGAACGGGTAGCAGTCAATTGTTTGGATTTTTTAAAAGATTAATCGCTCAGACTGCACAGAAAGAATCATACTACCACTGCGGGTGATAGCTTGAAAATGTTTACATATAATCACGCATTTTTGGGAATTTTTCTCAGATTTTAAAATCGGGGCGTTTTTTTTGAGAATTTTTTTTGTTTGCCTAAGGGTTGTTTCGAAACATGTAAAAAAAATTCAGGGCGTCTTTTAGAGTCAATGAAATCAGATTTTTTAAAATTAATCGAATTGGCGAGGGTCAGTGAAAAAGTACACCGGATTCGTGTGGAATACCTCATATATATATATATATATATATATATATATATATATATATATATATATATATATATGGTTATGTTAATGATATTATGTTGATATTTTTCAAAAAATAGCATAACATAAGAGGTAAACGAATTACTACGTAATTTTTGGAAATTTTGTTTGGAAAAATCATACTTACCATGATAACTCGAAATCCTTAGGCTTTGGACCAAGGTAACTTAGGTTACATATGTTCCTTAGGAGGTGACCTATAACCTCTTTAAGGCATTCGCATCGACCTTCCTAATACCCTGTATACGTGGACATATATATATATATATATATATATATATACACAGACACTACCGATCAAAAATTTTCGGACTCTTCAGCTCATTGTAAAACTTTCTATATATAGTATATATAGTATCGTCGTAAAATAATAGATGAAATGAATTATGTTATTCTAAAATTATTTGGTAATTATCCAGTAATCAAAAGTTTTGCAATTATGTGAAGTGTTCGAAAACTTTTGGTCGCCAGCCTATATATCTACGTGCGTGCGTGTATGCATATAGATCGTTCAGTTAGTCCACTCTCCCACGTAATTTGGCAAACGTAATTCCGGATTCTCCAAGTCGGAGGCTTTCTCGTTGTTTTTTTTCCACCTCGATCTTTTCGTTACTGGTCCCGTAGGATAATCGCCCTCGATATGTAATTTCCCATAGCTGTATAATTCTCGTCGAAAACACATTACGGATGGGATAAATTGTGTGATTCTTCGACCCACCGATAGCCTCGTCTCGATCGAGCCGATAATTGCATTTAAAGAGAAAATAAAATGGCGCTACGCGATCGCGTTGAAAAGTTCGACGGATAGTCGTCGATTCGGGAGGCTGATGCAGGAAATTGGCTATCTCTTTTTTTCACGCTCACGTCGATTTCTCGTTGGGATATTTTTGTCGGCCACTTTTTGGAGCGCTTGCAAACGGGCCTGGAATACAACAAGAAAAATGGAGTACCCATGGAACAGGTGTGCGAAAAAAAAATCGCGTCACGTTACCGATCTTGAGGTAGATTATCAATATGGCGCCCTAATTCTGCCTCTTTTTGGGCTTTTTTTCTTGGGATATTTTTTTCGGCCACTTTTTGGAGCGCTTGCAAATGGACCTGAAATACAACGAGAAAAATGGAGTACCGATCGAACAGGCGTGCGAAAAAAAATCGCGTTACGTGACCGATCTTTCGGTTGATTATCAACACGGCGCCCTAATTTTGCCTCTTTTTGGGCTTTTTTTTCTTGGGATATTTATTTCGGCCACTTTTTGGAGCGCTTGCAAATGGACCTGAAATACAACGAGAAAAATGGAGTACCGATCAAGCAGGCGTGTGAAAAAAAATCGCGTTACGTTACCGATCTTTCGGCAGATTATCAACACGGCGCTCTAATTCTGCCTCTGTTTGGGCTTTTTTTCTTGGGATATTATTTTCGGCCACTTTTTGGAGTGCTTACAAACGGACCCGAAATACAACGGGAAAAATGGAGTACCGATCGAACAGGCGTGCGAAAAAAAAATCGCGTTACGTTACCGATCTTTCGGTTGATTATCAACACGGCGCCCTAATTTTGCCTCTTTTTGGGCTTTTTTTTCTTGGGATATTTATTTCGTCCACTTTTTGGAGCGCTTGCAAACGGACCCGGAATACAACGGGAAGAATGGAGTACCGATCGAACAGGCGTGCGAAAAAAAAATCGCCTTCCGTTACCGATCTTTCGGCAGATTATCAACACGGCGCCCTAATTCTGCCTGTTTTTGGGCTTTTTTTCTTAGGATATTTTTTTTCGGCCACTTTTGGAGTGCTTGCAAACAGACCCGAAATACAACGGGAAAAATGGAGTACCGATCGAGCAGGCGTGCGAAAAAAAAATCGCGTTACGTTACCGATCTTTCGGCAGATTATCAACACCGCGCCCTAATTCTGGCTCTTTTTGGGCTTTTTCTTCTTGCAGATCCCCGAACGTACATGTGATCATTGGACGGCGATTCAGTCGATCGGCCGTAGAGCGATAGATTGGGGGAAGAATACAACGATTGGAGAGGAATAAAAAGACGACTGTGCACGTGAACGAGGCAAGCGGAATAATTCGTGGCCATGTCGGATACCGAGGGCGAGGACAACCCGGCGTTCACGAACGACGACGAGTGCCCGAGTCAAAGTGCACTGGAGAACAGCAACACCGAGAGTCTCCAGCAGGAGCAACGCGCCAACAATTCCACGAGCAAGGAACAGAATAGCAAGACGATCGAGGCTTCGAACAACGAGAATGCAAATCGTGAAAAATCCTTCGTGCCTCAGCAGTCCGTTGAGCCTCTTCGAAACGGCGGTACGGAGACGAATTCGTACAAGACTGAGACTAGAATCGAACTTCCGGCCGATAGCGACGCCAAGAGAAGTCTCGTGTCGCCGAATGGCGGCGCTAAAGTTAACGGTGTCAATGGCAATGGGAACAACAACGATGCGAGCTTTCTCAACACGAGCACCACCACCATTCAGACGAACGGTAAGAGATACTTACCGCATCACAAAACGGTTTACTATGTTGGATTTGGACACATGTCCGTTACATTGTTTGATTCTTACATTAACGTTGCCCCGTAGAAAGCACGAGGTTCGCCTCGTATCTTAATGTTAACGAAGCTCGTATGAAAAATATATTACGATTGTCTGGAATTATTCAGCACACTTCTACGGAAACATACATACGTGCATATATTCGTATAACAATGTAACAAATAATTTGTGATTGATTTGATTACTTGATTACTATTACCGATTTATCTAAAAAATTTGAGGCCTTAGGCCACTCCAGAGCCCGAAAAATAGGCTTTTTGGGGATTTTTTTTTCAGAAAAAATACAAAATAAATCGAGATTACAAAAAAGGGTGTTTATCATACGTATCAGTGACTGTATACAATGATTTTTTTGACGCGATTAACTTCAAAATGGCGGCTGTTCAGCGTTTATCTCAAAACTGCATTTTTAAGTTGGCCGGAAACATAACTCAGACAATTGTCAGCCGATTCACTTGAAATGTTGAGTGTATCTTGAAAAATACATTGTCTATGGAAGTACGTAGGATTTTTTTTTATATCGCATAGTTCATTTGTTATTAGCAATTATTTGACGAAATTTTTCACTTTCCAAAAATTTGCCTAAAAAATCGTCAGATAATTGTTAATAACAAATGAAGTATGCAATGTAAAAAAAATCCTACGTACTTCAATAGACAATGTTTTTTTTCAATATATATTCAACATTTCAAATAAATCGGTTGACAATTGTCTGAGTTATGTTCCCGGCCAACTTAAAAAATGCAGTTTTGAGATAAACGCTGCACAGCTGCCATTTTGAAATTAATCGCATCGAAAAAATTACTGTATACAGTCACTGATATTTATGATAAACACCCTTTTGTGTAATCTCGATTTATTTTGTAGTTTCTCCACTTGAGAATTATGGGGTTTAAGACAATATATTAAGAAAAGAAATTTGTTTACATTTTTATTTTTAATTAACAAGAATTTTTAAGATTAAAAAAAAATTCGTTGGCGCTCGGCGAATGGTCGTCGGTTGGTTGTTGGGCCTCGAGAAATGTCCGATTTAAGACAAAATATCACAAAGAAAAAAGGTTGTGCTTTTTCATTTTAGATTACCTGACATTTCTCCAGATTTCTTTTTTAAAACTTTGTTTACCGTGATTTTTTCCCAAATAACAAGGGGCTTTCGTTAACCCTTTAGCAGAAATCTAGCACCACACAACTTTAAACTCTTGGACTTGCTTTTTAACTTAAAATAGTGAATCAAGTCTCTTACCTCCTATATACGAGTTTTTTTATCGAAAAAATATCTCCAAGTTTCACCGAAATTTAACAAAAAATCTACAAAAAATGTAGTTAATTAAAAACAAAAATGTAAACAAAATATCCTTCCTTAATATATTGTCCTAGGCCCCATAATTCCCAAGTAGACCCTCTCCACTCATCAAAGTTCCAACCAAAAATGGTAAAAAAAATGTACAAAAAAGATTCTAAAAAAATCCTAGCCACTCCTTCGATTCTGTTCTTCGATGTCTTCGAGTTCTTCGATGAGAAGAATAAAAAATGGCTTTTTTCTCCAAAAATAAAAAAAAAACAATTTGTGGGATCAATTCGGAAAGGTATTACGAGGCATCCGAATTTTTCCATTGGACGTCACTTTTCGGGCTACTCTGTAGAGATGTACGCATATAGCAGGCTCTTGGAGAGAAGTAGCTAAAAATAATATTTGAAAGCATTGAAGAGGGTCACCATTCTTCTATGTACCTACATACACACCCACACACATACACGTACGTACACACAGCACCCAACTCCGATCGATCACTTCAAATAAAAAGGTAAAGTGACAGGGAGAAAGAGAGAGAGAAATAGAGAGAGAGCTTCGAAAGACTCCGCGAATGTCTCTCATGGAGACACAAGAAGTCGTTCGAGGTCGGTGAAATTCTGCGATAGGCAGGCTGGCGTTAACGTTGCTGAGACACGTGTCTCAACTATACGGGAAAAGTACATAGCATGGAGAACGTCCGTTCACTGCGGCGGCCAACGACGATGAAAATCGGCTCGAATCGCGACGAAAGATTTTGTTACAACCGAATTTCGCGGAAAAAACGCCGAAATCAAAGATAAAATAATAACGTGGAGACACTCCGAACATAAATCAGAACGCAACATGTGCCCACGTAGTCCAATGAAAAGAGACAAAAACCCAGCACTTTTTAGCGTAGAATATGATTTTTTGACGGAACGTAGATGATTGCCTACTGAAAGGAACCCCAATAAAATATTGCCCCTCAACTCGCCCTAACCCCAAGAAACAGGGGTTGAAAAAAAATCGCCGTATCTCGATAATTAATATCCCGATTGAAAAATGTTTCAAACCAAAGTTGCTTGGAATAAAAAAATTCGTATAAAGTTGTGTGACGTCCAACCCCGTATCTTTGAAAATAGCGGCACCAAAACGTTTCGAAAAATTCGCTGCGTCCTGGTCGCGGTCAGTGGTCCTCTCGTGTTTTTGTGCCACTATTTTCAAAGATAGGGCATTGGACGTCAGATGACTTTATACGCATTTTATTATTCCAAACAACTTTTGTTTAAAACCTTTTTCGATCGGGCTATTAATTATCGAGATACGGCGATTTTTAAGTGTTCAACCCCTATTTCTTAGGGTTAGGGTGAATTGAGGGGCAACATTTTATTGCGGTTACTTTCAGCATGCAACCATCTACATTCAGTCACAAATTCATACTCTACACTAAAAAGTGCTGGGTTTTCGTCTCTTTTACCGGACTACACGAAATTACGAATCGTTCGAGGCATACAGCGATCGTTATAGAGATCGGTAGCGGTAAAAAAAAGATCAGCATCGTGGAAAGTATCCGGCGCTTTTTTTGTTCGTTTTCTGCTCTCCCTCTCTCTCTTTCTCGCTCGCTCGCGGTCTCCTTCTGGTGTGCACTGTATCGTGTTCGATAAGGGTCACACAGGAAGCGAGCCTCGCAAGTTTCTCCCGAATACCCGAACCTGCTTTGCCCGATCCGTAGCTTGCGGGATCGGACGAAGTGACCTTGATCGCGCCCGCAAAGTACATAAATACACGGACACAAACACGCGTGTATTCTTGCAAGTGCAGGTGTGTGAAAAATTTAAGAAATCTGTCCTGTTGACCCACAGACGGGAAAAAGGAGCAGATCGAGGCCGTGAATCTCGAGCTCGTCTCGATGAGGCCCTACACCGGCAACAATCTACAGACGAAGGGGCAGGAGGCGTGCGAAGTCCCGACCGATCCTTACGAGGAATACTTCGTTCCTGTCAATGAGCACCGGAAGTACATGAGGTAACAAAAAAAAATTGGATATCGGTAATGCAAGTTCACGAAGCTTTGTTTTTTCTTTCAATATTCTCCATTGAATCAATCTCGAGTTCTCGCAATTGTTCCCCACCACGCCTCTCACTCAGCCAACCAATTTGCGATCTTATATTAGGTGTACAACTTGGTTCGGTCCGCTTTCAAAAGATGGCTCTAGGTGCTATAAATGGTTGACGGCTACAGCTGATTTTTGCTGTATAGTGAAGTATCAACATCTCTTAACCAAATATCGTTTACAGACCGTTGAGTTTTGCGCATTAAGTCTAATTTTTACTGCGGTGAAAATGTCGAATTTCGTCCCAAATAAGCACCATTTGCGGGAAGTGTTGATTTTCTGTTCTAATTGGAAGAAAAGTGCAGCTAAAGCCCAACGAATGCTTGTGGGACCATCACGGGAGACTTCCACAGGCAACAATTGATTCGTTTAAAGCGACCTATAGCCGAAAAACGTCCAGAATATGCGATCAGACACAGGTCCATAATCTTTCAACATGACAACGCTCGGCCTCACGTTGCTATTGTGGTTAAAAACTATTTGGAAAATAGCGGATGGGAAATTCTGGCTCAGCCGCCTTATAGCCCAAACCTTGCCCCTTCCGAGTACCATTTGTTTCGATCGATGCAGAACGCTATGACTGGAATACGCTTCACGTCACAACAGGGTATCGAAAATTGGCTCGATTCAATCTTGGCTTCAAAAGATGAACGCTTATTCCGCGACGGAATTCATAAATTACCAGAAAGATGGGGAAAAGTAGTGGCTAGCGATGGGCAATATTTTGATTAATGTATTAATTCATTTTATCATTCAAATAAGTGCGTATTTTAAGCAAAAAAAACGGCCCGAATTAAGTTGTACACCCAATACATCGACACAAGTCAACAAGTCACCAGACAACACGTGTTGTCTTTCACGTACGTGCAGACGTCACAAATCTATGGGGCGGAATCGAATGTAGGGAGCACATATTGCGCACGTCCTAATCCTCCCTACGGTCCTAGGGAATAACGTGAATTCAACCATGAGTGGTGAAACTCCACGACTCATTCCCTAGAAGTCCGATTCCATTGGGCCACGAGGTCCCACGAGGACTCAGCGGTCGAGTCTGCACGAGAGTTTTGATCGGTAACGACCGGTACGCTTTCGTGATCGGTAAACTACGACGGAACCCGACCATTCGGGAAACAGCGAAAGAATCGAATACGTCGAGACGAGGAACATCAATTTCCAAATGACGACCGGGAGGGTCGTCTCGTTTCGACTTTCGACGATCACTCCTACTTCGTTCTGTCAGATCGGACGCTTATGATTCTTTGCTATGAGGGATAGTTCGCGTGTCTAGGGTTGAATGAGGGATGAGGTTGGAGACAAAAATAGCAGAACTTGGCAGCGAACAGTGTCATTCTCAATACCCCCCCCCCCCCCCCGGCATTCCCTGGAAGACTGACAATCAAACCCGAATGACTTTCTACTAGAACGGATAGGCTGGAAAGAGATCTCGCAAGCCGCGGTTTTGAGTGCGTAAGACGCAAAATCGTGTTGACTTCGGGACAACGTATCAACGACTTACAGAATAGCTGAAAAATGACGCTCCGTGCACTCAGAAAGAAGATTTATTTTGTTCTAATAAATTGGCACATTGGAACATCATTTATTAGAAATTAATAAATGTTTACTCGTATGGAGACAGTTTTTATGTGATTGTAACTACAGCGTTTATTCGGCGTCACTATATATGTTTTTTTACGCGCCGATTTTTCACATCAATTAAAAGCCATATTTAAAATAGAACATTTGAATAAATATTTCCTGAAATCAAATTCCTCGAAAAAAACCAGCTGGGGGATCATGAAGAGTCCTATTAGATGTTGAGAAAATACCTATTTCTTCTAACTTATATATCCTATTAGATGTTAAGAAAAAATTATTAGTATATCTTTAACATAAACTTAAGGGGTTAGGCCACTCTAGAGGCCGAAAAAAAGGCTTTTGAGTTTTTTTTTCAGAAAAACTACAAAATAAATCGTGATTACAGGAAGGGTGTTTATCATACATATCTGTGACTGTACAATAATTTTTTTGAAGCGATTAACTTCAAAATGCCGGCTGTGCAGCGGTTTCGCGATGACGTCTCCTGTAATTTTTTAATTATAATGAGCCGATGAATTTTTTTCGATTATATATAATAACTGCTATAGAAGTACGTGGGATTTTTTCGATATATTGATTTTTGGCCAAACGACGCAATTCTAAAGTGGAAAGTGAAAAATTAGCCGACAAAATCGTCAGATAATTGTTAATAACAAATGAACTATGCAATGTAAAAAAAATCCTACTTACTTCCATAGACAATGTATTTTTCAAGATATATTCAACATTTCAAGTGAATCGGTTGAAAATTGTCTCAGTTATGTTTCCGGCTAACTTAAAAAAAGGAGTTTTGAGATAAACGCTGCACAGTCGCCATTTTGAAATTAATCACTTCGAAAAAATGATTGTATACAGTCACTGATATGTATGATAAACACCCTTTTTTATAATCTCGATTTATTTTGTAGTTTTTCTGAAAGAAAATCCCCAAAAAGCCTATTTTTCGGCCTCTAGAGTGGCCCAAGGCCTTAAATTGAAAAAATTCTTAGCTGTTAATAAAACCGTAGTAGGCCGACATACGAATAAGAAAACTTATTCGCCCGGAGACAAACTTCTTTGTCCTTAAGGAGGTACGGTGATGACCACGCTAGTAAACTAGAGTCTTTTTTTCGCCATAATACCGCTACGTTTTAGACATATGTGTGTGGCCTATATTTCGAGAAATATTTTTTAAGTATTGAATTTCAAGCTACTTATTATTTTTATAATATGAAAACAAACGTAATAATCTACTACTCGACTTCAGTAGTACGCCATATCTTTGACGTTTAGCATCGTTGCATTTTCGATAGCTGTCATCGGTCCCACGCGCTCGGCTTATTATTTTTGGTAGCCGGTAAACATGGAGAATGAAAATAAGTACTCTAGAAGTTTATCAAGAGAGTAACAGGATTGTACCTCAAGTCCAGTTTAGAGACAAAGGTAGATTCTGTCGGACAAGAATTAGAGAGTGAAAAGATGATATTGCGAATGCAAATGAAAACCGTCGCGTTGACGTTAACCTCAATATCCAATGTCCAATCTGTCCGAAGTCAAAACATATTTCATCGATTGTTATGTTATTTTTCCCTTTCCTAATTTTCACAATATTTGCAGATATAAAAACGAACATTCATTTTATATGACGGTTTTTCCATGCTGACTTTACATATAAATGCGTTGTATGCATGTCCCCAGAAAGATTGAGATGCCTTAGCTGTACATAAAAGAACTTTGAGTAAATATCGACGAAAGGCCTTTTATAATCGATTAAAAAACGTACGGCTTCACACAACCATATTTTTAATTCGCGTTGAAAATATCCGATAGAAGAATCAAATTTGCGCGGGTATCCGGCGTTGCCACACTTCGAGCAAGATGGCTGCGGTTACGTCACGAGACGTCTCTCTCGCCGAAAACTTCGGTTTTTCGCGACTTTATTTCTAAATTTATTGCTTATTTCTGCGGTGAGCTTTCCAATTCAAGTTGCCTTATTGATCACAACGAACCAACGAACGCAACCGTCAGTTTTTTTTACGCGTGTCTTGGCTCCAAGTAGCACAAAAAAATCGATATATGAGAGGACAGGCACATTTTGTCGTCTACGTGTGACTAATTGACCAACTTTAACAATTAATAACTCGGAAACTGTACGGTAAATCTCGCGGAAACTCCGCATACGCATGGACGAAGCTCTCGACAATGTTATTTTAAAAAATCGGGCTTTTATCTTGGACTCGCTCTAATCACCGTACCTCCTTAATAAATCATTTTTCTGAGTGTGTTGCAAGAATCTCTTATCTCTATGTGTCCGAGTCAAAAGCGGAATGCTGATTCGGTCCTGCTGGTTCTGGTCTCATTCTTCCGAAGTACAGATTCGCCTTTCGTGAATCTGTTTCCTTTGTTGTTTGTCTTAACTTCAACGTAATGAAAAAAAGAAAACAATATTCCGCATTCACTAGCTCTTCTCTTCAAAATGTACAATGACGAGCTCTCACTGAGTATCAAATTCCTAGAATGTGTTGTTCGACGTAATCGAGATCTCTCGATTACTTTGATGTCTTGATTCTTTTTCGTCTCAGTTTTGACCCACCGAAAAATGTCGATGTTCACTTCTTTCTGCCAGAGCTGTGAATAGAAAAACGAAGTCTCCCACAATTCGACTTGGCCTAATGCCTCTTTGCGGAACAATCCTAGACTGCTCCGAAAAATGGACTAGGCGGAGATCAAGAGCAAAATGTTTGGAAATTTCGATGGAAAGCAATATATGCATATATTGGGTTGGTACAAAAATCTTGCAACACACAACACGAGTAAAAAAGAAAAATATTTTATTTTAACAATAAACGATTATTCAGTAATGTAGGCTCCCTCCGCATCTACAACTCTTGCCCAACGCTCTGGTAGACTTTGCACGCCCGCAGACCAGAATTCTTTTGATCGTGAATTAAGAAAGTCGTCCAATGTATTTTTGAGATCTGACAGATCATCCATTTTTTTATCCCGTAAATAGTTCTTCAAAGCTCGAAACAGGTGATAGTCGGTAGGTGCTAAGTCTGGTAAATACGGTGGGTGTGGTAGAACTTCCCATCCTAGCTGCGAAGTAGTTTCTTGTGCCATCTTAGCGACGTGGGGTCGAGCATTGTCATGGAGAAGCCGAAAGTGAAGACGTTTACGCCTTTTCTGTTTCATAATTTTAGCCACCTTTTGCAGTTGTGCAGAATAAATCTCTGCCTGTATTGTGGTGTTGGTTGGCAGAAATTCGTAATAGAGCATGCCCTCAGAATCCCACCAACAACAGAGTAAAACTTTCTTCATTTCACGGGGCTGTTTAGGGGTCGGTTCTGGTTTTTCCCCTTCCGTTAGCCACTGACGCTTGCGCGTGTGATTAACATACAACACCCAGCTTTCATCCCCAGTGACTATTTCTTGAAGAAAATCCTTTCTTTGCGGACGATGCAGGAGTGAAAGACAGATGGACATGCGTGTTGCTTTGTTTGATTCGCTGAGATTGTGCGGTATCCAAGACGAATAAACTTTCCTATATCCCATCTCTTGTAAATGTCGAAGGATAGTAGGATGACTGCAGTTGAGTTTGTTGGCTAATTCTCGTGACGACATATTAGGCTTTGCCTTTATAAGTGCTCGCAGTTCTTCATCGTCCACAATCGATTCCCTGCCGGACCTAGGTTTGTCTTCAAAAGATGTATCGCCAGAATGAAAACGCTGATACCATCGGGAGACCGTTGAATAATTAACTACATTAGCCTTGAACGCACTGCACATATTACGGGCTGTAGCACTTACAGAATGCCCTCGCAAGAATTCGTAATATGCGATTGCTCGAAGTGCACGTTGATCCATCTTTGCTCATACTGACTCCGCGGAACATCTGACTCGCTTATATATCCTGCGGCATGGAAGGTTCTAGACCATTCTTGTATTTCCTATTCTCGAATGTTCTCGAACTTCATTATTAGGAAAAATATTTTAATTGAAAAAAAAGTGTTGCAAGATTTTTGTACCAACCCAATATATTGTGTGCAATTATTTCAATATTCAATCACCAGATCCAGATCAGGGTCATAATAACCAGGTTCGCAAGAGGGCTTCATTCCTCGACCTGATCAAACACGCTGATTCGATTCACAGTGGGCAACATCAAGTATCATTGATTCGGATCTCCCACTACCGGAGTGTTCGATCCGACTGTCCAGAAAAAGACAAAAATCGGTACTAACCTTTAGACTGGAGTTCTCTCATCGCGCCTTCATCAATAACCATCACGCGTTATCGGGTTACAGCATAATGAAAATCGTTAGTTTCCCTATATTTCGTCCATGCCGGAAGCTTGTCTTTCGTTTTCGCTTGCAAAGTGAGAACACATACAAGACCGGAAATCAATAATCGTAAATGAGAGAAAAGAATGAAAAAATTCTCCAACCCCTTGACAGAAAGAAAGAGAGAGAAAGAGAGAGAGAGAGAAAGAGAGAGAGAGAGAGAGAGAGAGAGAGAGAGAGAGAGAGAGAGAGAGAGAGAGAGAGAGAGAAAGGATTCTTTCGAATGTCTCTATTAAGAAAAGAAAAAAATAAATAAAAAAAAATTAGCAGCAGCCCAAGCGCAGAGGTCGAGACAACGGTAGCCGGAGTCCGTTTTGATCTTGGCCCTGGAGTCGGACGCGAGGGATTGAGCCTGCGAGATCCGGCAGCAGGACTGGTCGACTATTCCCATTGGCTCAATGCCTTAAGGTATAAAAAACAACAACAACAAAAATCCCGTCAATCCGTGGACGCGAGATTTTCTCGTGCGAACCCCGCGATCCTGTGGGTTGCTGCGATGCTGTTGGCTTTGAGGGATTCAATGGCGGAGAGCGAAATAGTGAAGAAAGTGAGGACGCGCGTGCCCGTGTGTCCGCACTAACCCGGCGCTTTCTCCCGCTCACGGAATATCCTGGTGGACGGACTCATACAATGCACACAGAATCGTTGTCTCGATCTTCTTTTTTTTTTGTTTCTTTTTACTTCATAAATGTTTTTTTTTTCTCCACATTATCGTTACACGAGACATCGAGGTCTTGCACAGATATTGCACAGTTCGAAACCCGGGAGAAGATCCTGTACAGAACTCGAGAGGCGTAACTTTTGTAACTGTAAAACGCTTCCATAACCCCCTGGCTATAGTCACTGACTCGAGCGAAAATATCACTAGATGGACATTTTCGCGTCACGTGTAGGACGTTTCGTACACGACAATTCTTACAGCTGTAAAAATCGCTTGGGGGTTGAAGTAAAACGTCGATACGAGACGGTGGAAATGAAAGGGACGAGGAGAGAAAGAGAGAGATAGAGGGATAAATCGATCGAGAGACTGAGAGAATCCGTTTTACATTGGTAGACGTAATGAATGATTTTTTTTGTGTTTCAGAGGGGAGAAACTTTACGTAACTAAAGACAAGAGATCGAGGAGCTCTTACTGGAGGAGAACAGCGTGCTGGGGATGTGGACTTTTGGTACTCGCGATAGCTCTTGTCATTGCCATACTTGCCGGCAGTAAGCACTTTACTGCTACTATTTTTATATACCCACACACACGCATATATACGCCAGGTTGTAATGCCTGTCTTTACCCGTTGGGCTCAAGGCCTTAGGCCACAGTAACGGGTATAAAATCATGTGCGAATTTAAGAATTTTTTTTCGTATGAAAAAGTGATTCACTCATAAAATTAATTACACATCTATTTAGTATGAATATCAAGCTGTTAGAATTTTTTTTTTTTTTTTCGATGTACAAAATGGCCGACTACTCGAAACTTCTCGAAACAGCTTTTTTCCAATTGGCGTGACAAATAACTTCAACAATTTTCACTCGATTTACATCAAATTTAAAAGTTATGTTCCTAATTGCATTTCGCAGAGAAGTACGTACGGAATTTCTGATTAATCGAAAACTTTTCATTTTATGAGCAGTTTATGAGCAGTTATAACGAAATTTTTCACGGAAAATTCATTTCTTAAGGTAGTACAAGCGCGCAATCTTGTTTTCTATAGATTTTGTTCAAATTTAACCAGACATTGTTCATATCATTGTGCATGTTTGAGTGAAATTTCAGAACAGTCGACTATTTAGATTGGGAGATAATGACTTTTGAAATTGCAACTTTTAACACTGCAGGGTCTGCATCGAAATTTAGACAGAATAAATTTCCGTAAAAAAATATTTGTCCCCTATAATAAGAAGACATATGCCAACACCACGGAACAGTATTGTTCAATATTTCGAGAAAAAAAAAAAATTGTCGTGTTGCTAAAGTTAAAAATGTTGTCATAAAAAAATATTTGCATTATAAATATTAATATTTTATATTGTTTATGTTATCTTCATCAACAAATAAAAGTGTTGGTTCATTCATACCTAATTAAAAACTTTGTTCGATTAAAAATTACTTCCAAATAAAAAGTTGTGTTGCAGTATTATTTTAAGGGGTAAGGCCACTGTAACGGCCCAAAAAAAAAGGTTTTTTCACTAATTTTTTGCTCCCGAAATTGAAGGTATTTGAAACAAAACTTTTAATGGTGTTATCGGGCATACATTAAACTTTATTATAAAATTTTTTGACAGTAAAAAAAAAACAAAATGGCGGTTCCACAGCTATCTTCCCGGGACATGTTTTGCTTCCAGGGCTCCGCGGCACGCAGCACCACTGGTGCACTTTTGAATCTAGAACAAAAAAAAAACCCATTAATCTAGAGGGCTATAGCTAGAGAATGTCGATCGGATTTTAAAAAGTATCAATTTTTGTGGATTTGGCGTGCGTTTGAAAAAAAAAATTGATTTTTGACGAAAAAAACGGCAAGTTTTTTGTTAATAAAAAATCAATAAATAAAGTTCTTGAAAATTCCGATCGACATTCTCAAGATAATGTAAATGTTCACATCTGGTTAAAATTTCAAGTAAAAAAAATGAAAATTGTTCAAGTTATGCTGCGTGCCATTTTGAAAAACCATGTTTCGAGAAAAACGCGTTGAAAGTTTTGCGAATAGTTTTTTATTGGAAAAAATTTTAAAAAGAAGTTTCGGAGAAACTTAAACTATTTTTTATTTTAAACTTAAACTATTTTTTAAGCCAATAAAAAAAAATCTATTTTTCAAAAAATTTACAGTGGCCTTACCCCTTAAATATGCCGCGCAAACTCAGATCATTGGATACGTGGAAGGATGCGGTATTCTCATGTCTTCTTATTATAGAGGACAAATGTTTTTATGGAAAATTATTCTGTCCAAATTTCGAGGCAAACCCTGCAGTGTTAAAAGTTGCAATTTAAAAACCCATCATCTCCCAATCTAAATAGTCGACTGTTCTGAAATTTCACTCAAACATGCATAATGATATGAACAATGTCTGGTAAAAATTTGAACAAAATCTATAGAAATCAAGATTGCGCGCTCGTACTACCTTAAGTTCAAATACCTACAACTTTTGAATAAAACAATATTTTTTTAATTCCGTACGTACTTCTCTAGGTATTCTAATGTAGATTGACGAGAATTTTTGTTTTTTGTTCGAGGTAAAAAATAGTGGATGCTAAATGTCACGCCGCGGAGCGCCTAAAAAAAGATAACAAAAGAAAATTTTAGTAGTCGGCCATTTTGTACATCGAATTTTTTTTTTTTAATTTTTTCGAACTGCTTGATATACGTACTAAATAGATGCGTAATTAATTTTATGAGTGAATTACTTTTTCATATGAAAAAAATTGTTAAATTGAAACATGATTTTATACCCGTTACTGTGGCCTTACGCCTTAACCGTAGAAGTCATCAATAATTATTGTCTACCTTCTAACTCATGACTGGGGCAGATACCCACCCCATGCGTTTCTTGCAGTCACATCGCTCCATTGAGCAGTAAAAACATCAGTACATGAGTCTCTCCGTTTTTCAATTAGGAAGCCAATGGTGTGAGGCAAATTCGATTCCAATAAAATGTATTGAGTGAAAAACCCGTTTAAACGCCGATACAGGCCGAATATTATCGGAAATCGCAGTTTCGAACAGAACAAAATCGACTTTCGTTTCTAATTAACAAATCCTCAGATAGCACCGCGTTTCAGAGGAGATACATTGATCTGTGGAGAAAAAAATAGTTGAGCTATATTCCGTTCGAAACGTATATTTATTTTGGGGTATGAAAATGGGGAAAATACGGAATATGTAAATACGGAAAAAGTCAATGAAAACGTAACAAAACAATGTTTGCAGGGGGTTCTCGTGTATTTTTCTCTTCGTTTATTGAGAAAATGGTATATAATTAATATTTACGATGAAAATATATTATATTGATGAATAACATATTTATGATGAACAATATAAAGAAATCGTACATGCAGCTCATTCTTTTGTCGTGCAGATATAATATAATAATATAATTTAATATAAAATATATGGCCTTAGGTAATATATTGTATATTTTTAATATATGCGACCATTTGCCTTTAAAATACGTAATAATACGTGAAGTATATTGATTTTGATTTTTATAAAAAGTAGAATTCACTTACCGCCACGAGACACCAACGGTAACTTCAGACTGTGGTAGATAACCACCCCCGACGTTCTTGAAAATCGTTTTTCTTGACAACCAGCGATCAACGGATATCACTGCTGGCATACCCGCACAGCCAGATAGTAAAACTTAGTTGTGATCATGATCCCCAGTCGGTAATGTCGATTTATAGCTTACACTGGAAAAAAAAATTCGTTCATCCATCCAAAAATCTTTGTTTAACAAAATGTATCTTTAAATACGTTAAATAAACGTTTTAACACGTTAAATAAAGGTTTGAATACGTTAAATACGGCAAATCTTTAAATACGTTAATAAAGGTTTAACAAAATGTATCTTTAAATACGTTCAACTTGATTTTTGGTTGGCATACAACACGTTTTGTCAATCTAACTGATAGTTTTAGCGGTGTGAACTGTAGCTTATTTAGCATGTCTGAGCAACTGTTAAACCAACAAAATTTCGAAACAGCAAAATGCATTTTGCACATTCAACGATTTTCTTTTCTCAATGTAGGAGTGCACTTTGAAAGTCGACTGGGGTAAGTTTCTACCACGTACACGAGTTCTAGGGTTAAAGAGGTACGAGCGATAGAATCTCAAGCAAACGTGGCAAAACTTAAAATTTTCAAACGTGTACTCCAGACCTAAAGTGAAATCTAGACAAACATTGGGAGTACAAATAAGTCTCCGCCGTTTCACAAAAGATGGCCCTACGAGGAGCTTATGGTTGAAATTGTCACATGTGAAACGTCATATCGTAAAGTTTGACATCTGGCAAGACCATAACCTTTAAATATTTGCGATTTTGTATCAGCATCACATAATTTTTTTCGGGCGAAAATGTCAAGTTTTGAGCCGAATTAGCGTCATTTGCGGAAACTCTTGCGTTTGGCACAAATCTCCCTCCAATAATGCTTCCAATTCCGCGTCTTCGTTTCGGCCTTCCGCTTGTTCTTTGTGCTCGACGTCAAACTCACCGTTCTTGAACTTTTGAAACCACTCACGACAACTTCTCTCACTTAAAGCAGCCTCACCATATGCTTCTACAAGCAATCGATGCGCCTCAGCTGCAGATTTCTTCAAATTAAAGAAGTAAAGAAGAGTTATAAAGTTCTCGCGAATGACGCTTATTCGGCTCAAAACTCGACATTTTGGCACGAAAAAAATTATGTGATGCTAATACAAAATCGCTAATATTTCAAGGTTATGGTCTTGCCAGATATCCAACCTTACGATATGACGTTTTACATCTGACGATTTCAAACATAACCTCCTGGTGGAGCCACCTTTTGTCAAACGGCGGAGACTTATATGTACTCCCATTATGTTCTCCAGATGTAAAATACAATCCAGGCAAAGTAGGTGAGAATCGAATCCAGAATCTTCGGAATATCAGTCCAGAGTCGAACCGATTATGCCACCTCTCGCTCCAACGAATTAACCTTATTTCTGTAATATTTATAGAGCCTCAATGGTCTACCCATCGACCGTCAATTCCTGCAATGAGAATGGACCGTTGATCGGTTCCAAGCCAAAGTCATGCTTTATCCTCACGTGAATGGTTCTTTCTCTTTCAGCCGGTGTCATTCTGACGCAGGAAGCGACGCAACCTCTCGAGAGCAAAGGACGAATGAGTTCACAGACGTTCGACGAGGTGCAGGCGGCTGGTAGTCAGGAATACGTGGAAAATCCACCGCGCACTCCGGAGCCTGTAGCGTCGACTTTCCCACCATGGCGAACAACGGACGAGACGAATCTCGCAACAGTACCGGAAGCTCTCGACGGGATTATGTTACTCCACAACCTCGCATGGAGCGACGATCTCGCTGATCCAAAGTCTCGAGTTTACAGGGACGTGACGGCCGAGATCGAGGAACATTTGCGGGAAATGTTGCAGCCCTCGCCCAACGCCAAAGCACTCGTGAAAGTCTACAACATAAGCGACAACGGACAAGTGATGTTCAGGATAAGTTATCCACCGAAAGCAACACCCGAGCTCATTCAAGAAGACTTGGCGAAAGCGTTGCGAGACAATGGCAACACGATAGGACGCTATCATCTTGGCCAGCTCAATGTTAAACGACTGATCGACGAGTGCCAGTACAACGATCTCAATTGCTCGGATACCTGTCGCTTTGATTATACGAGAAGTGTCTTCGCCTGCGCGTGTTTACCCGGTAGAACGTTTGACCAGAGCGGAAAACATTGCATCAACGAGGGTGATCTGAGCGATGTTGAGATGGAAAAGAGTATACCCGAGCCAAGCACCGAATCCGGACGAGATGTCGTACAAGGCAGAAGCAGAGCTCCGGAAGGCGCTTTCGACCCCAGACGACCGGAAGATTGGATGCACGAGCATTCGATTACCGTTACGGAATCCGTTGAACAACCCGCTGCCGAACCTGAGACATCAGCAGAACCGAAATCAGAGCCTGAACCATCAGCGGAACCAAATGCGGAGCCTGAACCATCAGCGGAACCAAATGCGGAGCCTGAACCATCAGCGGAACCCAACACGGAGCCCGAACCATCAGCGGAACCAAATGCGGAGCCTGAACCATCAGCGGAACCGAATGCGGAGCCTGAACCATCAGCGGAACCGAATGCGGAGCCTGAACCATCAGCAGAACCGAATGCGGAGCCTAAACTATCAGCGGAACCGAATGCGGAGCCTGAACCATCCGCAGAGCCAGAATCAAAGCCTGAACCATCCGCAGAGCCGGAATCAAAGCCTGAACCATCCGCAGAACCGGAACCAAAGTCTGAACCATCCGCAGAACCGGAATCGAAGCCTGAACCATCTGCAGAGCCGGAATCAAAACCTGAACCATCAGCAGAGCCGAAGTCGGAGCCTGAACCATCAGCAGAGCCGAAGTCGGAGCTTGAACCATCAGCAGAGCCGAAGTCGGAGCCTGAACCATCAGCGGAGCCGAATTCGGAGCCTGAAGCAAAGTTCGAAAGTTCAGCAGAACCTAAATCTGAGCCCGAACCTCCAACGGTGGAACCATTGGAGCCAGCATATACAGCGGAACCGACATCGGAGCCCCAATCTTCAGTGGAGCCAACACCGGTTCCTGCATCTTTAGCAGAACCAAAATCGGAGCCACAACCTCCCGCGGAACCCGAATCATCGGTGCTTTCAGAATTAGAGCCCAAACCTTCAGCTGAACCCGAATCATTGGTGGTTTCAGAATTAGAACCCAAAACTTCAGCAGAACCGAAATTTGATGTCTTGGCGGAACCCAGTTCGAAGACCGAATCACCAATAGAACCCGAGTCAAAGCCTGAACCTTCCGTCGAACCGGAATCTTCAGCAGAGCCAAAATCTGAACCTCTACCCCCGGTGGAACCGGAAGCCTCTGCGGAACCGACATCGGAGCCTGAACCTTCCGTGGAACCGAAATTAGAGCCTGAACCTTCCGTGGAACCGAAATCAGAGCCTGAACCTTCTGTGGAACCGGATACTTCGCCGGAGTCGAAATCAGAGCCGGAACCATCAGCGATGCCCGGTCTTGAGCATGACGCCAAATCTAAAATCTCTTCGTCATCCATCGCGCTTGATCCAATCGAACCTGAAAAAATCACCGAGACAGAGTCCGGCATAAAACGTCCGATTGACTCCCTGATCGCGTTTAACGGTACGGATGAGTCTGTAACCAAACCGGAATCTTTCACAGTATCCGGCATTTCGTCAATACCGTCCACTGAACGAAAGCCTGTATCCGACATCAGTGTAGAATCCATTTCCAATGAGACTGATTTGGCAGACTCTGAATCGGAAGATTATTCCCTCCAAGACCATACATCTGAAGGTGAACCTAGGCTGTTTACGGAATCGACCGTTCAAACGAGTTCGGAATCCGAATCTACCGTTCAATCATCAACTGCGGAAATGACAGCGGAAATCGACAGTGCTGACGAATCCAACTCGTCGCTCACTACAAGTGCCGAATCGTCTGAAGAGCAGGATTCACGGCCGGCCACAGAAGCATCTACCGTAAGGCCTGCAGACGAACCCTCAGCTTCGTTTGCCCAACAACCGATGACTACAAATCCTCCAGAAACGACAAGACGGCCATCATATTTGCACGATATCTCTGTAGAGAATGACGAACCTTCAATACGAGGCCCGACGACGGACCGAGCAGCATCCAATTCGAAGATCGAACCTCGATTTAACTCGAATACGGATTTCGTTGAAGGCGAACCGGCGACACCTGAGATTATCACCACCACATTGACTTCGCAATTTCAATCCAAGATGGATGAGAGCACAACCATGTCTTCCGGTAACAGAGATGACCGTCATCCGATCAACGGAAGTGGCCCCGTCCCGGAATGGATGCTACGAAATGCGAGCGTTTCGAACTCGGTCGACACGGCAACGACGACTCCGCTCGAAATCGAACCGATCGCCAACTCCACGAAAAGTGACCACGAAGAAAATATCATGCTTGTACCAGTAATGATTGAACTAGTTAGTGATAACGCGACCGACGCTGATGCACCCGTTCCAACATTGGGGACCGGCAGCCTGTCAAAGAACAACGCAACTAGCGACAATAATTCGACATTCTCGAAAACGGAATCAGTGCCTTCGTCCGAAAACTCTACCATCCATCCGACGGAGGAGAAACACGCGGAAGACATGTCGCCCTTCTTGCCGGACATCGTGAAGGAGAAAGAAGTTGCGAAGAGGTTGGACAAGGACGAGCAGGATTTTCCCAATCCTTTTGATCACCACGTCGAGGACGCCGTAATTTATGATCCTCATCATCATAACCACGAAGAGACTGTGAGTACGACGAATGTTTCAACGATCAACGACACCGATGAAATCGAGACTTCGGACTCTGCGAGCGAGGTTCACGCGCCCAATGGCGTTCAATCGAAACCAACCAATGACGACGAAAGCATGAAAGGCGAAAGGTCAACCATGCCCAGCTTTCACGCGAATACATCGGGCGATACGTCACAACAAGCAGGCATCGATGAATTACCAATCGAAGTACGAAAATTCGTCGATACCGTCAGCCCTGACGACCAACATTATTCACCCGAGAATCGCAACTCATTGAACGATCACGAAGCAACCAACGACGATCTCAAGCTGTATGAGAACTTTTCCGAGAAAAACACCAGTACGACCGAATCTTCGGACAATCAAGAGAAACCCGAAGAGTTTGAGGAATCTGACAAATCCATTGCCGAAAAATCTGCTTCGGATGCCTTCTTGTATGCCCTTCGTCCATGGATTCTACTTCCGGCGGTCGAGCCTCTCATAACTGCGCAACCGGATGGCCGAACATCGATACCGGAAGCTCCGAAAGTCACAACTGACGGTAGATACGTAAAAAGCCCCACTACACCATCCACCCCTTTGACTACGATGCTGCCTGGTCCATCCAGCATGGACAACGAGGAATATCGAACGATCGCAACTGAGCAGAACGCGGTCGAGGATCAGTACAATGACATAGGCGACGAAAACGTCTTCAAAAATGCCCACGCGCACAATGAATTCGCGGATCGTGTGGAAGCGATCGATAAATCATGGTTCGAGTTGAGCACAACGCCGGACCACGAACAAACGACGGAACCCACCGTGACCCATGAAAACACCAGTCCCAAATTCACGTCCGACAGCACCATGATCATTTCCGAAACGATGACATCTCCGAGTGACCTCGGCACCGCTGCTCCACCCAAGTCCTTGGACATCACCACGATCGCGGAATCAGCCATGTCCAATATACAAACCGACAAACCGAATGAAGATATCAACAGCACGTTTACCACGGAAAATCCAATAATTCCGCTGGAAATTCTTCAGGACAGCCCGACTACGGAAACGAGCATGAAAACCGAGACGAGCGCGACTAGCGACGCATCGATTCAAGACTCGACGAGTACGAGCAAAGAGTCCTCGAGCGAATCGCCCCTATCGACGACCACCCAAACCTCGTCATCAGAGACAAAAACGACAACTCAAGTGCCGATTCTGCCGGACGAGTTACGGACAACCGAGCGTGAATTTTCATCCCTCGCTACTGCAACTCCGATGTCGACCTCGGCCGATGTTGAAAAGTCGGACAACGAGATCTCGTCGTCATCGAAGATTCCCACGACCACGGAAGACGTCTCGTCCGTTGAAGTCGGCATTGGCGTCACGGAAACGAATCCCCAGAGCTGGAACATCAACGAAACGATGCACGCGGATTCTCCCATGTTGCAAACAACCGAACGCAACGAATTCGAGAAAATCAACAACGCGACAAACACGGAGAGCGTAACCGTGACTGCGATCGACATAAAACCGGTATCGGAGATAGTCCTGGATGATCCGGAACCCTTGGAATTTGATTACAAACAATTGTTCACGACCGAGCAACCGACGACGAAAAATGTCGCCGTGGAAGAGGAGGAGGCCGCCCTGAGGGTCATTTCTCTCGAAGAAAACGAAGATTTCCAAGGCGCTGAATCTACAGCTGCCGTCCAGCCGGTTTCTCAAACGTCAACGACCGAGATCACAACGTCCCAGCCGGAAACGGTGAGCTCAACGAGACCTGCGTTCAAGCTCGTGGATACGGAAGGAAACGTCATCGGTGGGCAATCAAAAATCAAAATAATCGAGGTTACTTCGGTCTCCGATCAACCGGAAATGCCAAACGATCAGGAATCCCAAACGAAGACGACTATGATGCCGGCCACGTACGCAAAAGACGACCGTGTTCAGGAAAACGCCACGTCCAAATCAATGACTCCACAGATACGCCAGCATCCAATCATCATTCCCGTCTACGAGGAGATCGAAGAGGACGTTGAGGATCCTCGAACGCATCCCATAGTTTACGAAACGGAAACCACCACTTTGGAAGATCACATTGAAGACAGGAGCAACATCAGCCCAACAACGAGAAGCCCGTTCAACCAAGATCAGTCCTCGAAGACGGACTCACCGATCACCCTGATTGCTATGACGAACGCGCCGGAGGAAGCGTCGACCGTGCAAACGGAGAGTAACACGTTGATTCCGAAAACGACGGACCAGATCAACGAGGAGGCAAACGCCGCGCGAAAGATGATTACGCCGATTGACCAGTCCGGTATCTCATTCACAGCAGCTGGTATCTTGTATTCGAAATGTACGACGGGCCAATTCCAATGCGTGAACGGTACATCCCGAGATGGCGCATACTGCGTCAGTGGCTCGGCCAAGTGTGACTCCGAGAGGGATTGCTCGGACGGCTCGGACGAGGCTAGCTGCGAGGAGGAACATTGCCTGAACAATTTCCAGTGCAAGAGCGGTCAGTGCCTCGCGAGACACCTCGTATGCAACGGTATCAAGGATTGCGGGGACGGCAGTGACGAGAGCGAATGCGACGATTGGTCGTGCAACTTCGACGAGTTTCGATGTCCCAACGGTGAGTTTCGGTCGACGATGATACGATTATTGTGAAATGAGAACAAATGGTACCAATGTCAAATATCTGTGTACGATCATTTTACATCGTAATTAAGGCATTAGGCCACAGTAGGGTATAAAATAATGTGCGAATTTAACAAACAAAAAATCGTATGAAAAAGTGATTCACTCATTACATTATTTACACGTCTATTTAGTATGAATATCAAGCTGTTAGAATTTTTTTTTTTTTCGATGAACAAAATGGCCAACTGCAAATACTTTCTTTTATCTTTTTTTTAGGCGCTCCGCGGCGTGACATTTAGCATCCACAATTTTTTTACCTACAACAAAAAACAAAAGTTCTCGTCAATCTATATTATAATACCTAGATAAGTACGTACGGAATTTGAAAAAATATTGTTTTATTCAAAAGTTGTAGGTATTTGAACTTAAGAAATGAATTTTCAGTGAAAAGTCTCAATATAATTGCTCATAAACTGCTCATAAAGTGAAAAGTTTTCGATTAATCAGAAATTCCGTACGTTCTTCGCTGCGAAATGCAATTAGGAACATAACTTTTAAATTTGATGTACATAGAGTGAAAATTGTTGAGGTTATTTGTCACGCCAATTGGAAAAAAGCTGCTTCCAGAAGTTTCGAGTAGTCGGCCATTTTGTACATCGAAAAAAATTAATATATTTTCTAACAGCTTGATATTTATACTAAATAGATGGGTAATTAATTTTATGAGTGAATCACTTTTCCATACGAAACAAAATTGTTAAATTCGCACATGATTTTATACCCGTTACTGTGGCCTAAGGCCTTAAATATTCGGGTACGTGGAAGGAACACCTTAAGGGGTCTTCTCACTTTAGACGCTAAGAAAAGGCCATTTTCATGAATTTTTTGATACGTTTACATTATAGATATTGATATAAAAGTTGTTACACTTAATAAATACACTTTCGAAATACATTTTAAAAAAAACAATTTTATTTATTCAAGTCACCATTTATAGACGAAAATGGTAGTTAAAAAAATGTCCTAAATAAATTGTAGGTCTGCGCTGTGGATGAAATCTCAGAAATGGATCATCCGAAACAAAAAAATCAAACGATTTTAGATTCGGTATGCTAATGGCTATAGCGCATATCATACGATTTTTTATATATCCAAAAATAACAATGGCGGACATTTTTCGAAAAAACTAAAAAATAACTTTTTCTCACCATTTTTTGGCAAACAAAAATAGTGAATATCAAAATTTAAAAAAATCCTTGATATGCCCTATAGCTATAGTTGCAAAGAATATGTGGTTAAAATTTCGTAAGAATCGGTTCAGTAGTTTCGAAGATTTTATCAACAAGCCGTCGAAAAACGTTGTTTCGAGTAAAACGCGTTTAAAGTTTGTTTGGGTTACATAAATACATTAAAAAACAATTTTTATGTATTTAACCTTAAACCTGCCTGCCCCCGAAATAAAAATTAGCCTCCGTCGATCTTCCTTGAAAAGAGTAAAGCAAAAGTAGCAGTAAATACCAAAGTCTCGATCGTATTTCGCGCCCCGCAGGAAGATGCATTCCGGACCTCTGGCGTTGCGACGGACGTCCCGACTGCGAGGACCATCGGGACGAGTACTCGTGCTCGGAGAGCTGTGGCAACGACGAATACCTCTGCCAAACGGAAAAATGGTGCATCCCCCAGACCTGGCGTTGCAACGGAGTCTCCGAGTGCGCGAGCGGCGAGGACGAGAAGCTCTGCGACTGCTCGCTGGAACAATTTAAATGCCGAACAGGCGGTTGCATAGCCGGGGAACAGGTCTGCGATGGCATCGAACACTGCCCCGACAGATCGGACGAGTGGAACTGCCTGAACGACAATTTGACTATCGCGTCGAACGGAAGTGCAACAGAAGATGAGGAAAATGGCGAGGCGATGGCGCAAGCTACCTTGTTGAAAATAAGGTAAGAAGACGTTGTTGGTTCAGTGCTTTCTCGTTTCGTTCGGCTCACAAAACTTCCTCTTCACGGAAGCGAGAATCACGTACGAATCCGAGTTGAATCCCAAAGGCTTTATACAGGGTGTCCCATTTTAATCTTACACCTGAATTTTCTCGAAAAATATTGCTCGGACGAAATATTGTGTGGAACAAAACTTCTAGGGATTGAAGGGGGACGTTTGAAAAAAATTTATTTGAGGAGCCAAAATTCAAAATGGCGGCGTTACAAACGCTGACATGTTTTTTTCAAACGGAAACATAACTTTTTTTTATTGAGAAAAAATTTGTCAGCTGAAAACTAAAAACTTTTGTTGAAAAATTTTTTTGATAAAGTTCATAGTTTTCAAGTGAGAACATCATTTTCAATTATTTCAGATGTATCCAGGATTTGTGTGTGTGTGTGTGTGTGTGTGTGTGTGTGTGTGTGTGTGTGTGTGTGTGTGTGTGTGTGTGTGTGTGTGTGTGTGTGTGTGTGTGTTTTTCTACCCATCGTGATCAAAGTTCGTCAAGGATTTAAAGAAACACGTTTTTGGGCCTGAAAATGGCACAAACGCTATTAAAATGGAAAAAAAAACCATTTTTCATCGATTTTCCTCCAAAATTTCCTCATGAAATATCGTCCAAATTTGAAAACAAAAAAACCAAAATTTTCAACAAAAAAATTTGATTCTTTTTTTGTTCAAGTGGTCATACATTCGAAAATACAACATTGAGCGGCTTGCCGTGAGACATTTAGTCTAATTGTCCCTACCACCGGCATTTGCGTTAGCCAAAGCGTAGGAGGTTGCATGCCTGGATACATCTGAAATAATTGAAAATGATGTTCTCACTTGAAAACTATGAACTTTATCAAAAAATTTTTTCAACAAAAGTTTTTAGTTTTCAGCTGACAAATTTTTTGGCAATAAAAAAAAGTTATGTTTCCGTTTGAAAAAAACATGTCAGCCTTTGTAACGCCGCCATTTTGAATTTTGGCTCCTCAAATACATTTTTTTCAAACGTCCTCCTTCAATCCCTAGAAGTTGTGTTCCACACAATAGTTCGTCCGAGCAATATTTTTCGAGAAAATTCAGGTGTACGATTAAAATGAGACACCCTGTATACGCGATTTCGCCGATTTTCGAAAGTACTTTTCTAGACGCGGTTGAAAAAAAAAGACGCATATATTGACAACATTTTCTTTACAAATCATTTTTGCACATGGTTAAGTACAAAAAATCAGATATATTTAAAAATGGCGGAGATATAACATAATAAAGCAATGTACTTTTTTGCCCGCGCGTTGATGGTGAAAGTTCTCGGCATCGATGTGCGTGTCTGAGAAAAAATTAACATATTTATAAATGCATAATGAATGTATCTTCAGTGTGAACCAACAATATTATTAAAAAACAATTATTATAATAAAAACTCGAAACTTAAAATTTTTTACTCAATATTCCGTCGGTATTTTATTTTTTATATTTTTTTGTGTTATTGACATTTTTGCTTCTGTGGTTCACACGATAGGTGATGATACTAAGAATATGTTGTGAAAATTTAAAAGCGATCTGAACCTACGTTCAAAAGTTAGAAGTTACACAAGGTTCAAAAAAGTGAATCGTGGAAAAACGGCTTTGAAGTTGGCGGTCGGGCGCGCCGCACGGTATCTATTATCTAACTCTGAATGCTGTAACTTTAACATTTTTTTGAATTTTTCAATTCTGTAAAACAAAATATTCCTAACCGTTCAGGCTAATGGAATTAAAAATAATTTAAAAAATGAAAAATTTGAAATTTTTCGCGTATATAAGGCCTAAAGGATTCCCACATTATCGAACGGATACGATACGATTCTTGATGGATCCCATCGCATTCTGTACGTTGAATTTTCTAAACCAAAAATATAGATATACAAAATGAGTGGATCTTGAAAAAATATAAATCGCTTGAAAGATCGATTTTTACATGATATGACTGAAAATCCACCTTAATTATCGTTTATTTATTGAGTTGGCAAGAAAGTCTGCGTTTCATCACCAAAATAAAATTCAAAAAGCAGTCTTTAAACGAATGGTTAATTTTATTCTATGTATCCACTAAATAGAATCCGATGGTGGATACATTGAATAAAATTAATCAGTCGTTTCAAGAATGCTTGCGTATTTTATTTTTGGTGATGAAAGGCCAAAACTTCCTTGCCTATCTCGTGTGTGGTGATACGACACAAAATACACAGCATGTCCTGTAATTAATGGATAATTCTGCAACCATCAATAGGTCAGACAATGGCCTACGATATGCTGGAATTTCAGTTTAGTAAAAGATCCACGGTTTTCGAGATTTTGGACTTTGTTTTTTTTTTTTTAATCATCTGTTTTTTGTTTTACGCATGCCATTTCTACAGATTATATGAATTGACAATAACTAGGCAACTTTTCAAAGAAATTGGCACGATATGCGATGTACATTTTGTTTACACTGCAGGCTATCAACGTCAGATGTTCGATTTGGTTTGAATGAAAATTCTGCATAAGATCTTTTTTCATCAAGTTTTCTTAACATTTGAGGCTGCAGTTTTAGATATATTTCATTCACATATTGTTTTCCACATATGTTATTATTATTAGCATTGCCCCTAGGCTCTCCAAAGCATTGATTATTACTCAGTATATTTTTGTTCTTGAGTCTCAGTCAATCCTGTTTTTTGTTTGCCTTTCGGCTTATTTTTTATTTTACAGTTATGTTCTAAGTAATTTAGGGTTGCGAAAAAGACTTTTCTAGATAAAAGAAATAACCGAGAGTTTTTTTTTTAAACCGGGTCCAAATATCATTTGTAGAAATGGCATGCGAAAAACTAAAAGCAGATGATTTTCTTTTTCTAAAAATAACATAAAGCCCAAAATCTCGAAAACCGTGGACCTTTTACTAAACTGAAATTCCAGCATATAGTATATTCCGACCTATCGACAGTTGCAGGATTAGCCATTGATTACAGGTCACCCTGTATAGATATACAAAATGAGTAAAATTATTAAAATAAAATAACATAAAATACAATAAAAATTAAAATTAAATAAAATTAAATAAAAATAAAAATAAAATAATATTAAAAGATTAAAATTAAATTAAAAATTAATCAAAATTAAAGAAATAATTTTCGTTGCATTCCAACGATGCAAAGTTCACCATCATCTATGAGGCTGTGGTAGAATGAGGGAATTCCCGGACAAATTTCTCCAAGACTTCCATTTGTTTGGGTCACGAGACTTTTCCTGTTTTCCAGAGCAATCCTGAGTGCAAAATTGATAAGTTGTGTTGTGTTTTTGATGTTTCGCTTTCCCAGACACCTCGGGTCATGATCGCAACGTCTGTGACTTTGCTTACAGACAATCGAACAACGAGCGCCGCCTGGTTTGCAGCGACGATTGGAGCAACGAGCTCAGCGACACGTACTGCCGAAATCTCGGTTTCTCCGGGGCCGAGAGTACCCAGGCGGTCCCTCACGAAGGCGGTCAGAAGGTCTTGAAGCTAAAACCGAACGGGGACGCCGAGACGAGCCTTGTTTCGAAATTGGAATCGGTGGATATCTGCGAATCCGGAAAAGTCGTTGAAGTCTCGTGCCGTGAATTCACGTGCGGCGCACACGAGACCGAGGGACCCACGGCTCGTCTCGTCGGTGGTACACCCGCGGGTGAAGGACAATGGTCGAGCGTTGCACTCCTCAGAGAAGTGAAACACGGCGTTGCCTGTACAGCCAGTGTCCTCGGACCCATGCACGCCCTCGCCAGTTACTCCTGCATTCATAGGTAAAAACACGAAAATATGAAGAATTTCTTCTGACATTTGTCGTAAAAACTTGAATACTCCTTAATTATTGATTTTACTACACTCACGAAGTTATCCCTATGAGCTATTCGTTTCTTCAATGATGGGTTTCTCATACCGGAAGCTCGCCGCGCAGTCAGATGAGGAAACAATAGACAAGTTTTCAATTCGTGCGATTTTGTTCTCTGCACCATGCCTCGATAAGGGAAGAGATAACCTTTAGGCAAGGAAAAAATGGCTGAATTTCATGATTTTTTTAAAGGAGTATTCGCACTTTATACGCTTACAAAAAGGCTATTTTCATGAATTTTTTCTATAGATTTATATTATAGATATAAACCCATAATATATTATTATTAATTATATTATTGTATAATTAAGTGTAAAATATGAAAGATGTTACACTTTCGAAATACATTTTTTTTTTTAAATATATTTATTTAAGTAATTATTTATAGACGAAAATGGTAGTTAAAAAGATATCCTAAAAAAATTGTAGGTCTGCGCTGTTGATGAAATCTGGGAGATGAATCATCTGAAACAAAAAATGTTAGGTCTGCGCTGTTGATGAAATCTGGGAGATAAATCATCCGAAACAAAAAAATCGAACGGTTTTAAATTCAGTATGTTAATGGCTATAGCGAATATCATACGATTTTTTATATATGCAAAAATAACAAAATGACGGGCATTTTTCGAAAGAAAAACAAACTTCTTTTTTCACGGTTTTTGGGAAAATAGTATAAATAAATTTTTTTTAAAATCCTTGACATGCACTATAGCTATAGTTATAAAGAATTTTTCGAAAAAACAACAAAAAGTTTTTCACCGTTTTTGGCAAAAAAATAGTAAATATGAAAATTTAAAAAAAATCCTTGATATGCGCTATAGCTATAGTTGTAAAGAGTATGAGGATAACATTTCATAAGGATCGGTTCAGTAGTTTCGAAGATTTTATCAACAAGCCGTCGAAAAACATTGTTTCGAGAAAAACGCGTTTAAAGTTAGTTTGGGTTACATAACTACATACATTTTTTTTAAATCTATTTCGAAAGTGTATTTATTAAGTGTAACAACTTTTATATCAATCTATACTATAAACCTATCCAAAAAAGTCATGAAAATAGCCTTTTTAGAGTCTAAAGTGAGAAGACCCCTTAAAAGGAAAGATTTCTTCACCATTTTGACACTCAGGGTATGTTTTATTACTACCTTTGGCGGTCACGTGATATTTTTTAAATTCATCTTTAAAAATGGAGGAGGTTTGGCACGGTTTTCTGAACGGGTTGTTGTCAGACTGTGTGACACCTAACGTCGGCGAGATTATTCTGAAAACCTTCAGCGAAGATTTTTCTATCATTAACACTCATACGCAGAATATGAACTAAGAAAAAGTGGGAAATGTTGAAAATCGATTGAATGTTTGCTCGAAGCAAAAGGATTGATTTTTCCGAAGAATAATGGCTAGATTTTGCAATAAAATAAATACTTTTTTTTTATTGTCAAAAACACTTAGGGTCAAGTTTTAGACAATAAGGTTCGAAATATTTATACCAAATTTCATCAGAATCGGTCGATTAGTTTTTTAGCTATACGCCACGCCAGTTTTGAAAATACAATTTAGAAAACCGTGCCATACCTCTGCCATTTTGGACGATTGTAAACAAAAATACCATGTAACAGCCAAAAATAGTAATAAATCATACCCTAAGTCTAAGAAATGGTAAAGAAATCTTTCCTTTTTAAAAAAAAATCCTGAAAATCAGCAAATTTTTCACTCACCTAAAGATATCTACCCCCTTAATTAATAGTCTATTTGTGTACGAAAAATATAACGCCTCAAAATTTGAAAAAGAACAGAGTTTCCTACGTTACTTTAAAAAATATATATTCTTACTAAATTAATACTATGATACTTTCAGTTTTAACGACATTACAGCATGAAAAACATATTTCTGTAAAATTTCACTCCCTCAAAATCCGAAGCCTCATATCGACTATTTAAAAAAAATGTTCAAAAATTCTTGTCACCGTGCAAGCATTTAGCCAGATGTCTCGAGCATCACGCGAAATAAAATCTTTTTGAAATATATTTTCCACGATACCTTATCTTGGTGCGAAAATTCAGCAGAATATTCGACAAATGACGAAAGCTGTTGCAAGAAGTAAAAATACACGCACATACTTCCGTACATTTTCTAGCAATCTCTCGACCTTTTTAAATATCCTAAACGGATTGACCTCAAAATCTCGAAAGTTTTGTCCTCCGATCACAAAGTTTCCTCGATGAAGCAACACGAAAGCCGCAAATCTTGAGGCTTCGCACTTTTTCACTTAACTCCGAATTATTCCTATATAACTCTCCAAACTGAGCATGCAACGAAACCCTTGACAGCTTTTTTGTCATTATCATTCAATATTCACTTTCGCAAGCAAGGATATTCTCTAATAAGCTCTACAAGTTTTCGACGTAAAAAAATTGTCAACTCACAACAGAATTTCTCCGCAATGTTTCACAGGCTCCGACAAAGCACCAACTGGGAACTATTCACTGGTAGAGACTTGCAAAAATCAACGGCTGTGAGAACCATAATTCCCTATCCGCAAGTGAAGTACAATCAGTTCCTATACAGCGACGACATAGCTCTGGTCGAGCTTGCGGAGCCTTTGGTATTCTCGAGGAACGTCAGCGCCGTGTGTCTTCCGAGTAGACCGTTCCAGGTAAGACAACGTCTCTTCATCACTTTTTTCATTGTAAGGTGTTCCTTCCGTCTCATCCAAACGTTAAATTCTATGCATTCTATCGTCTCAACGCACGTCACTATGGGAAGGCTCATTAGCGGTCTTTCTCTTTAGCTATACCAGCATTCACAAGCCTATTTTCTGTCGTCTTAGCCCCGCGCCTTGTGCGTCACGGCAGGTTGGGGATTCGCGACGAACGGCGGGGTGAACCTGAAGCAATATCTGAAATTCTTGCCCGTGCCGACCTACTCCTCGGAAGAGTGCAACGCTACGAGCCACTACGCCGGCTTCATAACGAAAGACAACATCTGCGCCGGTTTCACAGACGCCGACAAAGGATCCTGTTACGTGAGTAGCGTTTGTCCCTTTGTGTCAAAAGTTAAGAGCGGTACGAGCGATATGTGTCTTGAACGATTAACGTTACCCGGGCTTCTTTCCGCATCGAACAGAATGACGAAGGTGCACCGCTGATGTGCGCCACCGAAAACGGCAGATGGGAGATCCAGGGTTTGCTCAGTCATCACAGCAGATGTTCTAGAGTTCATCCGGCTATCTACTCCAGTCTCAATCCAGCGTTATCCTGGCTGCGGAACTCCGTGCCTGCTCTTCAGATTCAGACTTAACGGCCCAATCGCAGAGATCTGAGAAAGAAGCAAAATAAGACGTGTAAACGAGGGATAAGGAAGCGCGATGTCGAAGAAACAGCCAAGGTGTCTTCTCCGGACGTGTCCTCGCGATCGACGAAGATACGTGATTTGTACGCAATCAAAAGTTTCAAGGGAAACATCGAGAACCGGAAATCATCTTCCTCGATCGCGTGGCATGGGATTCAAGTTTCGAACGGTTCACGACGAGAAGAAACTCGAGCACTGCGCGATCGCGAAAACCGCCTCTCGAAAGTGCCCCGCAGGGGATAACAAAAAGAAGAAATAAAGGAAGCTAAGGTTATAAACGTGAAATCCAATCGCACCGTTCGGAGAGCCACTCGAGCGAGTCCAACTGCTCGACTAATAGATCGAGTGAGAAAGTAAGAAAGGGTGAGAGATTGGCGTGGAATGAAGCTCGAAAATAAAACCTGTATATACTGTATAAAGCGATTGTTTCATACGGAACTGCGAGAGACCTTTTTTCTGTTGTCTAGCGTAAGGGGCTGTAAGCCTGTTGTGTTCTTCCCGCGATAAATTTTCTACTTCGCTGCACAGTTTACATAAACCTAAAAACATAACTTGTCGAAGTACGAGGATTGCTTACGTGATTTCGTAGTTTGTATTCTTCCAGAAATATAATCATCTTCTGGAACTTACGCGCGCGCCAAAATCGCGTTTTCGACCCTGAAACACGGGGGCCCCCCTGGCCCGCACGCAGCAAGTTTGGCGTACACTCGCGACGGCGTACCAATTGTCACGAAAATCCCTAAAGCGCGGGGATTTTCGCGGAACGCGCGAGATATGAATTAAAGCCTTTCTATATAGAATATAAATGTATATAATATGTAGCTATATATCGATGGAAGTATATTGTTATATGAATATATTAATGTGAAGATCCAAGATTATGTATGTGCACAGGTCGCGGACGAATGACTCAAGTATTTTTATACCATAAGACAGGAACAATATAGGAATGCAAAAAAAACATTATATTAAACTACAATACGTATCGTCTATGAAGGATAATAAGCTGATGGGTCTACGAAAAAACGTATCGGATTGGTAATAAAGATATATTGCATACATATAAACAACGAGAGTTGTAACTTCTTTCAGCGCCGGAAATTCTACAGATGTGAAGTTTCGAGCAACACGAGACCTGACGCACAGGCGTGGTTAGTTTGCGGTACGGAGAGGAACTAGGCGGAGAAGAAATCGAAACAAAAGTTACTGTGAGCTTATGCAAAGTATTTACTCAGTCTGCAATAATAAAAGCTGCAATTGAACAATTTGACGAAGACACAATGTCCACAGTCTGCGCGCAAGTACTTAAGGGGTTAGGCCACAGTAACTGGTATAAAATCATGGACGAATTTAACTATTTTTTTCGTATGATAAAGTGATCCACTCATAAAATTAATTACACATCTATTTAGTACAAATATCAAGCTGTTAGAAAATATATATATTTTTTTTCGGTGTACAAAATGGCCGACTACTAATATTTTCTTTTGTTATTATTTTTTAGGCGCTCCGTGGCGTGACATTTAGCATCCGCAATTTTTTACCTAGAACAAAAAACAAAAATTTTCGTCAATCTACATTAGAATACCAAGAGAAGTACGTACGGAATTTAAAGAATATTGTTTTGTTCAAAAGTTGTAGGTATTTGAATTGAATTATAGGTATTTGAATGAATTTTTAGTGAAAAATTTCGTATAAAACTGCTCATAAAATGAAAAGTTTTCGATAAATGAGAAATTCCGTACGTACTTCTCTGCGAAATGCAATTAGGAACATATCTTTTAAATTTGAAGTAAATCGAGTGAAAATTGTTGAAGTTATTTGTCACGCCAAGTGGAAAAAAGCTGTTTCCAGAAAAACGCGTTTAAGGTACTCTATGGCCGTGCCAGAGGTGGGCTTACGTTATACGCCAAAAGTCGGAGAAAAAAAAATGTCTTGCTATAAATCGAATAGTAACTTATTCTTATGATGATAAACTACCGTTTTAGCGAGAAAAAAATCGAGTTTTTGAAAATTCTACTGTGGCCTTACCCCTTAAGTCAGAAAGTCGAGATGGGGAAAGCATGAGAAGACATCCTACGATGGTCATGCGGAGCAGATACAGTGAATGCTGAATCCGATTATAATAAGCACAATTAAAAATCACATTAACGAAGTATTTTTTAACTTGCTTGTATGAACATATTTTTTTAGTTTTTCCTTCCATCGGTTCACAGTTGTGTACACAATACACTTGCTCTTATCACTGTATTTCGTATACAGTGTCGAACAAAAATTAGCTTTCGCTGCTTCAACAATGTTAGATATTTAAAAAATACATAGGACCTTGAGCTTTCCAACTCGAGTCCGAGTGATAGGATTTCGTAATCTTTTTCCCCATTTGATTTACACAAAAGATTTAATATTTACGTTCAAGCTTGACTCATTAATATTTGTCTAACTTGATTGAAGTTTCTTAACGGGTTACACCTAGCTCGTGGCCGGACAGAATTTTTGTGAATTTTTTCTAGGAAGACTGCAGGTTTTCTCTTTTTTATATATTAGAGAGTATGGTATTTAGTATCTCTTACAATTTTTGTATTCAAAAAATATTTATAATTGTGGTAGATACAATGGTTTGTGCAGACCGATATTTGAAACATGTTCTCCGTGGTTACCACTGGTGCTCAGAAACAATTCGTCCGAAACAAAAAAATCAAACATATTCAGTCGTTACATGAAATTATCTAGTGCTTTGACCAAGGTAAAAGTATTGATTTTGGGTGACAAAAAAATGCTCTTTTTCCGTAGATAAAAGAAAAACTATGCATGGAAAAAAATATTCGTTCACGCACTGCTTTTTCTTGTAAAAGAAGCTTATAGAATTTGATGAGGATCGGTGATTTTCGAGATATCGTAGTCACCGATTTTGTAAATTAATTTTAAGGAAAACTCGATTAAGGACTATTTATGAAATGTTATATTTTGAATCCTCTCCGAAAACCTAAAATCGATATTTTCAAAAATTTCAACCAGCTGTAAATCCTTAAGCTATTATGATCAAAATTACATTTGAATATTGTTTACTTCCCATCCTAATAATAAAATCAACAGACCTTCAAGCTGAGGCTTACAGTTTTGAGCAGCATTCTTTTAAATCACGATTTCAAAAATGCATGTATTCCTGTTGAACACGAGCAAGGCATTTTACCAGCAGCTGTCATTTGTGTAAGAACAATATCTAGATTAAAAAAACCTTTCTGAAGTTTAGAAAGTCAGCTTTAGGAATCTACAAACGGATTTGACAAATATTAATTAGTAATAAAGTGATGCGAACGTCGACAACAGATTATCCTTCTATGACAAACGGAGCAAAAAATGATCGGTCGCTATCACTAAGACTCGAGTCAGAGAGCTTAAATTTGACAAGAATGTTTGTTATACCCAATAGAGGAGTTTAAAGCCATAAGAGTACATTTTATTATCTCAGCTAACTCCAATATACATACTTCCTGAAACTTATACACACGTAAATAGAGTGTAAAAAAAAAAACTATATCGCGTACACACTGAGACCTCAGTCCCACTGTTTTTTGGGCAAAGCTGCGACTTCGGCCACGGTCACTGCCGCATTGATGCTTATGAGAGTTTTGGCGATGCTCGTTATAATATTGTTGTATTCGGTGAATAGAGACCAAACGTTCCGTGCCAGTTCTTCGGACTCTCGATGATACTCGACGTAGCTCAGAGTCAATCGGTTCAGCTTCGGTAGTAATTCGGGAACGTCCCTCATGTGATCCAAATTGAGGGCAGGGCTCAGTTCCTCGAGTCGACCGATGGACTCGGCATACGTTCTTATCTCGGGTTCCATGGCGAGCAAGAGTTCGAGCTTGGCGTCAGTACGCATATCGGAACCTTCGTAACTCGGATCTAGCATCTCGTTCAATTCCGGCAATCTCTTGACGAGAGCGTTGGTTTTCTCGCGACCGGAGAGAGTCGAGGAAACGAGGGTATTCACGTGCAGAAGATCGTCGACAATGGAAGTCTCTGGTAGCGCGTCTTCAGGCGACATTTTTTTCTTCGTTCCGAAGATACGATTCTCGAGCTCCGTCACGCGGTCCTCCAACAAATCTATCGATGACATTGCGGCGCGCGTATCTGCGAAATGGAATCGAACAGAACTTTGGAGAAAAACGTCGAGACTTGAGGTTCGCGGTGATAAAAAGTGAGGTTATAGCTCGAAAGATCGCTTACGTGCGTCGTTCGATTTTTATATCGAGAATATACGAGCGCCGGATACAATTCGAAACGTAAACAGAATATTCGTTACTCTCGTCAGGTCTTATGTACGAATTTTCAAACGATGTTCGTTACGCGAATGTACCGAAAAGCCTTTTTGACATATTTGGTTCGTGATGCGACCTCCAGCTGATCGACACCGCACGCCACCTGGTGGGCAGCGCATCTCGTCTTTGACGCAAAAATCACTGCGAGATTTTGTTTACACTTCTATAGGACTAGATCCCCGTTGTCAATGTTCGAGCTCAGGCCGCACGCCGTCCGGACGAGTTTCCAAGGTGATTTAAATCGCTGTCAGGCCGGCTCGATAAATTTTAATGATGGATAAACTGTCGAAACCGCAGATCATCAGTCACATCGAGAAATCCATCGATTATTCGCCGTTCGACACGAAATGGATACCATGCAGCGCGAAATTCGTGGTTATGGGCTCGAAACCTCGTGGTACCGGGGTCATACAGATCTACGAGATATCGAACGGCGAGCTCAAACTCGTCAAAGACATCGGACGCACGAATCCCATCAAGTGCGGCACCTTCAAAGCCTCCAGTCTGCGGAATCGACAATTGGCTACCGGCGATTTCAAGGTTTGCTTTTCTACACAAAACCGACATCAACTTTTTCCTATGCGAGTCTTTCAGAAATGCTACCATGGCGACGAAAATTCACTATGTCATTTATTCATTTGGTCTAAGCCTGCATGCAGAATTTGGGATTGATCCACTGGAACGTTGGAGAATTCTAATACTTTTAATTCACAGTCGTTCTGCACACGTCCTCATGCAAACTCCCCCGAACACGATTAGAAAGTGTTAAGGGGTTACATGGGTTTCGACGACAAAAAAAGCATATTTTCTCTATTAAAAAAAATATAATATATAAATTATTTTATTCAGTCTTAAGCACATAAAAAAGCAACATTTCAACAATATTTGAAAAAAATTGCATTCAAAATTATGGGAAATTCAGCCGGTGGGACCCGGTTTCCGGAGAGCCCTAAAGAAAAGTATCCTCGTGGTGGTCAGGATAACTCATGATAGCTTTATCTGAAATTAAAAAATCAAATTTTTTCTGTTAGTATAAAAGTATATCTTGTGATCAAACGAAGGATTTTAAAAAAATTGAAATTTGAATATTTGCCAGAGTTGTATGCAAAATAGTTGAATTTTTGGTATAATTTCCGCTACGTATAGCCTTGTAAAATTAGTTGTAATCGAAAAAAACCTTTGTTCAATCACTAGTCAATGCTATTTCAAAGAAGTGTGCAAAATTTCACTAAGATCGGTGCATTAGCTTTTGAGAAATCGTGTCCACCGACATAAAAAAGAGTGTTTTGAGAAAAAAATGCGATATACCTGTGTCGCCCCGGCCGGTCTTTCCCAACCGGTGGAATTCCCAAAGGCTCTCTCTCCTAGACTTTTACTCTGATTAACTTAAAACTTTGGAAGAATATTCTAGACAAATTGTACTATTAGATAATAAAATTTAAAAAAAATGGATTTATTGAAATTTTCAAACCCATATAACCCCGTGAAAAAAATTGCGTAGGTAATTTACATAAGAAAGAAACTTTCGCCCAAAGTATGCGAGTATTCGCTACAGAACAGAAGTGTAATTAATTTAAATTTATTGCGTTTCAGTTTATTTGATCGTTCGACTCTTCTTTCTGCTCTGACCAAACTATAAGCAGAAGAATGAGCTGGGTTTGCGGACATTTCTTAATTTACGACCATGTCAAGTTGAATGATGTTGAATTCGGCATCCTTCAAATGCAACGAAAATGTTTTTTTTATTTTTACCAAATTTCTTCCAGCTGATTTGAGCGGTGTAAAGCGCAAACGTTTTTGAGGTTTTTTATTTCGCTAACACATTTGCAAAATATGATTTTTGATGATAATGAAAATCAGAAATTAATAGAATTCTCGTTACGTTCCAACGATGCACACTCCAACCCCATACGAGTTGACCCGTATCCGCATATATGGAAATACGCCTAGAGAATTAAAAAATTAGAAAGCCTAGAAGAAAATTAATTTCGATATATTATTATCTTGTTACATGGATAAAAGTTGGTGGAAATGGTAGAAAAAAAATGTGAACAGTTTGTGTCGTTTTGGTGAAAATCAAAAAGCGTAAAAATGCGTCATGTGAAGCTAGTGTCAAATAATACATGACGTCAAAGTTTGCGTCATTGGAACGCAACGGAAATTCTTTTCTATACTTTTAATCCCTTGTTTTTATTATTATGCCAAATATTTTTGTGCAGATTTGAATTGCACATCTTCAAAGGAGTATCTTTGAAAATGGTTGAGTGACTTTCGTAGCAAAAATCTGCTAAAAGAATTTTAAGGTAGTAATAAAAATTCATTTTCGTTACACTCCAATGATGAAAACTTCAAACTCAGAATAATCGTTGGACGGAACACCGCAAATTTCTAATTTTGCAGCACAGTCTCTTATCATGTGCCAGTTATGACTGATGCTCATTTACATCGTGGAATGACATTGAAGTTTGCATCGTTTGAATGCAACGACAAAGTTTTTCTTTCAAAACACGCAAAGATTTTTCAGAATTATTGTTTAGTGATCTACACCCTAAATCTGAAAAGTATAATTTTTGATGATACTGAAAATGAGAAATAGAAAAGAAATTTCGTTGCATTCCAACGATGCAAACATCAATTTCTTAATTGTGTGTCTAGCGGATCCTCAATCAAGAATTGTAAATTTTCGAGCGTCGAAACAGAGCCTTTTCTTTAATTTCAATGCAAAAATCATCTCATTCCATTTTTATAGGAATTCCACATGTTCTTGGCCGTTTTCATTGCGCATAGTTGGTGCCAAACATTGTAATGCAACTTCGCTTATGTAAAAAGTGATGAATATGGATTCACCGATTTGCTTTGTTGATTAACTTTAATCGTTATTCGGCCATAGGTCCAATTTACTTCGTAGCTTATCGTCGAATTACCAAAGACTCGTCGTCAATTTGATTTAGTAGTGTATTTCTGGTTACTTCTTTAAATTTATCTGAAACTGGAGGTTGTACAGATATTTTTTGGATAATTCGTAAGTACCAAGCATTGATTTAACGCAGGGGAACGTTTTACTGATAAATGTTAAAAGGTACTGATTCTTCTGCAGACGAAAACGTCCAATAAAAGTTCGACTCAGAAGTTACCGTAAGTTCTCCACCATGATGTGTAAGAGCAAAAAAAAATCGAGAAAATTCAGCCCAGTTTCTTGTAAGAAATCTCTGCGCTGGAATTTAATTGTTGATGAGCACAGTTAATACATCAGAAAGAGATATTAACTGCAGCCAAATGCATGAGCTTGACGTCCAGATCGATAAAATGCAACGATTTTTTAAAATTCCTTATTTTTATTATTATCGAAAATCATATTTTGTAGACTTGGGTTGTAGATCGCCAAATAATGAGCTTGAAAGATGATCGCGTGATTTTTCTAGCTTGAATCTGTCCAAGGAATTTTGAAAACTTGAGAAAAAAATATATCGTTGCATTCCAACTATGTAACCTTCAAAGTCATCGAAATTCGTAATTTTTCATAAGGAACATTGCTGAATTGTCTGGTTTATAATATTTTATAATTGCTCAGATTTCGTGGTTTAATAATATTGACTATTTGGATATTTTATGACTGCCTAGACATCATAATTTAATAGTAAACAATATTTTAATATTTCATAATTATCTATATTTTATAACTGAATAATATTAAATGTTTTAATATTTGACTAATTGTCTATATTTTAGAATTCAATAATCTAAAATATTGTAATAATTTACTTCATAATTGAGTAGATCCTAATTTTCGGAAACATTCAAGGTAGAAATTAATTGGACGTATCTATGTCTGACAAAAAATATCGTTGGTGAAAAGCTTAACCCTCATCCGATTTTTTTACTATACTGCGCTACGCAAGGCACTGATTGCCTTACTCCAGTGGTAATTTTCCATCTGCCTTCGAGGCTGCCTACAAGTGCAAACCCATCCGGTTCTAGACCGAAAGCCAAGAGATCCTGTAACTTCGGCTCATTCTGACCTCAGAATATTGATGACGACGTTTGCATCGTTGGAACGCAACGATTTTTTTTTATCATTCTCCATTTCTTCATTTTTATTCGCACCCAAAGTTTTTTTTGCAAATTAAGGTCCCAAATCTCTAATAACAACACGTAAAAATGTTAGTGATGTTCAGAGTAAAAAAAAAGTTTTAACATTAAGGGGTTTGGCCACAGTAACAGGTATAAAATCATGTGCGAATTTAACAATTTTTTTTCGCATGAAAAAGTGATTCACTCATCAAATTAATTACATATCTGTTCAGCATGAATATCATGCTGTTAGGAAAAAATATATATTTTTTTTCGATGTACAAAATGGCCGTCGACTAATATTTTCTTTCGTTATCTTTTTTAGGCGCTCCGCGGCGTGACATTTAGCATCCACAATGTTTTACCTAGAACAAAAAAAAATTCTCGTCAATCTACATTAAAATGCCTCGAGAAGCACGTACGGAATTTGAAAAATATTGTTTTATTCCAAAGTTGTAGGTATTTGAATTGAGTTGTAGGTATTTGAATGAATTCTCAGTGAAAAATTTCTAAAACTGCTCATAAAATGGAAAGTTTTCGATTAATCAGAAATTCCGTACGTACTTCTCTGAGAAATGCAATTAGGAACATAACTTTTAAAGGCCATAGCCGGGTAAGTAGGGAAAAATTTCCTCCTCATTTTTTCCAGCGAAATTTGGAGTATATTCTGAGGTATAAAAAAAAACAAATTTTCTGAAAATTTCATGCCCGTCAACGCCATGGTTTTAGAAAAATGATTTTTTTTAAATATCAAAAAAAAAATTCCGGAAACGGTACAGTGGAACGATTTTTTTTTGGTACTTGTTCCGATCAAACGTGTTACGAAATAAACTTATAGAACATCTTGCGAAAGATTAAGGTTTGAAAAAAAAATAATGTTCCTGGTTTTATTATTTTTTACTATAATCCATTTGGGGTACATTAGCGAACATTTGTTCGTATAATCTTTGGGCACCTTATTAGATTATATAATTTTTTCAAAATGATCGGTTTGGTACGCCACAGTGGAAAAAAGAAACAGACTTTATTGATATATTTTAGTTATACATCTATATAACTAAAATATATCAATAAAGTGCGTTTCTTTTTTTTTCACTGTGGCGTACCAAACCGATCATTTTGAAAAAATTATATAATCTAATAAGGTGCCCAAAGATTATATGAAAAAATTTCGTTATTGTACCCCAAGTGGATTATAGTAAAAAATAATAAAACAAGGAACATTATTTTTTTTCAAACCTTTATCTTTCGCAAGATGTTCTATAATTTTATTTCGTAACACGTTTGATCGGAACAAGTACCAAAAAAAATCGTTCCACTGTACCGTTTCCGGAATTATTATTTTTTTTATATTTAGAAAGAAATCATTTTTCTAAAACCATTGCGTTGACGGGGATGAAATTTTCAGATTTTTTTTTTTTTTTTTTATACCTCAGAATATACTCCTAATTTCACTGGAGAAAATGCGGGGGCAATTTTTCCCTATTTACCCGGCTATGGCCTTTAAAGTAAATCGAGTGAAAGGTGTTGAAGTTATTTGTCACGCCAATTGAAAAGAAAAGCTGATTCGAGAAAAACGCGTTTAAAGTTTTAGGTACTTGCCAGTGGTGGGCTTGCCAGAGGTAGGCTTACGTTATACGCTCAAAATCGGTGAAAAAAAATGTCTTGCTGTAAATCGAACAGTAACTTATTCTTATGATGATAAAGCACCGTTTCAGCGTAAAATCGATTTTTTAAAAATCTACTGTGGCCTTACCACTTAAAAAGAACGATTTTTCGTTTCGTTTCAACGATGCGAACTTCAACAACATAAATATAGCTACATCTTATGCAGTTTCCAATATGATAAATAGCACATGAAAAAAAAAAAGTCATCCTTTCGAGAAAAAAAATCATGCCTGTTCGTGCGCCGTTTTTTTATTCCCATGCTGTTTTTTTTCCCGCAGGGCAAATTGAATATATACGATTTGGAGGATCCGTCGATACCGGTGTACTCGGTGAGCGCTCACACCGAGATAATAAACGCCATCGACGGTGTAGCCGGTGACAGCGTGGGCTGCGGCGCGCCCGAACTAGTGACGGGCTCGAGGGACGGCGGCGTTAAAGTTTGGGATCCGCGAGAGAAAGGTCGACCCGTGGCGATAATGGAGCCGAAGAACGGCGATCCCCGACGCGACTGTTGGACCGTCGCATTCGGCAATTCCTACAACTCGGAAGAGAGAGTCGTCGTGGCTGGTTACGACAACGGAGACGTCAAGATGTTCGATCTTCGCGCTATGTCCCTCAGATGGGAGACCAATCTCAAGAACGGTGTTTGCTCCCTCGAGTTTGACCGAAAAGACATAGCGATGAACAAACTCGTGGCTACTACACTCGAGTCGAAGTTCTACGTATTCGACCTACGGACTCAGCATTCGAAGAAAGGATTCGCCTATTTGACCGAAAAGGTTGAATTGATTTTCCTATCTGTCCATTCGGTCGTCATTGGGTCTTTCTGCACTTTCGCGGAGCCCATCCCTTAATTCCACTTCTAAAGGCCTCCTTTCTGCGGCTGCAGATCCCTTCAGGCGAAGAAAAAATGGCTGATTTTCATGATTTTTTTCACAAGAAAGTTTTCCTCACCTTTGAAACTAAGGTTATGTTTTATTACTACTTTTGGCTGTTACGTGGTTTTTTTTCATTAATCTTTGAAAATGGCGAAGGTATGACACGCTCTCCTAAACGAGTTGCGGCGGATGTTGTCAGACGGCGTGCCACGTAGCGTCGACGGGATTAATCTGAAAAGAAATCAACGAAGATTTTTCTTTCATTAACACTCTTACGCAGAATATGAACCAAGAAAGAGTTAGAAATGTTGAAAATTGACGAAACAAAAAGGTTGAATTTTCCGAAAAAAATAGCTACTTTTTCACCACCATTTAGGGTTATGCTTTAGATGATAAGATTAGAAAGATTTATACCAAATTTCATCAAAATCGGTCGATTAGTTTAGGCTGTACGTCACGCCAGTTTTGAAAATGCAGCTTAGTAGACCGGGCCATAACTCCGCCATTTTTGAAGATTAATAAAATTAAAAAATACCATGTAACAGCCAAAAGTAGTAATAAAACATACCCTAAGTCTCCAAAATGGTAAAGAAATCTTTCCTTTGAAACAAAATCATGAAAATGAGTAAATTTGTTCCTCGTATAAAGATGTCTCCCCCTTAACTTCACTGTATAGGGCGGAGATAAACTGCAGGGAACCTGTTACCGATAGAGTCGATTCCTACCCCGAGTCCTCGGCTACCATTGAGAGTAAAATGTCGCATGACCACCAATAAGCTGGCCGGGGCCCGGTTGGGGGTCGCCCATTACATTGAGGTTTTCGAGCAGGCATTCATGAAAAAATGTTCCCTCCTTGCATTAATCTCGGCCAGGATCCGAACTCGAGATTCACTGCCTGCGAGCCTATGACCCATTTCAATTTTCTCATCCTTTTGATACGTTTGCTTCCTTGTTTTTAGTCTCATCGATTCGTTCTTGTTCTCTTCGTAGGCTCACAAGTCGACGGTGTGGTTGGTTCGACATCTGCCACAAAATCGGGACGTCTTCATGACGTGCGGGGGCGCGGGCTCACTCTGTCTCTGGAAATAGTAAGGGAACAATCCATCGTTATTTTAATGAGACCATAACCGTTAGGAACGTTTCCAACATGGTCCTGTCCATCCGACAAAGTAGACGCTCTCTTCCTCTACCGTGGTGTTGCAGTTTGCATCGTTCGAACGCGACTCAAATTCTTTTTCACATTTTTATTATTATACCAAATATTTTTGTCCAGATTTCAATTGCAGATCTCCAAAGAAGCATCTTCCAAAAGTGTTCGAGCGTTGTTCGTAGTCAAAGTTTGCTATAAGAATTTTGAGGAAGTGAGGAAAATTCGTTTTCGTTGCACTCCAACGATGCAAATGTTAATCTTATCATCTACGTATGTTCCTCTTTTCGTTTGAAAACGGGGAATTATACCACGGGGATCGAAATTTGATGCAATATTACGTCGTTTGCTCCAAAGCCGCGTGCAAAGTGGTGAATCAAACGCTTATTCCGTTGAGCAGTGATAACGCTTTTAATTTGCAGTAGTTTTGCACGCGTTCTTATGTGACGTTGCTTTTACTCGTACAAGGAACGTCACTTAAGGCGTCTGGCCACCTTGGCCGATCGAAAATGGATATATTAAAATTAAAAAAAAACTCGAAAGTATGGGCCGGAATATTGTTATTTTTTTACACAACGTCAGAAAGGGCTTTAAGAATAAATTTGATAAATTTCCGTTCAAAATATGTAAAAAATGGCGCCGTTATGCACATTGCCGCGGAGGCCCTCCGCACTATACGCGCGGTCGCTGTCCCAGCTGTTACCCGGTCATGTCACATCTGAAGAAAAAAAAAATCAGCTCATTCGTGAGTAGTGTCGCTACAATGGAGCGCAGTGGTTTTTTATTCGGCCATTAAAAAAATTATGGTGAGCCGAAGACAAAAATTTGTATTTTTCACCGAAATTATGGCTCACCATAATTTTTTAATGGTCGAAAAAAAACCGCTACGCTACATTGTAGCGACATTACTCACGAATGAGCTGATTTTTGTTTTTGCAGATGTGACATGACCGGGTAACAGCTGGGACAACGACCGCGCGTATCGTGCGAAGGGCCTCCGCGGCAATGTTCATAACAGCGCCATTTTTTAATATTCTGAACGGAAATTTATTAACGTTATTCTTAAAGCCCTTTCTGACGTTGTGTAAAAAAATAAAAATATTCCGGCCCATACTTTCGAGTTTATTATTTTTTTTTTTAATATATCCATTTTTCGATCGGCCAAGGTGGCCAGACGCCTTAAGGCGGGATATATATTTAGACAGGAAACAAATAAGCAATATTGAGGAATTTTTTAAACTAAGAAACAATTATTCTACAATTATCAAACTTTAGGTATACTTTAATAGTATATTTAAGTATACGAAACAAATTTAAAAAATTAATTCATCAACAAAATGGCGGAGCTGTGGCAGAGTGTTAGAGTAACGTCGCCGCGGGAGTTGCGAATCGGCGTGCAGTCGAGCTTCCCGTAGACTTTGTCCCGTAAACAATTCTGTAAAATGTGGATTAAAAAAGTAGTTTTTTTCCCAATTTTTCAAAAACAATTTTCGTCAAGTAGATGGTACCAATATTATCAATATTTCTATCAAGTTTCAACTCAATCAGCTTAATACTTTTTTAGTAATCCTGCAGGCCAATTTCCATAATGCATTGAGAAAAACGCGTTTGAAGTTCACGCCCGCTCCGAATCCGAGCGGTGAGGCCAAGCGTTGACGGGCTGTAACGGTTGAAGTTTTTCAAATTTCGCTTTCACACTTTGGTAAAATATTCAACATATATAGTTCTATCGGGGGAAAAAAAGAAATCGATTTTTTGATCGTTGTAACTGTATATCCCGTCTTAACCCTTCCTTGACACACCTATATTTCGCCACGGCTTTGACTCACTGGGTCAATTTGATCCGGATAGTACTTCATCCACCTGCTCTTAACTACCCTTCGGTCGGTTTTTATTGCAAAAAATCCGGGATGCACTTTAAACATTTCTTAATATGTCTGCATAACTGAAATTCGGAAAACATAAAATTTAATTGTTGTAAAAAATTATTGAATACTTTCAATTTTGGGAAAGTGAGCATTTTGTTTCAAATTCGTCCGGGTCAAAATGACCCAGTGTTTCAAAGAAGGGTTAAGTGTCTGCCTTCGATTTTGTTGAAACTCATATTTGTGATGAAGGATTTAAAACCTTCAGACGCGTATTTTTTTTATCGTCCGTAAAACGGTTTCAAGGGAGGAAACCACCCCTCAGAGAGAGGTGCGTCCACGGATGAATTTGCAGTTTTACCCACAATCAGTCCAGCCATCAGAATGAAACAAAAACCAAAACTCTTCTAATGTAGAGCTATGAAAAATCCATTATCGAAATATTGAAAATGAATTAGATAAAGGGGTGACACGCCTTTTTTGAGGGGTGGGTTCCTTCCTCAAAACCGTTTTTCCGCCGATAAAAAAAAACGTTTCTAATAGTTTTCAATGCTTTATGACATATATGAGTTTCAACAAAATCGAAAGCGGACACTTAAGTTCCTTGTTAGATACGATGCAACAATGTAGAAACTTTACAGATGTTCTAGATATTTATATCAGTAAATTGGGTAGAAAATATTTTTGTTTGTAAATTCACAATCGCTCCCTACATGATTTTAGCGTTGTTAAGGCGTTACCCCCACTTGTAGCGGAAAAAAAAGGCCTTTTTCATTAATTTTTTAAAAGAAAACTACAAAACTTTTTTAATCGATCAATATACCATCTTAAAGAACACATCTTGAAGAACTTTCAGTAATTTTTTTATTGAAAAATATTACATTGTTTAGTGGTAAATGGCCGTCAATGAAATAATGTTTTTATATACACGGTTTGCGGTGACCAACATTGCGGCGAAGTGGATCATCTGAAAAAAAAAAATGCGGATGGATTTAGTCAAATATAAGTATAAACTAGTTTTTAATCGAAGGATTTTAAAAAATATTCATTTTTCACAGAATGGCGTACAGTCAAAGTTAATGGTTCGATTTTAACGAAAAAAAACAGCCGTTTTTTGGCTATAAAACGGCCATTTTTTTTTTTTCGAAAAAAAAATAGAACGATTAAAGACTACATTTTTATGTATTAAATAAGCCTGCAAAATTTCAAGAAGATCGGTTCATTAGTGTTCGAGTAATCTTGGTCACCGACTTCAGAAATGCCATTTTGAGAAAAACGCGTTTAAAGTTTCAATTTCCGGTCGTTCACACAACGGATTCTTCTCTTTCAACGCTCATATCTCAGTCAATTTTGTTCGGATCGACTTGAAAATTTCAGGACATATTCTCAGGTACTTATACTTCAAAAAAATGCAATAAAAAAAATCGATTTTTTCAAAATCGCAAGTGGGGGTAACCCCTTAATAACGTAATTAGTAAAGTACTAAAATTCTGTCTACTTTTTCGTTCTTCTCATGAGTTCTCCCCTAGCAAACTGAAATATTCGTGAATATGAAAAATAAAAAAAAATTAGATCATGTTCATGAACTTCCAATTTTGACTACTTCTGTCCGAGATTGTTCCGCGCGTCTTTAAGGTAGTCCTATCGCTTCACACTAGTCATACCACTGATCATACTTGAGACTTGTACAATCTATATTTTTGACATATGCAACAAAAGCAAATTTGTAATAACTAAATTTTCCATGTGTCAACTGTTTAATGAATGTTCACATTTAATTAGAAAAATGAAAAAATAGTTATTCCAACGATTTGCGCAGTATTTCTAGGTTTGATATTTGGCAATATTGGTTCTATCTCGGGTCTCTTTTTACTCAACCAGGCGCGTTTAACCTCCATGCTTTTTAACGTCCATCTGTCAAAACAATGTCAGATGCGGGAAATATAAAGCATTGTATTCAGGCCACGACTGGTAAAAAGCGTGGAAAATTTGTGTCGGCGAAATATGTTGGTTGAAAATGAAATATCTGTGGAAATTCGAATGAGTGAGATGAGGTTAGGACTACAGTCAGCTGTTGCCTTGCTGTCACGTCTCTTTATCGTAGCAAGTGGTAATAAATCCAATACCGGAAGTTCAAATTAAACCTGATATTACATAAAAATTAAGACAATAAGCGTAATTTTTTCTGAGAGCACTCGATTACTACAAGTGTTAAGTATGTAAATCTGATTATTTTTAAAAATCTGACCGAATCCCACTATTATATACACTTTTGTAGCGACCGGAAATTGGGTTTTTGTATGTCGTCTCGGAATTTCTGCACAAAAATACCCAATTTTGATATTTCTTTTCTCTGTAATTAGGTCAATAAACGACCCTGAAATTTTACAGAGACGATTATTAATATATTTAGTGAAGTTCAAAAAAAATATTATGAAAATCCTATGGATTGAAGCCTGGCGATAGGACCACCTTAAGGTATTCTTTTCGCAGAGGGCCGTATTGTGTGGGGGCACAAGGAGGGCCCTTCCGAATCATTGGTAAATTACACTGGTGCTAAATAAAAATAAGTCACAAACAATTATTTTACCCAACGATAAATTGAAATAAAAACATTTCGCGAAAATCCAGTAGGTTTAGACATTTTTTACATTTTCTCTGAAAAGTCTCAGCTACGAAAACACTTCTCTAAGTTTTATCATTAATATGTTCTTAAAACATTCGGTGAGCCCCTGTTTTCATTGTCATTACGGAATCTTTAGTTTTTTTACACGCGTGAGCACTGTATTATATACAATTTTCTGATAATCCTAACTCCTTCAAATTACCATACATGTAAATAATCGTTACTATTGTCTAACGTCCATTTGAAAATTTTCGCCATATTCAGCGGTACACATTAATATTTTGTTGCAATAAGTTGGCACTGGTGACGTCACACAATGTATTAGCATAGGAAATTCGTTTCTCTCCCCACCCTCAAAAATGATTTAAAAATGATTTTTCTTTAAGGGGTAAGGCCACAGAAGAATTTTCAAAAAATCGATTTTTTTCTCGCCAAAACGGTGCTTCATCATAAGAATAAGTTACTATTCGATTTATAGCAAGACATTTTTTTCACCGACTTTGAGCGTACAACGTAAGCCCACCTCTGGCACGGCCATAGAGTACCTAAAACTTTAAACGCGTTTTTCTCGAAACAGCTTTTTTCCAATTGGCGTGACAAATAACTTCAACAATTTTCACTCGAATTACTTCAAATTTAAAAGTTACGTTCCTAATTGCATTTCGCAGAGAAGTACGTACGGAATTTCTGATTAATCGAAAACTTTTCATTTCATGAGCAGTTTTATACGAAATTTTTTCACTGAAAATTCATTCACATAACTACAACTCAATTCAAATACCTACAACTTTTGAATAAAGCAATATTTTTTAATTCCGTACGTACTTCTCTAGGCATCCTAATGCAGATGGACGAGAATTTTTGTTTTTTGTTCTCGGTAAAAAATTGTGGATGCTAAATGTCACGCCGCGGAACGCCTAAAAAAGAGATAACAAAAGACAATATTAGTAGTCGGCCATTTTTTACATCGAAAACAAAAATATATATATTTTTCTAACAGCTTGATATTCATACTAAATAGTGTAATTCATCTTATGAGTGAATCACTTTTTCATACGAAAAAAAATTGTTAAGGGAGACTGTCCTTGGAGTGCCATATTTCAGGTGTTTACATTTTTTTTTTTAAAGGAAACGAGTAAAGCTTTTTGAGTGCGGTTTTTTCTTGCTTTTATTCATGATATACAGAACGTTAAAATTTTTTTTTTTTTTTAAACCAAAATGGCGGCCGTTGCAGCTCCGCGGAAACAGGTCCTCAAATCGCGGGAGGTAAACGGCTGACATCACTGCCCCCTCTTTGTTGATCTGAAACACAAATTCAAAGCATATTATCAATCTATGACCCTTTGGTCATGGAATGACGGATGGGTTTTTCGTTTAGTACAAATTTCGGAAAATGACGGCAATTTTTAAAAAATCGAATTTTCGCGTTTTTTTTCGCATAAAAAGATAAATAATAAATGCAAAAATGTATCTATCGAAAAAACGATCCGTCATTCCGTGAAGACATATTTTCTGAGTATGCTCTCCAAATTTCAGGTCGATATGTTAATTACAGCGGTCAGGAGAATGTCAGCCATTTTTAAAAACGTGTTTTCGAGAAAAACGCGTTTAACGTTTTGTAATGTGTTTACACAAATGTGTTTATAATTACCGCTAATCGGCAATGCCTGGTCCATAGAGGCATCCCTCCTCTTCTTCTAGCTGCTCATGTTGAGCCGCTAACATCTCCCGCTGGGCACAAATGACAAAGTCTCCCTTAAATTTGCACATGATTTTATACGTGTTACTGTGGCCTAACCCCTTGAATATTCGCGTTCGTGAAAGAAATACCTTAAGGGAAAAAAACATGGGGCTTTTCTTCAGCGTCCAGCGTAATAAAACGTTCGAATAATTTTAGCAATTATCCGGAGAAGAGAAGACTCGCGGACGCGGATGGTATACACGAGGGTGTCATCGGGAACCTCAGTCTGCTACAGAACTGCACCCTGTCGTCTCAGCCGGTGAGCTCCTTGGACTGGAGCCCGGACAAGCAAGGCTTAGCCGTGTGTACGTCCTTCGATCAGTGCTTGCGCGTCATAATCGCGACCAAACTCAACACCTACTAGTTACGTACGCCTCGTGTGATACTGCGATTCAACATACCCCACGCGCAACTTCGATAAAATATTCGATTCGTCGCGAGTCCGATTCAGGTGACTGACGCGATCTTGTGTCCGAGGAGCAATTCGTTTTGTCACAGATTTCAACAGTTCCGTCATTTTCAACTGTGGTTGCGGCCCAAAGCTTCTCAAGGAATCAAATTCTTCAATTTTTTCACCTCGTTGTTTCTATCGAAAAACATTTTTGCCCAGATGCGAAAAATGTTTGAATGATATGCACAGTCGGAATCGACATGAAAACAAAAAGATGATGTTATTCGAATGATGTAAGCTTCAACATTGTCAGTCGAGGTGGATTCTATTCGTTATAATTCATTTTTTTAGAGCCTTATCCGGAAATTCTAAAAACGCTATTGAAAGGAACTGTTCGTTGATGATTGAGAAATGTATGCCTGACATATAGCGGTACTTATTGCAGCTATCTAATAAATTTGGAGAATAAAAATCTTAAATAGCGAGAGCGTTTTCACACACTTTTGTAATGAATAATTATTTTGGCGGTGTGAGGTTCGGCAAAATTCCTGCGTTAAATAAAATGCGTTCGGTAAAGTATCAACAACTAACAAGCCATAAAGTTGCTCGGGTTTTTGGAGAATAAAGTGCTGGATTATACCTTCATGATGAAGGAAAAACCACGATCTCCGATATGAAGAGAAACCTAGACTCGAAAATTGACGAATATATAAAACCAAAGAAAGAACAAGCACCCGATGTTATATATATATATATATATATATATATATATATTAGACTGATTCAAAAAAAAAATTTCCTTCTGGATTCTCGTGCTAATGTTGGGCACTGATAAAACAAAATTTCTCTAAAAAGATGGGCGCGGTCACTCAATTTTTAGAGGTGGCTATCTCGACGTTTTTGTATTTGAATTTTTTTTAACAAACGTATTTCATTTAAGCATAGCCATGGCTTCGGATTACGGATAAAAATCACATCCAGCAGCTGTTTCGTAACAAAAATAAACTCTAACAATTTGAAAAGGGTGCAATATTCACAATTCAAATCCAGGTAGATCAATAATGGCGTCTATACTACTCTCGTTATTCATGTAGATTTATTTATACGCATTAACATTTTGCACTTTTTACGAAAAATTAAATTATAAGCTTTTATTCATAAATCTTATATTTACATTTTCAAAATGCTACGCTTATATTATCTTCAAACTCATTTACATTTCTTCCCAGCCATTCTCAAGTTCGTTAACATTTTGGGCAGAACGAAAATGTGCAACGTTGAACAGTTTGTCTAAATCTCTCTTAAATTTACGCTCCTTCGATATTTGTGACGGCAAATTCTTTTTAACTCGATTTTTTAAAAGTTGTTTCCAGACTAGATGGAGTTTTATTGATTTCAAGATTGCGTTATTCAATCGACGCGTTGGAATTTCAGCACATTTCCATTGTTCGAAAATTTCTTTCATCGTTTCGTGTGCACTTCGACGTATGGTCAGTTTTTCTCTGTTATGTTTGTAAAAGAACAAACTCAAAACTTTTCCGATTTTTATCCGTAATCCGAAGCCATGACTATGTTTAAATGCAATACGTTCGTTAAAAAAAATTCAAATACAAAAAGTCGAGATAGCCACCTCTAAAAATTGAGTGACTGCGCCCATCTTTTTAGAGAAATTTTATTTTATCAGTGCCCAACAATAGCGCGAGAATCCAGAAGGAAATTTTTTTCTTGAATCACTCTAATATATATATATATATGCAGGTTGTCCTGTTATGAATGGATAATCCTGCAACTGTCGATAGGTCAGATCACGTCCTACTATATGCTGGAATGTCACTTTAGCAATAAACCCACGGTTGTTGAAATAAAAATTATCTACTTTTGGTTTTTCAGATGCCATTTCTACAAAGGATAACTTTTTTTACCCGATTTAAAAAAAAAATACTCTTGGTTATTTGTTTTACCTAGAAAAGTCTTCTTTTCAACCTTAAATATTCAGGAAACTTAATGAAAAAAGATCTTATGCAGAATTTTCATACAAACGAATTCGACCATTTTTGATAGCCTGCAGTGTAAAAAAAATGTACTACGCATATCGTGTAAATTACTTTAAAAAGTTGTTGTCGATTCATATGATTTGTAGAGATGACACGCGAAAAACCAAACGCATACCTTTTTTTTTTTTTTTTTTAAATATAAAGCCTGAAATCTCTAAAATCGAGGGGCTTTTACTAAACTGAAATTCCAGCATGTAGTAGGACATTATCTGACCAATCGACAGTTGCAGGATTATTCATTCATAACAGAACAGCGTGTATATAAGGCGTTCCATACCATTTCGAACGGTCAAAACGTTATCCACTCTCAAAAAAATTGAAATTTTGTCAAATTATTTAATCATATGAAAAAAAACAGTGTAATTTTTTTCAAAATTTGTTTGTGTGTGTGTGTGCGTGCGCGCGCGCGCGCGCGTGTGTGTGTGTGTGTGTGTGTGTGTGTGTGTGTGTGTGTGTGTGTGTGTGTGTGTGTGTGTGTGTGTTTTCAATATAGATGGTGTATTCATTTTGATTTCTGTTGTAAATTAACCCTTCAGAAAAAATAGGGTTTCAATTATCCGAACCGGGTTCAGTCCCAATTAATTCGCACAAACGAGGTCCTCCTGTACAGCCTTTATTTCCCTAATACACAACAGACAAAACCTGCCAGCTCATTCGTGGCCACCCGTACGAAATAAACTGACAACGAGGAATTATCGATTATTAACTTATCGCTCTTAAGGGGTTATATACAGTCAGGAGGCCCAAAAAGATCGGTTTTTCAAGAATTTTTCTTGAGACGACCTTTAAATCTATTAACGTAAAAATTTGTCCACATATTATGGTAACTTTTAACTGTATTTCAAAATGTTTTATTTGTAAAAATAATTATTTTGAAAGCTGCCATAGCTGAGCTTGCGGTGAGCACGAAATCTCTGGACTGAATTATCTAAAACGAAAAAACCCAAAATATTTCGTTAATATAATGGATTATCTTGTAATTGATCGAAAGTTTAAGCAAAATAATATTTTTTTGACAAAATGGCGGCTTCGCAAAAAAAATCGATTTTTGGCAAAAATTTAGGCTTTACATTGTTTATAAAATGGAAAATATACATCGGTGAGGAAAAACCTTTGATTAATTACTAAAAAATATACTTGAAAAATTGTGTTAAAATTTGAGACTGATCGGTTCAGCCGTTTCCGAGAAATTTGCTCACCGACTTTAAAAACTCAGTTTTGAGAAAAAAGCGTTTACAGATTCAAAAGCACTTTCGAACGCTCTGACACGTCATTACAAATGTACGTGTAACTTCGAGAATATTCGCCGGATTGAGAAGACACTTTCTGTGTGTGTACTTAAACATATGTACATTACGAAAATAAAATTTAGGAAAATCGATTTTTCGAACATTTTAACTGCATAAAACCCCTTAAACGCGCTCTCCGTGTATACTCGTGCCACGGAAGAAGAGAAAAACTTTAAAAAGTAAGAACTCGAGAAGTAACGCACGGGACCGGCCGAGAGTTCATACGCTCCTGTCCGACGAGGAGGAGGTTCTCCGGGTCGCCGCCTAGCGGCGCACAAGTAGTGTTGTCATACGTCGAAATGGCGGGTGTGCTCTTCGAGGATATTTTTAACGTGAAAGATACGGATCCGGAGGGAAAAAAGTTCGATCGAGGTGAGTCCAATCGATAAAGTATACCGCGATCTTTTGTCGAGCCGACTTATCAATGCGCGAATCAAGCCGCCGTCGATCAACTCGACGGGTTTTTTTTTCAACGCCGTACTACGTCGTGCGGCCGGCGACTGCGTCGATCAACCGGAAAGCACATGGCAGACAGCTGGTCTTGGCGCCAATTTTATTTTCGTCCCAGGAATGTTTTGTTTCCGACGAAAATCTTTTTTTTTCTTTGGTTTATCGGACTTCTACCGAAAAAAGCGGTAGCGTGACAATTCGATGATATCACGGTAATAAAAATTTGTCATGCGGTCACGTGTGGGGGTGATGCGTGGAGAAAAACATTCAGTGGCCGCGTCGTGACATTATTGATGAGCAACAAACTCGCTACGGCGTCAAACACGAATTTATCATCGATTTGTGGCGAGTCTGAAAATAGAGCTCGGCATTATTTTTTTTACGTAACTTCGATTTATGTATTCGTTTATGCTTAAGGGGCTACACAGCTACCTAGAAACCCGAAAAACGTTGCCAAATTCCGGTTTTTTTATTGACGGCTATACAAAGGTACATGTATTGAGCCATAAAAAAAAATACCCAAAATTACAGAAAAACATGGCCGCCGGCAGATGATATTTTTTTTCGCAACGTTTGGCGGTGGACACTCTCTAGCTCAAACGGTCCGTCCGAAATCCAAAAACCAAACGGGTTATCCAAGTCAACAATAACAACAAGTCGTTGATGATCGTCGATATTGAAAATCTTTTTTTTTAATAACGTGGTGACGAATTTAAACTCCAGCATACAAAATCTACGAAAAAAAGTCGTCCTTTTTGCGTAACTATAAAAAGATAAAGATCGATTTAAAAAAAGTGAGATCGTCAACGACATTCAAATGTTTCTCATCGCATCTCTTGTAAATTTGGAAACAATCCATAAAGTAGTTCTCGGGATATCATGTCCACTGACTTAAGGGGCCAGTCCATTTTGGAGCCACGAAAAAAGGCTATTTTCGTCGTAAATATAAATGTTCTTGGGCTTGATAAATAAAGTCTTAAAATACATTTTAAAAAAATTAATTAATTTTTATTCATTTTTAAGTACAAAAACTATAGTTTAACGTAACGCCTCAAAAATAGGTGGGCTCCATCACACTCGGCAACGGCTTGTCTGAAACAAAAAATTCAAAGTTCATTAGATTCAGTATGACACCAGCTACAAAATGACCGTCGGATATAAAGTGTTATCAAAAAATAAAAAAATGCCAGATGAAAAACGAAAAAAGTTTTTAAAAACGCGTTTTTTCGCAGTTCGCAAAAAAAGAGTCAAAATCAAAATTTTGAAACCATCGAGGTTCATCTTGTTGCGAATCATGTTTACAATAAGTGGTTCAAATTTCAAGAGAATCGGTTTATTAGTTTTAGAGATACGATGGAGCTAGATTTTGAAAACGTTGTTTCGAGAAAAACGCATTTGAAGTTAATACTATAAAAAACTCTTACCTAAACTCAATCGACAATTTCTGCACCGTACAAAATCCCTCCCGATTGCTCATCATCGTCGATCTCTTCAAGTCTTGCTTGCTTTCGATTTTTTGAAATTTTCAAAGTGGACTGGCTCCTCAAAACAGTGTTTCGAGAAAAACGCGTTTTAAGTTTGAAGTATAGGGCTGTATGGCCCGGCAGATTTTATAAACATTTCAACGAAATTTTCAGGGAATACAGCAAAATGTGACGCTATCGAATGAAAATATTTTTGGAAAAAAGCAATTTTTTGACCCACCAAGGTAGAATGTAGCCCGTTAATTGTCGGAATTGTCCGACGTACGTGGCATCGAGGCGGAGACTGCACTGCGACATGCGTCACGAGAAAATAGCCGCAGCAACGCGAAACTACGAGCCGCGAACGTAACAATGCCTCTCTTTGTGCTGCATCACCCTTGACCTTCGAACCGAAGCAGCTCAACGCCATTATCCACTATTCTTTTCTCCCCGAGTTGTCCGTGTTTTTCGTGAAGCTTGACCGAAAAATTGCGACAGTTCTGCTTGTTTGGAGCCATTTTTTTTGTTATCATTCCTCGTAGCACGGAACGAGTATATAGCCAGGACGGCTCGTAATACTGACGCAATCGCAATGAAAAACAATCGATCTTACGCAACGTATACGCTCGTAGACCACGGACTGACAATCCAGATAGTGTTTCTCGATTCACTTACCGCTTACGATACAATAATGATAATGATGATAAAAATAATACTCTTTCACGTGTATCGATTGTCACGATACCCGTTGCGATAAAAAATCATTCCGAGGCGTAAATTCGTTCGGACGGTTTGGACGAAACCGGAAGTGGAAGGAAGATTGATGTTTTGTCGTTATATTTTATCAGGCTGAAGAAACATTCTTCTTTACCCTAGAAGTTGATAAGAGTTTCGTTAGGCTGGGCATGAAAAATGTCGCTTGTGAATTATCTTTTACTCCAACTGTTTCGCAGCAAAAAAAGGACCAAGTGGAATGGTCGAACATTTTATTTCCGGAATACTGAAAGGAAGTGGGTCATTTTCTACTTGCCCATTGTCTGAAGTACAAATTCTTTCTACAGTCGTGAAGTCTTTCCACGGACCAATGTTGGGCGTTAATCAATTAAATTTTCAATCAGTTCATTAATTGACTAAAAAAATACTTTCAATTAATTTAATTGCAAGTAACATTAATTTCAATTAACTATTAATTGCAAGTAACAATAATTGCAATTAACTATTAATTGCCAGTAACATTAATTGCAATTAACTATTAAATGCATGTTGCAATTAATTTATTTGAATTAATGCATGTTAATTGCAACTCGCTATTAAAACAATTGCAATTCACGTTTTTTTTAAATTGTTCTGAGAAACAATTAAAACTAACAATAAAACCATTTAACTTTACAGGTATCAGATAAAAGAGATTTAGATATTGCTTCATGAATACAATTCAATACTACTCTTTGAGTGTGTTTGTGTCCAAACAAACCGAAAGAGAGTAGTATTGAATTGTATTAATTAAGCAATACCTAAATCAATCAAACCAAACCCCAAGAGTAGTATTTAATTGTATTTATGAAGCAATATCTAAATCAAACAAACGAAAACACAAATAACCCAATGTTTGGATTTGTTTGGGTTGGGTTTGTTTATGTTTTGTTTGGGATTGTTTGAGTCCAAACAGACCCGAAGCGTAGTATCAAATTGTATTAATGAAGCAATATCTAAATCAAACAAACCCAAACAAACTCATATACGTATTTCAATAACATATACATTTCTTCGTATTTCATTAACATATACAATTTTAATTGTTAGTTTTTAATCAAACAATACATTAAAAAGATTGACCATTGATTAGTTTCTAATTGTGGAAAGTCACGATTGACAATTGGTTAATTGTTAGTCGTGAGTTTTCACAATTACAATTAATTAATCGTCAGATGTTATAGTCGTGATTAACAATTAATTCGTTCTCAATCTTTAGTTACCCTAGCAATTAAATTTTGTCCAACACTGCCACGGAAAGCAATGTAGACCAAACCATACCGCAAAATGGGGTTACTTTGATCTGGTTTTGGAAGTTTTGTGTAGGTAAGTTTTTTTTTAACATTCTGAATTCCACCTTTTTTTGCTCCAATAGAACAACGTGTCCTTTGGCTATCAAATGTATAAGAAAGTCAAGCCCCACCAGCAACCCACAATTTTATATATATTTTTTTGAAGTGTCAAAGTAACCTCGAGTGTGGGGTTTCTTCGACAAGGCATTTAAATGCAACGTATGTCAAAGATTACGGGTCACTTTGATATTATTTCGATTTAAAAAGTTAATATTTTATGCATTATACATGGAATTGAATGAAAAACAACGGTTTTTTTTTAAATCAAATTGTCATCTTTGTTAAGGAAACATATTATAATACATTAAAATATCAAGTACCTAGAGTACTGTTATCGGCACTTAATCAGTCTTATAGTTATCATTCAGATCAAAATCGACTTGAGCAACATTGCAATCAACTTTACGAACATTTTAAGAAACTTGAACAACAAATTTAATCACATTTAAATGCGCACACGTTTGAACCGTATTTTGGCGATCTGTTAAAGTAGCCCCAAAAAGCCCTATTAAGGTTACTCTTAATGTAAATTACGGGGATTTTGATTCTTTTGCCCGGTTTAAGCCTGCGGCTTTGTACAGATAGCTCTCGAATCGTAATAATGGTGAATAGATAATTCTATTTTAGTCGAATAATAATTCAATTTTAATTATTAATATCACTTTTTATCATATTCAATGTATCAGTGTTGTTATTATTGAAATTAGAATTATTCTTAAGCTGCTAGCATTATTATTATTGTTAAAATTATTTGAAATTTTGATCCAATTTGCATAATAATAATGCGAATAATAATATTATTAAATTAACGTTTTATCATAATGAAGGAATAATTATTGTTGTTGTTGTTGTTGTTGAAATTATAATTGCTCTCAAGCTATTATTATCATTATTATTATTGTTGTTGAAATTACGATTATTCTTAACGTGTTATACCATTTTTGTTTGTAAAACGTGTGCAAGCTTTCAAAGGTTTTTTCTTTACATTGAAGCGTATGGTTTTAAGTATCTTTTACAATTTTTGTATTAAGAAATATTCGTGCAGATCGGGGTTTAAAAACGTCCTTCGCGGTGACCACCACTGCTCGGAAACAAATCACCCGAAGTAAAAAAAAATCAATCGCATTTGTTTTTTGCATGGAATTGTTTAGTGCTTGGACAAAAGATTTAATGAGATATAGATTTAAAAAAAAGGACGCAGTTCAAAATGAAAGTATCGACTTTTTATGAAAAACCGCTTTATTTTCGTTAATAAAAAAAAACTTTGCATTGTAAAAGATATGTAAAATAATCTTGTAAAATTATGACGTTGAATTTTGCATCGTTGGAACGCAACGATGATTTATTTTAATTTTTGAAATTTATTTTTTTCATCATTATCCACAGGCTTTTTCGCAAATTGAGGTCTCAAATTTTGAATAAAAATACGTAGAAACGTTTGAGCGGTTTTCACATGCTAAATCGACAAAAAAAAATTGATTTACTCAAAGGAATTAATTTTCTTTGCATTCCAACGATGCAAATTTCAACATAATTTAAATTTGAAGATAATCGGTGCAGTCTTTTCTGAGATCTCGTGGTCACGGATCTTGAAAAGGTCATTTTGAGAAAAACGCGTTTAAAAAATGTGACGATCCGAAAATCAAGGTTATTTAAAAAAAATAGATTCGAAGGATGATTCAAAAGTCATTCGGACATTTATTTGTATGTACATTAGCAAAGTTGTGTATTGAATTTCATAAAGAAATGTCAATATTTAAAGAAGTTATAAACAATCTACTTGATTTTGGCTACGCGATTGATCTAAAACAAAAAAACTCGTTTTTTAAAAATAGATAACATTGGCTATGACTAGACTGAGTTAAAAAAATCCTTTTTGGAATGGATTTTGTTTCCATTTTTCGAGCCAAAATTACTTCAGATCGTCAGATTATCATTATTGATTGAGTGAGGGGAAAAAACGTTAAGAATAAAAACGTCGGTTAAGACTAAACTACTATAACACTGAATAAGTGTACCAAATTTCAACTCAATCCGTTCATTAGATGTCGAGAAATCGTGTACACCGTTTTTAAAAACATAATTCCAAGAATAACGCGGTTAAAGTTTTACCAGCAGTTCTCTCGATGTAATCATAACTTTGCCTTCAATCTGCGACTTCTGCACCATATGCAACCTTCCTATCCAATTTCACTTGCCTCAAGCGACGAACGGGTATTCAACATTTTCGCAGTAGCCTAACCCCTTAAAGTTCGCTCGTTCGCGAAACCTACCCATAAACACCCATAAATCTCTCAATCCCGAAAGAATCGTCCCAAAATTTTCCGATAATATTTTCGAAATGTTATATCTAGAATCATTCGCAAACCGAGAATCGACATTTTCAAAAATTCCAACTAGGTGCATCTCCTAAAGCTATCATGACTAAAATCACATTTTAATATTATTCAATTCCCATGAAAGTACCAAAATTAACAATACAAAAAACAAAACTAACGATACAAAAGACAAAAATATTAATATCACGCCAGAAACAACCTTGCATCTTCATATCAGCAAACAACCCAACGAATTCCAAATATCAGAAGACAAAAAGTGCATGCAAACGATGAACATGACAGGACAATAAAAAACGAACACTTCCAGCCTTATACTACATTTAACAGAACAGCCCGATTCGTCATTTATGCACCAGAAAATCTAAATACGCCTGTGCCCATAGCTCTTCCACCCCCCATCCCTAACTTCCGCCGCTTCCTCGAAAATAATAATAACGAAGCTCGCAATTGGTGTATACTCCAGTTCGAATGTCGAAAAAGAAAGGAAAAAAAATGGAAAAATGAGTTTTTTCGCGCATCTCCTCGCGATGGATGCGGGAGCCTCGTGTAGGTGTGTTGATTTTTGCGTAGGTGTCGGCCGGGCAAGGGGAAGAAGCGAAGTGCGATCCGAGGACGTGGAAGGCGAGGGGGTGATGAGGTGATAAGGACGAGGCGGGAGGGGCGTTGAAATATTTGCCGTGAGAGGGGTCGCCGAGCGGAAGGGAGGGGGGCTGAAGCGCTGCGAGAACGAGGCGGGCGGCGGGGGGGAGGAGGTCGCTGCAGCCGGTCGATCCAGCGATCTCCGCAGCCGCACCAGCAGTACCAGCATTGGTATGCGTGGTGGCGGATGCGACCGGTGAGAAAAGCACCGAGCGAGCGAGAGAGACCGATGTATATTCGCGTAATATGACGCCGCGCGTAGTGTACCGACGGAGGGGCGCCACGGGTCCTGACACGGTCAAGGTCAGGCTCGGCCTCAAGGTCGCCAACGGAGCGGAGAGATGTCATCTCGAGGGAGAGAAGCCGCCGCGCTCCCCCCCATTCGTTCTCCCTCGTTCTACATACTTACTGCATATATAGGTATGTGTGTCGATCTTTTCTCTTAACTACGCTCTCCATGGCGCTCGCGCGCTCACATTTTAGCGCAATTACGCGCCTTCTTGACGCGCGAATTATTCATCGTTTGAGGCATCGCCTCGGCCCTTGAGAGCTTTTCCAACATCGCGATAGTTTAGCGAATTTGATGTTTTTCCTTTTTTTTTCTTCTTTTTTTGCAAAATGGCGTCTCTTGATACGGTATGCAGGTTGGTGTATAGGCGGATGTACGCATTTCGTGAACGCTGTCGTACTACGTCGTCATTTAGTTCTTCTTCGCAGTAAGCTCGAACGATGATGCAAGTACTATCCACCCAAAGACATAAGATATAGACCGACAACGCGCTCGACCGCTAGACTTGCCCCTCGAACCACACAGCGGCCAGATGACCTCTACGGTTAAACCGGCGTCGAATGCCCGTTCAGTGTGCATTCGGCCGCCCTGCGCGTCATTAGTATTCGCTTGTGCGTAAATTACTACCCCGTACTTACTAGCTAAAGCGATGAAAACCCTAATTGGGAAAACTATTTTTTCAGAAATAGATTTTCACCAATATATCCTTTTCATTTAAGTTGTCCCAACGCCAAAAACTGAATAAAATTACTTTATTTAGAGGTGACTAATTCGAAATGCTTTCGTGGTTTGTTTAAAAAATATATTGTTTATTGTCAGACAGAGGTTCAGGAACTGATGAATACTATGTAATCCGATGAAGATTTATTACGTAGGTTATGATGCAAAGTTATAAATAGTGCCAATGTACACTATTATTTTGAATAAATGTATTTGATTTAACAGTTTTATTTTACATTCCCATACTTTCTTAGGTGTATATGTTACGGTCAATGTAATAATTGTCAATTTATTACGATGACCGTAAGATATACGATCGAAATTGACTTAATTATGACGAATATAATTATTATAAAGTTATTGGTAACGAATTATATCGATAGGTCTGTCGTCACCGCTGCACCGTCACGACACTAGCCGTAGACTTCCGAACACAGCCGAGAAGCCGTCTCGTGGTGTGCGTGTAACGATGAGCAATTTGATTGGTCGCGCTATATCGGACGCGCCTGCCCTCCCCGCAAAAGTTGGTCGACGCAGACCCCGTACTTCAAAGTATGTGTTGTCGGTCTATTTCTTACAACGTCTTTGTATCCACCTTCTCCGAGCTTCAGTACGTCACGGCGAAGAGAGAGAGGGGGAGAGAGAGAGAGAGAGAGAGAGAGAGAGAGAGAGAGAGAGAGAGAAGGAAGGAAGGAGATAGTGAGTCACGTGCCGCTGTTGCTCCTCCTCCGAAAGAAAAACTTCGCGCACACACTCTTATGGCGGATGACCTTGAACGAAACGATTACTAACACACAACGCCTTTCCAGTTGCCGAATTCGCGTTACGTATCGGCTCGCCCGTGACGCTTTTCAGGTTTTTCTTTTTCTTTTACGTAACTCGTATTTCTCGGTAGATACAGTTATAGGTTTTCACGCGTGAAGGAATAACGCGTCGTTACAGCCGCGCGCATGCAGATCGAAGTATTCCGCGGTAGAGGCCCGCTCGGGCGGAGATACGCTCTCGTTGATGCTCCTCGTTAAATTTGGATTACTCGGTGGAATCGAAGCATCCGCTCGTGGGACCCAAAAAATATCGTTCCGAATATACCAATTGTGAGATATGGCGCAATATTTTTGGGCTTCCGACGGGGGAATCGCCCGTACGTCACGGCCAACTCCCGGATACCGGCATTCTTGCTATTACTCGCGTAAAAAAATTCGAACAATTCATCAGACTAGGACATTCGGAGAATACTCTCGAGCACATTGCAGCTAGTGGACAATAATTAAGTAAGGGGGTGGGGGGGGGGGGTGTTTTTGATAGGCAGAGGCGCATTTCGGGAAAAACATTGGTAGCAAACGAATTGCAATTGCAAAAATAGGACTCCACCTTTTTTGCATAGGCTGTACATTGGAGATTTTTTTTTTTCGAGGCTCTTTGTCGGAAACAAAGACGCGCCGGTCCCCAAGCGACTCTTACGTAACTTTGAATTTCGAGAACCGCGTATACGCGTTTCCCGGTGTGGGTGTTCCGGTGCACGCGTCGAGGATAAAACACGAGGGGACGCTGCGAGTGACGAGAGCCGCTAGCGAGATGAAACTCGATAGTCCAATTGCTCTGCGTCACTGCGAATCGCGGGGGTGGTCCAAGGCGCCGTAAATTCGCTCGATACGCCAAGAAAATGCACAAAAATGTGCTATGAAAAATCATGGAATGGGGAATTTAATTGGGGGATCGATCCGAAAATATTAACGTAACGCATGCAATCGGAAAAGTCGACTCAAAGAGAGCTTACGACGATCCGACGAAAAACTGATTTAGTTCGCATTACAGCCGTAATTATCATCGATTCAGACTCGAGGAAGGAAAAAAGTATTCTACCGACAATTGATAAGTTTTGTCAAGTTTGAGTTTTTATTTAGGGAAAAATATTGATGAACAATGAAGTTATTGTTATTTAAGCAAAGTGTCGCGGTTTCTGCATCTAAAATGATCGACAAAAAATATTTTTCAAGAATTTCAGTATAATAATGAAACTTTTGTATGACTGGATACTCTTTTTACATTTTGAAAATTACGAAAATGACAAGATGTCGAAAGAAAAGTACGATTTTCGACATAAAGAACAACTTTGAACATTTGTTATTAACGAATGGATAAAAATATCAAATAATCAGCGACCCAGACGATAGATAGTGTTGTAAAAATTATGCTCCGTCTGAATATAACGTCCCGTTCACACAGGGGTCATTTTCACCCAGGCGAATTCACAATAAAACACTCACTTTTCCGAAAATTGAAAATTTTCAATAATTTTTTACAATTTAATTTTATATTTTCCGAATTTCAATTATGCAGACATATCAAGGAGGCTGGAGCGGTCCAGTTGAGTAAAATGACTGTTTAACAATTTTTTTTTTTCAATTAACCTGAAAAAATGCATACGAGATATAGATTTATTCTGTAGATGCTAATATTTCATAAAATATATATTTAAGGAGGTTGGAGCGTTAGCCACAATCCAATGTTAAATTTAATTAAAAAAAATACATGTTATTGTTTACACTATACTGAGTCTTTACGAATTATTTGAACTTTTTTCACCACCAAACACCAGAGATAAAAAATCGTTTAATGTATGTAATTTAACGTGCGGTTAGGTGGGCAAGACTTCCACACTAAAGGTTATGTAGTTTTTATTGTTATAAAATATAGGTATATTTTTAAATATACCTTATATTTATAAAATATAAGGTATATTTTATATATTTATAAAAGGTGTATATTTATAAATGGTTGTTAGAACAAATGGTTCTAACAACCATTTGTTAGAAATGGTTGTTAGAAATAAACCATTTCTAACAACGGATTAACGCAAACTGAACCTTTGTGAACATTTAGAAAAAAAAATCCTCATCTTGCCCAGCGTAAACCACGGGCTAATAATCTTCGTGATGTAAATATGAATAGGCATAATTATGAATTACTCAAAATTTCATTGTGAATTGTATAAAACATTTGTTGTCGTAGTTTTTTCATAATAATCGTCGATAATGTTATGCTTTTTCAAGTTGGTAGTAACACAAAAGTTTTTCTACTTTACGTAATAAAAAATTTTAAATGCATAATTTTGCTCTTTAATTATATATTTTAAAAAATTAGCATATATAGAATAAACCTGTTCCTCGTATGCATTTTTTTGAGGTTCATTGAAGAAAGAAAAATGAATAAACCGTCATTTGACTGAACTGAATCGCTCCAACCTCCTTAAGAGCAAAATTGTGCATTTTTATATTTTTATTGCGTAAATAAGAGAAAGTTTTGGGTTACTACCAATTTGATAAAGTCTTCCATTATTGATGATTATTATGAAAAAATCACTGCGTCAGAGAATGTTTTATACAACTCGGAATGAAATTTCAAATAATTTATAATGATGCCTGTTTGTATTAATGTAACGAGATTAATTATTATTACCATTAATCAATATTAAGTGCTGCCGAGATACAGCAACTTCACGGAGATTGAGGTTGGCAGCAATGCTTTTCATTCGCCAGCCAAGATTCGTAATCTCTTGTCAAACCTTGATAGTTCAATAATAAATGTATATGGCTTACGATGGGCAAAATGAGTTTTTTTTTCTAATTGTTTACAAACGTTTAGTTTGCGTTAAAGCGCTGTTAGAAATTATTTATTTCGCTGCTAAATAGTCAAAAACAATTACATCACTCGTAGTGTGAACGTCTGTCCATCTAACCGCACGTAAAACTACATAGATTAAACTATTCTTATCTCCGGAGTTTTGTGGTGAATCTTTTTTCGCCATGACTCAGTATAGTCCAGACAATAGCAGATATTTTTATTTTTCTTTTATCTTGGACTGTGGTTAACGCTTCGACGGACTTAAGGGGTAACACCACGGTAGAGTTTTAAAAAAATTGTTTTTTTTATTCGCTTCAGAGATGAAAAAGTTTGGTACCTGTAAAACGTTTTTCTCGGAAGACAATTTTTCCAAAACGGCACACAGCACGACTCCAACCATTTTCATTCCTTTCATTCCAAATTTGGAGCACATCTTTAAAATTACATTTCGAAGAGAAATGCGTACGGGATTTTCCATGAGTTAATTATAACATTAGTTATTAAGAAATGATTGTTTTTTTCTGTCGAAAATTGAGTTTTTACTTTAAATGCTTGCCAATTCTATACTCGTGTGAATTAATATAATTTTTTAATATTTTTTTCCCAAATTCAAATTTGCGTCAGTTATACAGCGTACCGCAGAGCGTCTCGAATTCAACATGCCTCGCGAGAATGGCTCCAGCGTCACCATTTTGTATAATTTGTTATCATACATTTTTTTTCGTTCTCTTGACGATATGACTAATAACATCCTTGAATATTATTATCCTCTTACTTGTCTTTCCACCCATAAAAAAAATCGCGAAAAATCACTTAATTGTAGAAGTTTACAGTGGTGTAAGCCCTTAAGAAATATTAAGGGCCACCTGACTGTTCAGAAAAATCGTCACTACTGGCTTAATTGTTGGATTTTTTACAAAATCTTCGTTGCAAATTAAAGTTGAGACCCTGCACTATAAAACTATGCAATAGAGAGGTTTTATTTAAATTTGCACCTTATTCCGGCTCCTCAATATGAGCTATTACTTGGCCATGACGGTCAGGAGACCCAAAAAGATCGATTTTTCACGAATTTTTCTTGGGAAGACCTTCAAATCTATTAACGTAAACATTTATACACATATGGTGGCATTTAACTGTTTTTTAACATTTTTTATTTGTAAAAATAATTATTTTGAAAGCTGCCATAGCTGATCTCCGGGAGCACCTCTAAAAAAAACGTCTTGCGGCGAGCACGATATCTCTGGACTGCATCATCTAAAATGAAAAAACTAAAAATATTTCGTTGATATAATGGATTATCTTGTAATGGATCGAAGGAATAAGGAAAATAATAATTTTTGACAAAATGGCGGCTCCGAAAAAAATCAATTTTTGACAAAAATTTAGACCTTAAACTGTTTATAAAATGGAAAATTTTTATCGGTGAGAAAAAAACCTTCGATTGATTACTAAAAAATATACTTGAAAAGATTGTGTTAAAGTTTGAGACTTATTGGTTCAGCCGTTTCCGAGAAATCTTGCTCACCGACCTTAAAAACACAGTATTGAGAAAAACGCGTTTAAAGTTTCAAAAGCACTTTCGAACGCTCTGACAAGTCGTTACAAATGCGCGTGTAACTTCGAGAATATTTGCCGGATTGACAAGAAATTTTGTGTATGTACTTAAATATATGTACATTACAAAAAAAAATCGATTTTTCGAAAATAACTGTAATAAAACCCCTTGAACAATTAAAAAAAAAATACCACAAAGTACTCGATACAAAACCAAGAAAAAATAACGAGAAATAAGCCACAAACAAATAGTTGAAGGCTGGTTAAACTAACAACAAAAAAGTGGGAAAAAGTGCCAAAATATTGTACATTACAAAGTGTAGAAAATACAAGAGTACAAATCAAGAAGCCATTGCAGATGTTGAGAAAAATCAATGACCAAAAGAACGAAGTAAAGCAAGCAGCAATTAAATTACGCAGAAAGTGGGAGGTACTGCGAGAGAGGGACACCGAAACAGTGAAAAAGATTGACTGATCGACACACTTTAATATATGGCGTTGGAACTTGCCTCGTTGGAATTGCAACGAGAGTTCTTTTTAATCTGTTTTTATTTCTTCTTTTTTATTACAATTTTTTTTTTGTTTTTTTTTATAGATTAAGGTCGTGGATCTCTTACGAGGATAAGAAAATCCGTTTGAGTCATTTTCGTACCCTAAGTCAGCAACAACGTGATAGAAAAAAATGACCTCTCTTTGCGTTCCAACCATGCAAGCTTCATCATTTTAAGCCGAAAGTCGTAATAAAACATACCCCAAGTCTCAAAACCATTAAAGAAATCTTTCCTTCTAAAAAAAAAAGTCATGAAAATCAACAAATTTTTTCCTCGCCTTAAGGTGTCCTCTTCCCCTTAATATGCCTTACTGTATGTCCCGCGCAAGTTCAATATTCCAAATTGAGAATTACCAAAACAACGTGTGAAGAACTCGATATAAAGAGACGGAAACATAATCGAAAGTCAGGACTCAAAAAGAAAATCGTATATATATATATATATATATATATATATAATAAATGTATTTATATATATAAAAAGTATATAAAAAGTATATTTGAAAAACCCAAACAAAGTATATAAAAAAATAGTATATAACAAAAAATGACGAAATATGCATAATAGAACGTGACAAAGTTTACAAGATCTGCGAAATATGCAAAAGTGTGGAAAAAATCAATGAAGCAAGCCGTATTGAATGTAGGAAAAGGAATAGAGGGATAGGGTGAGAGAGAGAGAGAGAGAGAGAGAGAGAGAGAGAGAGAGAGAGAGAGAGAGAGAGAGAGAGAAAGCACGCAATCAGCTCGTAGAGAATTTTGCCACAGTATTGCTGTTGCTGCTGCCAAGTGCGAGAGGAGCGGCTGGGACGCAGTCCAGCAGCTGCTTGACTGCCTTGGCACTGACAGTGGCCCTCTTGTAGCGAGAGCTCGGCCTCGTGCCGTCTCGCGCCTAGCAACACGGGAGAGCACGCTCGGTTTCTCGACGACGACGACGAAACGTCCTGCGGCGACGATCTCTCTCGTTTCTGCAATAACCCTTGCTCTGCTCTTCCCCCCCTCTCTCTTTCTCTCTCGTTTCTGCAATAACCCTTGCTCTACTCTTCCCCCCTCTCTCTCTCTCTCTCGCTCTCTCTCATATCACACAGCTCTCCAGCGATCGCGTGATTCATATTCGTTTATCAAAATTTTCGGTGTATACTTCGCCAAAACAAAGCGCACCTACGTATCGAGCGAGATTGGCATTGCGGGAGACCGCTTTTGTTCGGACGGTTATTACAGCTGGAAGCTTTTTCGAGCTCGCGGGCTCCTCCATGCCCCTTACACCGGATAATTATACACTTACTTATTCTTAATTGATCGTTTCGACGTGTCGCGAAATTCATTTTAGCGTCTCTTTTCCGTGCAGCTAAGAATGGTTTTTTTTTTTTCATCTGCAGCGAAAACGTGCATATCATTAGCGAGATTGCGGCGATTTACGAGAACGGTCGATGCTGGATGACACATTGAATTATTGGATATATCATTTTGCTCATGCTTTCAAAAACTGTCAGAACACAGAAACATCCGTTATCGGATTTTTATTGCAATTCGCTACATATTATTCATAACCCTGAAAAGGTTAATGAAATTCACAATAAATAAACTCATTACAAGCTAATTTAGATAAATATTGATGTTACGGTAGCCTCACGAATGTGAGATAAAAAATTGAAATGCGTATTTCTCGAAACAGCAATGTTTTGTGTGAGGGTAAAGCTAGCAGAGTACGCACTTTATAAACTTTTATTTCTGGAAAACTCAATTTTGATCATACACTTTGTACTTCTTGTTTAAATTAAGGGATATACCAGTGTGAATGCTGAAAATTTGGGTGATTTTCGGGAATTTTTTTTGGAAGAAAAGTACTCAATAAGATGTTTCGGAAAATTAAAAATATCTTTGGCTATATTGAGCCTATATTACATAATTTCTTCATAGAAAAATATTGAGATCCAAGCGACTTATGCGCTGCCTTGGAGGCGCCAAAAAAAAAAGTTCCTCCACTGCTGATATGATTCCGACCGATTGAGTAGCTGAAACCGAAAAAGGAAAAATGTCGTTAAACTGGAAGGAATTTCCTGTATAATGACGTGGGATTTTCGAAAAATATCAAAATCTAACAAAATGGCGTAGTTATGAAAAAAAAGTCTGTTTTCGTGCTTATAAAATGATCGTTTTTTTTTCAATGCCAAATCGTCAATTTTCATCCAATCAAAAATATCCTACGTCATTGTAGAGTAAATATATTCAAGAGTATTCAGTTGAAATTTCAAGTCAATCGGATAATTGCTCTTTGAGTTACAATGTCAGCAAATTTGAAAAATCTCGTTTCGAGAAAAACGCGTTTAAAGATTTAACTATCGATTTTTGCAAGATAAAATGATATTTACCATAAAAACTGCTAATTACAGGATATTCTTGAAAGTATAAACCGTCGAAAAAGGCAAAAAAAAAACGAAAATCGATTTTTGTAAAGTATCACACAGGTATAGCCCCTTAACCCTTTGAAGCATAGTGACATACTGGTTTGTCACCTACTCCCACTCTGTTTTTCTTGAATAACATTTTTTTAGACCATAATGGCGAATGTGAATTTATATTTAGGATGTTAGGAGATCAATTTTTACTACAATATCACTATTAAGGGTTTATCTTGCACTTAGTGGATGTTGATCATCACTACAATACAAAAAAACACGTTTTTTAGTCAATAAATGTAATTGTGCCTAATCTTGCAGCGAAACCATATACAAAAAATGAATTCAGAGACGTTTTTTGGGTCGCCGATTACGAATTCGAGCTCGAAATTCAGAAATTCAAAATGGCGGACCAAAACCGGAGATTTTACTGGAATTACTAAAACATCGGAGTTGCTCAATATGTTGATTCTGTTATACTGAATTTCTAATAGAATTACGCTTTTAGCATTACCCGGAGCTAACGGCGAGGACGTAGCGAGTTTCCAGCTCCATATTTTTTATATTTTTTTTTACTTTTTTATTTTTTATATTATATATTATTATAATATATTTATATATTTATGCGGAAAAGCGTAAGAAACGCTTGTACACGTATGGGAATGTGAGGAGGCCAAAGACCATATGGAGGAACAGGCAGTAAGAAAATTTGAGGAGTGGGAGAGAGCACAAGGAGAAAAACCAGATGGAGGTTGGAGGAAGGCCCTAGAGGGAAGGGAGATAGTGAAAGAGATGTGCGAGGTAGTTAGATAATTCGAAAAGATAGCAAAGAAGAAAGAGGACAGAGTCACAGAGGCATAGAATATAAGGATATTAGCATGTAAGCTTTGTAAATATGTAAATATATAACGAAATAGACAAGTAAGCAAAAAGGAAGATTCAGTACGTAAGTGTGGACGGACAAGTGGCAAAAGGAGGATTATAGCGTTAAAGGGTAGGAGTAAGGAAAACTGCTGTAAAGACAAGAAAGGAGGAAATGTAAGAAGCCCGCGAGGGCATACATGGAAATAATGAAACTACTACTATTATATTTATATATTAATTATAATATATAAATAATTTTATATATTATTATAACCCAAACAAACAATTTTTGCATTTGTGGTCCGCCATATTTAATTTTCAAATTTTGAGTGCAGATTTGTAATCAGCGGGCCCGAAAACCCCGAGTAGCAACTTTCGCTTTCATCAAACGATTTTTGCATTTATGGTCCGCCATATTGGATCGGCCATCTTGGATTTCCAAATTTTGAATGCGGATTTGTAATCAGCGACCCCGAAAACCCCCGAGTACAAAGTTTGGAGCTGATTGCACGTAAGGAAAAATGTATGCTTCAAAGGGTTAACAAAAAGTTCATTCGCGAGTATGGCAGAAGTCACTTTTAAGCTCATATCGTATCAAGGGTTACATACGAAGGCGACCATCGAAATCGCGTTTTCTTTTATTGAAAACCATTGAGGAACATAAAGGTATTATTATTTAAACAAAGTGTCGCCGTTGCTGCGCGGCCAATCGGTGTAGGTGGTTCTGGCAATGTAGGAATTATGTTGGAACGTAACGAAAATTAATTCATTCTCATCGCTCATTTTTTAAATGTTTTCACGGATTTTTATCAGAGATTCATGACCTCAATTCGCAAAAAAGACAACAATAGTCGCTGCATTCTAACGATCGAAACTGCAACGTCACCAACTGGAGGGTCGTAGGAAATAATAAAATTGAAAATGTACCTTAACTATAATAATAAAACTTTCGTACGGCCGGATACTTTCTTGATATGTTAAAAATCACGAAAATGGCAAGCTGTAGGAAAGAACAGTTCGATTATTAACCAAAAACGACTTTAATCGTTTGTTATTAACAAATTAATGAAAGAATAATACGATATCAGGTAAAAAAGGGCCGAATCTCCACTTCGGAAAAATAAGACTTTGTCTAGTAATATATATATATTTTTTAACTGATCGCAATTGTTTGTCTTTAAAAAACATTTTTACCAATGACTCTTGACAGTTGCAATTTCGCAGGAGCACTTTTTCCCTACTTCGTTTATTCCAATGAAGTTCGTATCTGTTCTGTCCCATCTGCTCTCTGCGGTTCTCCGCAGGCGTACTCGAGACAATCGCGTTCCAGATAACATTCACGCTAAAGATCTATTCGGCGTTCCCCCGGCGCAGCTTCGGATTTCATCAACCGAAACGACGAATCGACAAACGGCTGACGTTTTTTTTTTCTTCTATTTTCATTTATTGCGAGGAAGAGAGTCGGCTCGAAAATTGCGGCAGTCGCGTGAGGCGCGGCATATTTACTCAAGAGATTTGCCCTCGCAAAGTTGAATATTATCGAATACAGGTCAAACGATCGTTGAAGAGAAAAAAACACTCTTGGCAATTCGAGGCGTGGTCTACGCCCCTCGAGGCTGATTTTACCCCTCATCTAGAGAACATATTCGAGAATTTCAAATTTTTTCTGCTTTTGCCCGGTCGTGTGTATCCGTCTTCAAAGCATTCCCTTCACGCACTCGAATATTTGACAATTAACTGGTTTTCGTCTATAATGAAGTAAAAATATATCTCACAAGGGGACAGTACGGCAGTCGGATTTTTGTAATTTTTCGTACTCATGGTACGCGAAGTTCAGAGCTCGAATATTAATATCCCAAAGCAGTTCGACGCCATATTCAGAAATTTTCGAGAAAATTGACTTTGAAGTTTTCGAGCGCACTCTTATCCCACAAAGATGCAACGATATTCGAACCGGGCTCGTGGCGTACCCGGTAGCGCTCGAGTCTACTAATCGCGGGGTCGCTGGTTCGAGTCTTACTTCGGAATTTTTTTTTTCCATTTTTTTTTAAATGAAAAAACGCAAGTCATATTTTTAATTATCTCTTGATTATAAACCTACATTTTCAAGTATTAATATTTATAACCAACAACATTTTTAGGATGAAAATGAAAAACGTCGGGTAAGGAATTGAATACTTTATTATTCGGTCTGTATTCGTTTGTTTTATACATCGGGTGTAATGTTACACGAGCCAGAGTGATAACCATCGTAAAAACAAGAAAAACAGTAATTTTCACGGCATCTCGCACACCGTACAAACGCTGCATTGTTACATTCGCAATTTTTTTTCAATACATCGATCGGAAAACAAACTTCATTCACGTTCATGAAGATTTCTCTTTGATCGCAAAGTTTCGAAGCAAACCACGCATATCTGATCATGTTATTGAAGACCGGAGAAGACAACTGATGATGAACAATAGAATGAATTTTTATGCAATCTTCTCTATCATTAATTTCACGTCCTTGTTCAATCAGATAGGCGCAGTTCTGCAGACGCTTTATGAAATTTTTTACTTGGCGGTAAAAAGCATAGATTTTATTATTTTTATCCCGGGATTATTTATTTATTTTTTTATAAATAATCACCTATTGTTATATATAAATAATATATGATCATATATGAGAAAATATATAATTATGTATAACTATAATGAATTTTGTACATAAATAACTATATATGGATTTTGTCCATGTATAAACATATATAGATATATTATATTAATTATATATAATAATATGTGATTATATACAACAAAAATTTATCGGGATATTTAAATGACGGAGGTATGCGAATTTAAAAAAAAATGAAAAAAAAAAAAAAAATTCGAAGTGAGACTCGAACCAGCGACCCCGCGATTACTAGACTCGAGCGCTACCGGGTACGCCACGAGCCCGGTTCGAATATCGTTGCATCTTTGTGGGATAAGAGTGCACTCGAAAACTTCAAAGTCAATTTTCTCGAAAATTTCTGAATATGGCGTCGAACTGCTTTGGGTTCGACTTCAGAGCGAAGTTCGAGCTCTGAACTTCGCGTACCATGAGTACGAAAAATTACAAAAATCCGACTGCCGTACTGTCCCCTTGTCAGTATACTCGTAAAATTTCAAGCCAAGTTATCAAACGAAACAAAACATTCGGATTTCAAAAATCGTCTCATTTACACCACACCTTCTGGAGATGTCGCGCTGGTCACTTTTCTATCTAATAATTTATATACACTAAATAACTCTATATGCCTGATTCAAACTACTCACACGTGTAATTTTTTCTAAAGATTCCGCAACGACGATAAAAATAGGGGTTTGAATGTTTAAAGAGAATATTAATAATAATTAAACCATTTTGGCATCAATACATGCGTACTCCGCACGCTCTAAACAGTTATTTGATTTAAAAAAGTCAACGGATATTACACAAAGTACAACTATTTCATGGCATTGAAAATGTAATCAGACTTTTCGGGTTAAAAAAACAGGTATATGCAAATAATATGAGTTGGTTTTTATCATTTTTCAAAAAAATATTGACAACTTGAGGGAATATAATTTTTTAATCAATAACAAGATTAAAATTGGGTGGAGAGAGGACATTTTTCAACCGATCACAGGCATTCGGCACGTTGCAGTTCCCCCCACTCGACCACAACACAGTGGCAGTGGAGTAGGGGTAGCGTTAGTTTCGTGTGACATCCAGCTAACTCAGGCCTCTATAAGGTAAATGTCCCAATGATTGAACAGGTCCCAATTATTGAACACTAACTTGTATTTTTATTATTTCTCATTCACGTGCATGCATTTACTTATTTATAAAAATTTCATTACATATATGGAACTTTTAGCTATCGAAATGTTACCTTACTTGTGCAAAAAAAGCTTTAATTAATAGAGAAAAAAATATTTAATCAGCAACGGTGACCGGATTTGACGTTTCGTGGTAAATGCTTATCGTTTTTGCTAAAACGCGCCGCTTCATGCGTAAGGGCATAAAAAATTCAAAAACTGTCGCATCTCAAAAAGTAAAGGCGTTTCGGGTTCCTCAGAAAACTTCTTACAAATAACAATTTGAATTTTTTTTAAAATTAATTATTTGTTAAAAAATACGGTGTTCGACCATTGGGACATAGAAAATGCAGTGTGTCCCAATTATTGAAAACTCGAATTCTCCAAGATGGCGTCATTAAACCCATCAAAACATCGAGACACTTAACGTGTGACGAATCGTGTAAATCGGATTTATTCAAGCAAAAACTGTAAGTTCCTGAATAAACTTACCTTTATTCTTTTAATAATAACTCTAAGATCGCCATATACATTTTATTTGCATTTTCGTGCAATAAACATAAAAAGAAAAGTAAAAAGAAAATATAACCTAAGTGTAACCTAAAAATACGAATGTAATGATCAATATTTTTTGCTCTCCGATATTTCAGGGAGCCAAGCTGCGACAAAATCAAACAAATACAGAACATAAAAACGAGGAAGCTGAAAAGAAATATAAAATAAAGTTCGAGTTGAAAAGCAAAAATAAACCAAATGCGAATGAACCAAAAACCTGTCAAAAGAGACTAAATATATATTTTTGTATTTTTACATCATCAATGAAAGATTATTTAAGTGTTTGATTTTGCTTTTATTTCTTAATATTGTACCCAAAATAATATTTTCAGAACGGAAAAAGAATTCTCTAGAGTGTTCAATAATTGGGACATTTGCATATTTCACATTGTTATTCTTTTTTTTTTTCATTTGAAATCATTTAAAACTAATTTAAAGGGTGATTTTTTGAAAGTAAAAATATCAAAGTATCATTTGAACATGAAAGCGATGGTTTTTTCTTGATTTTATATTTTTTTCTCATCGAATTCAATCCCCCAGATCCTTAACTGTTCGATAATTGGGACATTTACCTTACCCTGCCTACCTCAATAAACGTATACAGCCTTAAAAGCATTCTCAATGCTAAAAACATGGAAACACAAGTAAATCCGCTGTTTTTCGGACCCTACCACTATAAGAGCACACACATGCCGGCTTTTCTTCGTTTCCTTTTCAACCGGAATTGATTTCCCGAAGTGTAATGTGGTTGAAGCGAAATCTCAAAGTAGAACGAGGGCCTTGCCCGTTCGATTCAGGATCTACTGCTGAATGACGGACTCGGTGAGAGCGCAATGCCGATGTGCTTATAATGATGAAACCCAAAAATACGTTGTAATTCGCTTCACCATTGAAAGCATTCATTTCATCAATGATAATCGACGAGGATAAGAATGCTCATCATAAATACCGGGATCACGATAACTGACGATTTGAGCATAACGAATAGCCGAATTATTTAATGAGGCAAAAAAGTAAAGTAGGTCATTCGTGGTTTTTGAACGCCTTGTCGCCATGCTGGGAAATCTGAATGTACCGGCCGGGAAGACGTTCCTGAATATATTTCGCCAACAATCCGCCCGCTGGCAGAGTTCGTCTTGTGCGTTGCACCACGAACCGCAAAACAGGGTTAAATTGACATTAAGGGTAACTTTGACAGTTTTTGGGGTGACTTTAACAGAGCACCCAATCCTGCCTATGCTGTGCGAGGACACAGACTAATTCTTTTTTAACTTTATTTCTATTGTTGCTGAAATGTGTTATTCAAGTTTATTATATTGTTAAAGTTGATTGTAATGTTGCTCAAGTTGATTTTGATCTCACTGATAATTATAAGACTGATTAAGTGCCTATAACAGTACCCTAGGTACTCGATATTTTTATGTAAAATATTTCCTTAATAAAGATAACAATTTGATTGTAGAAATTCGTTGTTTTTCATTTAATTGCTTGTATAATGGATAAAATGTATATTTTTTTTATTCAAAATAATGTCAACGTAACCCATAATCTTTGACATAAGTTGCATTTCAATGCCGTATCAAAGATGCCCCATACTCGACGTTACTTTGACACGTAAAATATCCATACATAAAACTGTGGGGGCCGGTGGGGCTTGACTTTCTTATACATTTGATAACCAAAGGACAAATCGTTCTATTGGAGTAAAAAAAGTTGGCATTTAGGATGTTAAAAGAAATTACCTACAAAAAGCTTCCAAAACCAGTTCAAAGTAACCCCATTTTCCGGTACAAACGTGCTCTGCTTACAGCGTGCACTTACGCTTATGATTTTACGATACTTATAAAATAACCTTTTGCGCTCGAGGCCTTTTTCGTCCAGATAGTGAGTGATGATCGAGAATCACCTATTGAGTGCAAAGGGATAATGAGTATCAGTATACGACCTAATACTATCTACTTCACTCGGGTAGATCGCCAAAAGCCCTTTCAGTACTTGATCGTTTCCCTGTCCAGTTCCCAATCATGTCTCGAAAAGAGGAACGGCGGACCGGGGCCTGACCTGAGACCCGTTAAGGAGTTTCGGTACAAAAGTCAAAATGTTAAGAAATTGATCAAATTTGGTGATAATGTTCTTCAACGTTAAGTGTGAAAACACAATTTTTTCAAAATTTTCTTTTACTTAGTTATCGAGTAATTAAACATTCAAGCAGATTTCTTATGCCCGCAATGTATACCTATATATATGGAAACCTATGCTTATACACGTGAACTTTAGTGTTAACTTACTCGATAACTGTGCAAACGAAAAATCTGAAAAAATTGTATTGTCAAATTTGGCACTAAAGAATATGTTCACCAAATTTTATAAAATTTTGAACTTTTTGAAATTTGTTATATTTTTAACATGGTTTAGCATGGCAACATTGTATCGTCCGTACCGAACATCCTTAAATGGCAAACTTGATCCACTCTGGACTGCCTGACTATCGCCTCATATTATTTGGGGTAGGCAGATCAGAGACAGGACATTTTCCCAACTCAAATTTCTCCACGGGGGGGGGGGGGGATGTTCGAACCATCAAGCTCGGTGTCCCCACACGTTTCGCCGACAACGGAGATAGGAATGAATTATCGCTCGGTGTTTATGTCGCTGCGCGTCCTCGAATCACAAACTGTGTGTACACAACTCTTTTGCGGGCAATTGCTTCCCCTTCGCATCTCGTATCTAGTTCACCGAGTAAATCCACCTCATATATGATCCAAACTCCGACAGAAAAAGCTCGTATTCTCCCGCAGCCACTAGCAAAAGGTTAACGAGTGCAGAATGAAAGGGATACGTCTCGTAGTAATATGAACTTTAACTACTACTATAAATAAAGTAACTACTATAAATAATTACTATAGTAAACTATAGTAGTAATTACTATCGTGAACTACTAAAAATAAAGGAACATGTGAAGGAAAGATAATGGAAGCCAGCATCTTAGCATTTGACAACGACAGTTTTAATTGATACGATCCTCCCGATGACGTTAAAGTTTGCATCGTTGGAACGCAATGAAAATAAATATTTCTGAATTCCTTTGATTTATTTTGGCATATTTCGCCGACGAATATTTCATGGAGACACTTATTTGACGATCTACAATGGATATCTACAAAAACAAAGATCTTGTATAGTAACAAAAATAAGGAAAGTAAAATGTAAAGAACATTCGTTGCGTTCCAACGATGCAAACTTCAGTACCATTCCTCCCGAACGGTCAGAATTTTACGATACATTAGTCAATTGGTGGAGTCAACGAATATAGAAAAGTCCTTAGGATGATAATGGCGACTGGTGACTTCGAGCTCTGAAGACTGAATACCCCTTCGTTGTCATGGCTGTTGCGCATATGGAAAACCGTGAAAACTCTGGGAATTTCTGTCCTCCTGGAATACTCGGGGAAAAGTCAAGGAATTTTGAAAATTATTTGTAATTTCTTAAGAATTTATTTTTTGCAAAAATTACGAAAAATGAAACTTAATTCAGTCCGTTTTTTTGCTTAAAATACGCACTTATTTGAATGATAAAATGAATTAATACATTAATCAAAATATTGTCCATCGCTAGCCACTACTTTTCCCCATCTTCCTGGTAATTTATGAATTCCGTCGCGGCAAAAGCGTTCATCTTGTGAAGCCAAGAATGAATCGAGCCAATTTTTGATACCCTGTTGTGACGTGAAGCGTATTCCAATCAAAGCGTTCTGCATCGATCGAAACAAATGGTAGTCGGAAGGGGCAAGCTCTGAGCTATAAAAGGCGGGTGAGCCAGAATTTCCCACCTGCTATTTTCCAAATAGTTTTTAACCACAATAGCAACGCGAGGCCGAGCGTTGTCATGTTGAAAGATTATGGACTCGTGTCTGGTCGCATATTCTGGACGTTTTTCGGCTATAGCTCGCTTTAAACGGATCAATTGTTGCTTGTAGAAGTCTCCCGTGATGGTTTCACCAGCATTCGGTGGGCTTCAGCTGCACTTTTCTTCCAATTGAAACCGAAAATCAACACTTCCCGCAAATGGTGCTTATTTGGGACGAAATTCGACATTTTCACCGCAGTAAAAAATTAGACTTGATGCGCAAAACTCAAAGGTCTGTAATCGATATTTGGTTAAGAGATGTTGATAATTCACGATACAGCACAAAATCAGCTGTTGCCGTCAACCATTTATAGCACCTAGAGCCATCTTTTGAAAACGGACCGAACTAAGTTGCACACCTAATATTTCAATATTTATATTATTCTTCATTATATACAAAAAAAGTTATGTCAGTGCCAATCATTTACTCGGATTTGTATCAACTACACAATGACGGATTTGCAATATGCATGAATTCTATAATGTATCAATTCTACAAGAACTTTGAGTACTCAACGTTCAACTAGGCAATATTCTTGTTAACTCTACAATAGCTGATAAATCAGGTGTATCAATTGAAGAAGAGATACATTAGCCCATTAACGCCCAATCGACCATGTTTGAACACTTGAGAGAAAAAGGATGTTTTTTGCAGTCAACAGCACAAATAATGTCACCCTATAGGTACAAACGCCCGTTTTTCCGAATTATGGCAGTATCTTTGACTTGTGACCCTTCCTAAGCGGTGAAAAAGGGGCTTTAACTTGTAAATCGGGGTAAAATCAAAACATTCGTGGACTAATGTATGAAAAAATATTTTTAATCGCTAAAATCGTATTCTTACTCATTTTGGTATAAAATTCACGAATTTGGCTCATACGGCGTATGAGAATGTAAAATATCGTCTTCAATGTATATTTATATTCTTATATATACCTCTTCTTCTTCAATGAATAATACACCTGATATATCAGCTGTTGTAAAGTTAACAAGAATATTGCCTAGTTAAACGTTGAGTACTCAAAGTTCTTGTGGAGTTGATACATTATAGCATTAATGCAATATTGCAAATCCGTATTGTGTGGTTCATGCAAATCCGAATAAATACATTGTAGGGATAATCATAATGCTAGATCCGCTGTAGAGGTTCAATATTGCAAACTTCAGGCTCTTGTACAGTTGGCGGATTTCCGAGTTTGTACAGATGAGAGACAAAGTGATTGAAGTTGAAAAACGGACTTGCAGCGTTGTAGAGATAAACGTTGTGGGAACGAGAATCTTTCTCTTGCAACACGAAAAGAAAACGCAGTTTTCACGCAGTACAATCCTCCAAGATAAACACCTACTATCCCGTACGTATCCGTCAAGAGTACATGCTGTTGAAGTTTGCATCATTGGAATGCAGCGGGAATTATTTTTTTGTCCTTCTCCATTTTCATTGTCATCCAAAATATTTTCCAATAGAGTTCCGTTGTAGGTCTGTAATGAAAATCTTTTGAAAAGTCGATCGTAGCTTTGACCTGGAAAAAAATTGCAATAAGAAGAGAACAAAAATCGTATTCCCACGTTGCAAACTTCAATATCATCAGAGTACATTGTTTTCCACAATTTACCCGAGCTTCATGCAAACGGGATACAATGGTGCATGAGGAAAAGAGGGCGACCCTCCGGGCGGGTCTCTCGGGAACTGGAAATAGCGAAATGACAAGCGTAGGATGTACAAGAGGATGGAGTCGTACGAGCCCGCAAGGGCCTACGCAGAAACATCAGAATAATCCCAAAAACATCCATTTACTTCTTTAGCCTGAATCTCCAAAAAATTGTGGTAAAAAAAACTGCATTGCAATTGCATTCCAACGATGCAAACTCGACAATCGAGGAATTTGATCGAAGTCATGGGAGGTGCAGGGATCCCGGATGTGCCAAGGAGACAGTTTTTCGATGATACGCAGATGCCACGAGCAATCCTCCAACGTCGTTCCGATGTACCCAATACACGGGATTGCTCTGCTCTTCAGACTTCCGCAATTATCCCCGCTGTTCCAGGTCCAACCAATACGAGCTTCTAATCATTATTCCATCTGTACAGCCCGGTTAACTAGATCGAAATATTTATTAACCCTAGGACCCTACACGTGGGTACCGCAAACCCCACATTATTAGTGAGAAATGCTAACATCATTTTTCTTGCTTTGTTCAATCGCATTTTTTACGGTGATAAAGTCATATTAGGTTTTCCTCACAAAGCCTATTCCATTCGTCAGGTCTCGAGAGTTCGTTAAAAAAATTCTCTCTACGACAAACAGTTCGTTAGCAGCGTTGATTCGAAGTGCTGGGATGTGCGTAACCCCAGTGTAGGTTATTTGTTTCGTACAGATAGTGTAGGGTCATAGGGTCAAGGCTTTAGGCCACTCTAGAGGCCAAAAAAATAGGCTTTTTGAGAATTTTGTTTCTTCAGAAAACCTACAAAATAAATCGAGATTACAAAAAGGGTGTTTATCATACATATCAGTGACTGTATACAATAATTTTTTTGAAGCCATTAATTTCAAAATCGCGGCTGTGCAGCGTTTTTGCGATGACGTCTCCCTTTTTCCAGAGTCCACGGCCGAACGAACAGCTCCTGTCATTATTGAATTATAATGAGCCAATTAATTTTTTTCGATTATATATAATAAGTGCTATAGAAGTACGTCGGACTTTTTTCGATATATTGATTTTTGGCCAAATGGCGTACTTCTAAAGTGGAAAATGAAAAATTTGCTTAAAAATCATCAGATAATTGTCGAATGAACTATGGAATATAAAAAAAAATCCTACGTACTTCCATAGACAATCTATTTTTCAAGATATATTCAACATTTCAAGTGAATCGGTTGAAAATTGTCTGATTTACGTGTCCGGCAAACTTCAAAAATGCAGTTTTGAGATAAACGCGCTTGAAATTTTGAGTAGCTCGCTGCTCGTACAGAAATGTGACCGGGCATTCCCGACTTGACGTCTGGTCCAGGCCTGGCCTGCCTCGTTCGATTTACGTAACCGGGCCCTTTTGTGGAACAGACTAGGAATATCACAAAACATCTTCCTGGGGAGACCATTGACATTTCCTGAATATTAAATCCCAACCTATTATTAAATAATACTTTTTGCGTCATCAAAGATATTAATAATTGAATGTAATAATATGATTACATTTATTGTAATTATGTACACCGTTTTATCATCATATTATTTTCTTTAAGAATAATCGACGCCTGACATTGCTATCATAAAGAATAAATTATGATAGTCAACGAAAATTATATGCTGATATGATGGAAGATATAATTACAATAAATGTAATCACATTATCACGGTGAATTATTAATATCTATAGTACGACGCCGACGTTATTTTTTTTTTTTTTTTTTTTTTCATTTTTTCTTGTCCTCTATATATCAACAAAAGTAATTTTGAGGTTGGTTTTATCGACATTTCCTGGTCATTTACTGCTTGTTCTTCGGCCCGTTCCTCATCAGTTCCCGATCTACTCCCAACTACTTTAGTGGTCATTTTCCGCTTATTCCCCGGCCTGTTCCTGATCAGTTCCCGAGAAAGGGAACAGCGGATCGGGACCTAACTTTAGACCCGTTACATTGCGAACCTATTCCAGGGTGGAAGGCCCGACCGAAGCCTGATATTATCTCGGGAAGGCAGATCAGGGGCAGTACTTTTTCCCGACTCAAATTTCTACCCGAGTGCGAACCAGGCGGCCTTGTACTAAAATTCGAAAACCGAGTACTTAGTGATTCTTCCCGGCCACAATCTTTTGGGACATAATTTTTGAGGTCCTAGGGGACCATTGAAAAAATCGATTTTCCGAAAATTCCAGTGGCCTACCCACTTAAACTAGAATGCTTCCTCTACTGGATTCGGGCACTCCGTTAATCCACTGATCCAACCGAACGAAGCAAAAAAAAAGCATCCCTTTCCGGGGCGGAAGTGAGGGTGGGCGCACCTGTCTCTGGGAAGACTGCCAATCACCGTGAGGAAGGGAGAGCGAACTTGCACCGCCTAACCCAACTGTTCTCCGCCTGTTGGCAGTGGTGGTGGTGGTGGCGACGATGGTTGGGGGGGTTGGTGGGGTTGTGGGTCGTTTCGACGAAGGGTAGCGGGCTCCCATACAGCTCCAGTGCGCCTGTGTGTGTATGCTACGTTTATTCTCCGAAGGTCAAGGTTGTCGTTGCCTCCTACGCGACCTACCCCCTCGCCCCGTGCAAGCCCGCCCCGCCCGGCGTCCCCGTTCGCGCGCCCCCGTGTGGGCTTTCGGCCCAGGGACGGGGGAACTGGGCCGGGAGCTGGCCGGGTAACCGCTGTTCTCCGGAGCGAGAACTCCGCCGGTTTCCTTCTGGACGGAAAACGACCCTGGAGGTGTGGAAACCCGTATCCTTGGTCATCGGGGGCTAAGGACGTTGCGGGGGTGGTCGGGTGACATGGGTGGGAGGGGGAGGGGGGTAGTAAGAGCATCGCCGAGTCGCCCGAGGTTATCCGGGATCCGCTGAAAATGGAATGGGGCAGAGAACCGGCTAAAGGGTGGACTATGAGGTTTTACCGGAGTTACTTTGGACGCGGGTGGACGGAGGGAAGCTACGGTGGTGAGGAAGGGACCGGGGAGTGACGAACAGCGCTAGAGATAGGCTTCTCTCTCTCTCTCTCTCTCATTGTGTAGTTGGGGGTGCGGCTTGAGCTCGGGGTGCCTAGTATTTATAGCGAGTTCCAAGCGAGTCCATGCTCGATCGATACCGAATAGCGGCGTCACTGCGCACTAGACTCTGTGTTTGGTGTTGGCAAGCCCTCTCGTTCACACACATTCACGCAGCTACCTTCACACGGGTACTCATTTACGAGGATCATCTTGCCTAGCTATACTTAGGATTTACCCCCCCCCCCCCCCGTTCTTCACCTGCGCAATCACTTTCGTCCGGTTTACCGATACGCGACATGCCGTGTGTAGACACCTATACGCGAGAATCGACCGTACGAGTTGGAGGCGACGGAAGTGATTACAGGTATACAGAGCAGCCTGTAATTGTTCCGTGATGAGAAAGCGGCCTTTAAATTGTAATGAACAATCTACATTTAAGCGCACACACTTTGCACTCCCAAGCTACAAGGGGACAATTTTATCTCGGTTCACGGATGACCAGCGGGGTTGAGCCTCGCAGTTGAAAATGCGGGGTCTGCTCGCGTATTGATGTCGTTTTTGGACTGCGTGGGAGGCAGGGTCTTGAGGCATTCAGTGGCGAGTGGAAAAACACAGGTGGCGATCCGAACTTGTCGAATCGGCGATACGCAATGACTCGGTATGACGACATTCGTCATTGGAGGATGCTAACCGATTGGTGATTGGACAAATTGAATGTTGGGTTGTTTTGAGGATTGTTTACAACGGCGAATTGGAGAATAGGAATGAGCAAGGATTTTAGGTGCTGCATTTTAAGGGGGGAGATAACTTTAGGCATGGTGTGGAAGTTTGCATCGAAAGATACATTTTTTCAGTTGGGAACATTTTTGTTGTTTGTGAAAATCACTCGAACTTTTTCGGGAATTCTTATTTGAGATTTAAGGCCTCAATTTGTGGAAAAGAGGCTTTGGAGGGTGTAGTTCCGAAAGATCTTGTCATGCACGTTAAAGGATCATCACAGTGTGACCTTCCGAAAAATGGCCGATTTTCTTTTAGGTGGATAGGATAAGCTATCAGTCTAATTTTTTTTACAAAATGAAGCACCGATGAAGAATACAAAATGATTGTTGTTCATCTCTTTATTTATTGTTTAACATTGTTTTTATTTACGGAAAATTGTGTGGGAAAAAATGGGGTCTCATGGTGACCAGGATTGCGGCTGCAAATTTTATCGGAAATAAAATTTTAAAAATGATTATTAATCTGTAGGAAAGCGGCTATGTTCCTATGGAGGTTTTCTTAGTGAAATTTGAAAAAATGGCGGCGGTTTGAACAAAAAGTATGAAATTTAGCCTTTTTTCGACAGTTTTCGTAAAAAAAAATAAGATGTCAAAAAAAGCTTCCATTGCCACATAAGGAATGACGTGAAGAATGTGTTGTTGAAGTTTTAAACGGATAGCTTAAAAACTCTTCCTTTCAGAGTGGCTACCGTTTTGAAAAAAACTTTCAATCACTTTTTCTGAGAAAGGTTGTAGCGACCGAAATAGTTCGTATTTCGATCTAAAAATCGAACAGAACGTTTATAACCGTGTATACTATCGGATAATGCAAGAAAAAATCGATTTTTTGAAAAGCGTCCACTGTGATGATCCCTTAAGGGGTTAGGCCACAGTAACGGGTATAAAATCATGTGCGAATTTAACAATTTTTTTCGTATGAAAAAGTGATTCACTTGTAAAATTAATTACACATTTATTTAGTATGAATATCAGGCTGTTAGAAAATATATTTTTTTTTTCCGATGTACAAAATGGCCGACTACTCGAAACTTCTCGAAACAGCTTTTTCCCAATTGGCGTGAGAAATAACTTCAACAATTTTCATCCGATTTACTTCCAATTTAAAAGTTATGTTCCTAATTGCATTTCGCAGAGAAGTACGCACGGAATTTCTGATTAATCGAAAACTTTCCATTTTATGAGCAGTTTATGAACAGTTATAAGGAAATTCTTCACTGAAAATTCATTCCTTAAGTTCAAATACGTACAACTTTTGAATAAAACAATATTTTTTAAATTCCTCATCGTACTTCTCTAGGTGTTCTAATGTAGATTGACGAGAATTTTTGTTTTTCGTTCTAGGTAACAAATTTTGAATGCTAAATGTCACGCCGCGGAGCGCCTAAAAAAAAAGATAACAAAAGAAAATATTAGTAGTCAGCCATTTTGTACATCGAAAAAAAAAATATTTTTTCTAACAGCTTGATATTCATGCTAAATAAATGTGTAATTAATTTTACAAGTGAATCACTTTTTCATACGAAAAAAATTGTTAAATTCGCACATGATTTTATACCCGTTAGTGTGGCCTAACCCCTTAAAGACTTAAAGATCCCCTAAAAGATCCTTTAAAGAAATCCAACCTTCCCGCGGTAAAGTGCGTAACTAGATAATATCGAAACTAATGGAGTTTAGCAAAACGTACTTATTGGAGCATTATCCTGTTTTTTTTTCTCGAAACAGAATGGTTTTAGACAAAACCTGCATAAACATAAAATATCCATCTTTTTATAGGCTACAACTTTTGTAGAAAACATTTTTCTCCAAGATCAATATTTATTAAAATAAAATAGAAAAACTTTTGAAAAATCAGTTTTTGTGAGTTTTGACCTTGAAAATCAAATTTGCGGCTATTTTCACTGTCATATTCGTGATCAGCGGGTACACGAAATTCCAAATCGATCGGTAGTATGGGCTTTTCGCAACTTTACTCTAAGGTTAGAAATATTTATACGAAATTTCATCAGAATCGGGCGATGAGTTTTTTAGCTATACGTCACGCCAGTTTTGAAAGTGCAGTTTAGAAAACCGTGTCATATCTCCTAAAACATACCCTAAGTTTAAAAAATGGCGAATAAATCTTTCCTGTAAAAAAAAATCCTGAAAATCAGCATATTTTTTCGTCGTCCAAAGGTATCTCCCCCCTTAATGTTTCGTTGGCCACCTGTGACTTACGCGGGGCTATTCAGCCCTCCGACCTTTACCCTCTTCTCTTCCTGGGCCCCAAACTCACGCCAGAATTACCGTTCGTCGCTTCGACCCGAATAACAGCCAATCAACTCCGTTCCTAGCCCACCTGTGAGAAAAGGACAAACCCGCGTTAGCCCAAACCAACGACAGACTGATCTCGTGTCCACTAGAGTGCACAATTTGGCATCTGCACCCTATGGGATGACCAATGGAGATCCGCGATGACAATTGAGACCAGAGTCTTGTTCCGTTTCCTGCCAGGAATATCGTCCAGGCAACCGTTGACTCGTACATGTCCGGATGCCGTCACTACTAGAACGTAATGACGTGACAAATGTGGAAAATGGGTTGAATGGCGAGTAACGACGCCTGGATACAATGCTGAGAGAGGAAAGAAACGGGCAGGCGTATCACACGAAAAAGTACAAGAACAAGAGGGCGGGCGTCGAAATAAGAGAGGAAGTAGAAGAGAAAGTATGAGCGAGGTAGAACGAGAGAAACGAAAGAAATTCGATTTTCTACAAAATTTCTACAAAATCTTCGTCGCGAAATAAAGTTAACGGGCTACATCAACATGGTTTTTATTCGATAGTGTAACTTTTTGGCTGTATAGTATTAGGAGACCGAAAATTAAATGATTTTTTGAATTTTTTGTAATTGCGAAAAAAACGAAAATTTCCGCAACTCTGACAATAATTTATTCATATTTTCATACATCTTTGGTCATTTTTTTCAAATTATTTCATGCATTAATCAAGGTGTAATCCGCTGTGACCCTTGGCGTGTCTTCGTCGTCGTCGTCGATTTGCGGGAATTGTGCAGCTCGCAATTCGCATTTTAAATAGTCCATCAAATTTTTACACACTCTTGAGATGTTTTTTAAGAACAAGAACCTAAATTTTGAAGAAAAAAAATTGAGAAATGAATTTAGTACGTGTTTGAAAAAAAATGATCGATTTTTAGCATTTTTCTCGGCATTTTGCCATAATAAATATGTTTTAAACAATCTAATCGTTCCAACTTTAGGTTCATGTTTAGATAAATTATATTGTGTAAACGAGTTCCAAATTTGAAGATGATCCATCTATTAGTTTTTGAGTTATGATTCCCGCAAATTGAAGAAAATGTCGGTTCGAGAAAAACGCGATTGAAAGTTTTAGTCATGATACCTCGAGAACCACTTGATGGATTGTTTGCAAATTTACAGGAGATACGATGAGAAACATTTAGAGATCGTTGATGATCTCACTTTTTTAAAACCAACTTTCATTTTTTAATCGTTAAATAGATAGTTTAATACTTTTTTATAGATCTTGTATGCTCGAGATTCAATTCGTCGCGACGTTGTTAAGAAAAAATGTTTCTAAAAATCGACGATAGTCAACGACTCGTATTTATTAACTAGTTAGATGTAGCCCCTTAAGACCCTACGCTCCGAACGAAACGTATTTTCGAAATTCATTCGCCGACGCTCAAACGCTATTTTTGCCATTTTGGACAATTCCCACCCCATTTCCACCAAAACGTCGAAAGACTGGAGAACAAAGCTCACCGAGGAAGAAAAAAGGTGAAAACTATGAGAAAAATCTACTAACCCATCTGCGACCCATCCGTGCGTTTCCATTTGCGGGTGTGCGTCCGCCGGACATGCGCTCGGAATCGAAAGCTCGAGGTTTCCATTGGAAAAAAAGAGCCAGAGGGAGAAGGAGAAATAGGTTGGAGGATGCATCATCATCCCCGAGGAGTTACTGGGATCGCGCATCGTCAAATTCTCCTCCGGTGCTCCATTCTCTTCTAACCCCCTCCCTCCACCTTCCCCTTCACCCCTACCACCGCCGCACAGTGGAGGGGGGAGTTCTCGTGCGTCGGTATTCCGCCAGGGGGCTGCCCGAAGAGTGGAAAATATACAAATGGAGGGGAGGAACGTGTCGCGAGAGGAGAACGAAAACAGTCCTCCTTGCACGAGCTGACAACGCGGGGAAGCTCTTGTGTCAAAGGCCGCGACGAGAACGACGCTCGTTCCAGTCGACTCGAAGCACTTCGATCGGGCTATCGTGATTGTACAAGCGATACGTATACACACTGACACCCACACACGCGCGCGCGTCTTCAAATATATATACACATAAATCATCCGATCTCATCAAAGTCTTACGGGGCTACCATATGGAGAGAAAAACAAGCGTTTCAAAACGAATTATCGTTCGCTCGGTTCGAACTGCGCGAATGTTCAAGAACGGAAAATCAAAAAGCCAAAAAAAACAACAAGAAAAAAGTCGAGAAAAACAATATTGGAAATTGAAATGAAGGAGCATTTTCGAGATAAAACGAGGACGAGCCGTGGCATCGGGCAAGAAGAATTCGAAAGGCGTTAAATGGCGGAGGCACGTTCATAATATCGTTCTCGTATAGTCGAAAGTAGTTCAACTCGTTTCAAGGTCACTGTCGCGCGGCGCGTGCTCTGTGATTCAAGTCGGTGCCTATCTTGCCTTTGTATATGTAAATCAACGTGTATATTCGCGTACGCCATTTTATTTCGAGTGAATTCTTATCTTTGGTATTATTTTTATTTTAACTGAATTCCTTTCGGCTCGTAATGCCGAGTGCGGAATTTTCTTTATTTGCGCCTGGCGTTGTTTATGAATATGGATATGAATTATACAATGAATAGATATACACAATAGATAGGTGTAGTGAATAGATATGAACAATGTTTATATATATATATATATATATATATATATATATATATATATATATATATATATATATATATATATATAACCGATGTGTTGGTCTAGTGGTTAGAGTGCTTGCCTCTGAAATCAACACATCGGGAGGTCGCGGGTTCGAATCACCGTCTCGTAGTTTCGTCGAGAAATAAAAACACAGGCGTGACGTAGCTCCAGTTGTACACAGATGTCGCGCACACGGACCGGTACGTGTGTGTGTCGGATGGGTATGACTGTAGCCTGTGAGCTATTTCTCGACGAAACGCGACTAGTTCCGAGGCTGGGAAGCGAACTCGTGACCGGCTGTATTGGTATAGGTTTTCCGCAGTTTCCCTATACCCATGACAGAAATGTCATGATGAATATAATACAGAGGGGGAAGTCGGCTGCGGCCGCAATGGGGAGGGGGGATGATGGAGAGAAAGAACAAGTGTAGAGCGGTGGACATATAAGTGGAGCCTTGTAAAAATCCGAAAAGGCTGTGCAAGTAAAACTCGAAATAAAAAAAAATATATATATATATAGAGAGAGAGAGAGAGGGAGGGAGGAGGGAGGAGAATCGAAATGTTTACTAATATTTTCATTTGTTGATGGATTTTTTTATGTTTATAATTCAATCCGGACCCTTAAAAAAATCCGAGCCAAAACTTCACCTCAACCATTGTTTACATTCTTATATATCTAACTGTGAAACGAAACTTTTCAAAATCAGACTGTGTGTGAAATTTGCATTCACGAAATTGAGATTTCACAAATTTTATTCGGGTAATAATTAGACAAAAATTGTTACGCGTTAAAATATGGTAGTCAAGTTTGGATAGTTGAAACGCAACGAAAGTTCTTTTTTTACATTTTATTATCCTTATTTTTATTGTGTTAGAAGAGCTTCTTTTTAAATTCATGTTGTAGATCGCTAGATAAGTATATTAAAAAATGGTTCAGGAATGTCGTAGGCGAAATCTGCGAAAAGAAATTAAAGGAATTCGGAAATATTCATTTTCATTGCATTCCAAAGATGGAAACTTCTGCCTCACGTTAGAATGCATATTTGAGTTTGGACGAATAACTAAAGAAAAACTACCAACGCCTATGAGTACTTCGGAAAATTCAGTCAACTCGTTTCTAAAAAAACAGCAGTTTTTTTAGTTTCTCTCTTTTATATTCTCGAAATACAGTTTGCATTTCAGTGCTTTCGAACTGCATGTGCGAATACGAAGCGTTTTTTTTTTTTGATCGTCGTGTTCGTTTTTAGTTTATCATTTATATTCCAAAACATACTTGCGAGAAAATCAATGCGAAATCGCTGATTGTCCATTGTCTCGGGTGGAATCGAATGAAATGTTGACAACAATAGAAAAAAAAACAACCGCGAGAAATTTGAAAAAAACATACAATTTTTCATATCAAATTCGAGATACGTAAATACAGTTTACATGTTGAAAGATAAGGTGAAAAAAAAATTTACACAAGGAACTCGTCAGTTTGTAGTTATGTTGGAAAGAAATATTCGTATTGGTGTATACGAATGATTTTGAACGAGGGTTAACTTCAACATCTCTTCCAAATTGAAAGGGGCTTTTGACGAGCTATCAATGGGCCGATTAAGGCTTAGGGCACTCTAGAGGCCGAAAAATAGGCTTTTTGGGGATTTTCCTTCAGAAAAACTACAAAATAAATCGAGAATACAAAAAAGAATGTTTATCATACATATACAATGACTGTATACAATCATTTTTTTTAAGCGATTCATTTCAAAATGGCCGCTGTGCAGCGTTTATCTCAAAACTGCATTTTTTAAGTTGGCCGGACACATAACTCAGACAATTATCAACCGATTCACTTGAAATGTTGAATATATCTTGAATAATACATTGTCTATGGAAGTACGTAGGATTTTTTTTAATATTGCATAGTTCATTTGTTATTAACAATTATCTGACGATTTTTTAGGCAAACTTTTGGAATGTGAAAAGTTTGCCTAACAAATCGTTAGATAATTGTTAATAACAAATGAACTACGCAACATTAAAAAAAAATCCTACGTACTTCCATAGACAATGTATTTTTCAAGATATATTCAACATTTCAAGTGAATCGGTTGAAAATTGTCAGAGTTATGTTTCCGGCCAACTTAAAAAATGCAGTTTTGAGATAAACGCTGCACAGCCACCATTTTGAAATTAATCGCTTAAAAAAAATTATTATATACATTAACTGATATGTATAATAAACACCCTTTTTGTATCCCGATTTATTTTGTAGTTTTTCTGAAAAAACAAACCCCAAAAAGCCTATTTTTTCGGCCTCTAGAGTGGCGTAACGCCTTCCGAATAAAGAATTTTCACGCATTTAAAGACGGTCACAAAGCGGCACAGACTTTCCTCATAATTAATGAGTACACAAAAATAAGTGCATATTAAAAATAAGTGCATGCATATATATATATATATATATATATATATATATATATATATATATATATATATATAAGTATGTGCGATCATTTTTCACCAAAGTGCAGAGCAATATTACACTTCGAAAATTTACCGTAACCTAATTGATAAAAATTAATCGTCCTACAACGTTTTTTTTTCTTTTTCTTGCAGTGAGTCGGCTCCATTGCGAATCGGAATCGTTCAAGATGGACCTGATCCTGGATATCAACAGCTGGCTGTACCCAATGGAGATCGGTAAGTGTGTAAACTGATAACTTCACCGTCTCCATGCCATTGACATAACATTCTTTATCAATAAAATCCTAACATTGCAGATCCATATTCCGCACGAAAAAAAAAAAAAAAATGCAAATGAAAACCGTACGTGAGGTATTTTTTTCACCAGAGTATTGATACTGCCTACCAATTATTTCCTCTTTTATAAATGGGGCATGGCGAAAAATAATTTTTCATCCTTGATCGCCATTGAACTCAAGTAGGCCTCAACTAGGGCAAATTGTGGAAGAAAGGAAAATCTTCGGAATAATTCAGCCGTCATTATCTTCTCGCGAGGATAAATGTTTTGTTGTTGTTGTATTTATTGTCTCTTACAGCAAATTTTGTATGAAAGGATTTTCAATTTCAATTCCGATTTCGATTATCGTTGCTTTTTTTTTGTCCTACATGAAAGGCAAAGAAATTCGAATCAGTGACAGGACGCGCGTTTGCAAAAATGCAGTTTGTTGACATCGAAAGAATTTCACGAAGAATAATTAACTGGCGCGAGCAATCAACGGAGTTGACGGATTATCCGCATTTCCAGCGTTCGTCGGAATCGCCACGTAACGCTATACTCTTAAGGGGGGGGGGGGGGGGCTGATTTTCATGACTTTTTTTGAAGTAATATTTCTTTACTCTCTTTGCGACTTGGAGTATGTTTTATTACTACTCTTGGCTGTTACATGGTATTTTTTTAATCTTTGAAAATGGCGGACTAATGGCACGGTCTTCCAAACGGGCGGATGTTGTCAGACGGCGCGACACGTAGCGTCGGTGGAATTAATCTGAAAAAGAAACCATGGAAGATTTTTCTTTCATTAAGGGGTTACGTTGGTTTCGACACCAAAAAAGTATATTTTCTCTATTAAACAAAAAAATATATATAATATATAAGTTATTTTATTCAAAATGTTAAGCATATAAAAGAGCAACATTTCAACAATATTTTTTAAAAATTTGGAAAATTGAGCCGGTGGGACCTGGTTTCCGGAGACCCCTAAAAAAATAGTGTCCTTGTGGTAGTCAGGATAACTCATGATAGCTTTATCTGAAATTAAAAAACCAATTTTCTTCTGCTAGTGGATAAGTATAGCTCGTGATTGAACGAAGAATTTTTATGAAATTTGAATTTTTGGCAGAGTTGTATGGAAAATAGTTCAATTTTTGGTACAATTTACACTGCGTATAGCCTTGTTAAATTAGTTGCAATCGAAAAAAAAAACCTTCGTTCAATCACTAGTCAATGCTATTTTGAAGAAATGTGCAAAATTTTACTAAGATCAGTGCATTCGTTTTTGAGAAATCGTGTCCACCGACTTCAAGAATAGTGTTTTGAGAAAAATGCGTCAACGGGGGACTCCCAAAAGCTCACTGTCCTAGACTTTTACTACGATTGACTTAAGGTATTCCTTTCACGAACCCAAATATTTTACGCTTAACTGATTTTCGTCTATAATTAAGTAAAAATACATCCCGGTATACTAGTGAAATTTCAAGCCGAGTTACCGAATCTTTAATGAAAAATTACGACCCTAGAAATCGTCTTATTTACACGGCGCTTTATGGAGATGTCACGCTGGCCACATTTGTATCTGATAATTTATACACTAAATAACTCTAGATGCCTGATATAAACTGCTCACAGGTGTAAAAAAGTCTAAAGATTCCGTAACAACAATAAAAACAGAGGGTCACCGAACCTTTAAAGAAAATATTAATGTCAAGGGAGACTTTGTCCTTGGAGTGTCATATTTCAGGTGTTTGCATTTTATTTTTTTTAAAGGAAACGAGTGAAGTTTTTTGAGTGCGGTTTTTTTCTTGCTTTTATTCATGATATACAGAACTTAAATTTTTTTTAAACCAAAATGGCGGCCGTCGCAACTCCGCGAAAACAGGTCCTCAAATCGCGGGAGGTAAACGGCTGACATCACTGCCCCCTCTTTGTTGATCTGAAACACAAATTCAAAGCATATTATCAATCTGTGACCCTTTGGTCATGGAATGACGGATGGGTTTTTCGTTTAGTACAAATTTCGGAAAATGGCGGCAATTTACAAAAATCGAATTTTCGCGTTTTTTTTTGCATAAAAAGATAAACAATAAATGCAAAAATGTATCTATCGAAAAAACGATCCGTCATTCCGTGAAGACATATTTTCTGAGTATGCTCTCCAAATTTCAGGTCGATATGTTAATTACAGCGGTCAGGAGAATGTCAGCCATTTTCAAGAACGTGTTCTCGAGAAAAACGCGTTTAAAGTTTGTAATGTGTGTACACAAATGTGTTTATAATTACCGCTAATCGGCAATGCCTGGTCCATAGAGGCATCCCTCCTCTTCTTCTAGCTGCTCATGTTGAGCCGCTAACATCTCCCGCTGCTCAATCCGGGACAAAATCTCCCTTAAAGGTTGGAAAAATGTGACTAGCAGATGAATTTTCGTAACCGTGACGTTTCAAATAAATGTAAAAATGTCTCAATCTACTAAATTTGCGCGAAATTTTTTATTCTAGTTTATCGTTGTGTGTAATAATCCATTGTAACTTTTTTTTTATTAAGCGCAATTGTAATTTAACGACGATTCAAAAGGCCCTGCTTATGCCCCCACAAAATACGGACCTCCGCGAAAGGAATACCTTAAGGGGATATGTACAGTCAGGGGGCCCAAAAAAATCGATTTTTCAAAAATTTTCTTGAGAAGAACTTTAAATCTATTGACGTAAAAATTTGTACACATGTCATGGTAACTTTTAACTGTATTTTACCATTGTTTTTTTTTTTTGTAAAAATAATTATTTTGAAAGCTGCTATAGCTGATCGCCGGGAGTACCTCTAAAAAAAGGCGTCTTGCGGTGAGCACGATATCTCTGGACTGGATCATCTAAAACGAAAAAACCAAAAATATTTCTTTAATATAATGGATTATCTTGTAATTGATCGGAAAAATAAGCAAAATAATAATTTTTGACAAAATAGCAGCTTCGGAAAAAAATCGATTTTTGACAAAAAAAATTGGGCCTTAAATTGTTTATAAAATGGAAAATATTTATCGGTGAGAAAAAACCCTCGATTAGTTGCTAAAAAATATACTTGAAAAGATTGGGTTAAAATTTGAGACTGATCGGTTCAGCCGTTTACGAGAAATCTTGCTCGCCGACTTTAAAAACGCAGTTTTGAGAAAAACGCGCTTAAAGTTTCAAAAGCACTTTCGAACGCTCTGACACGACATTACAAATGTGCGTGTAAGTTCGAGAATATTCGCCGTACTTGAATATATGTACATTACGAAAATAAATTTTTTAAATCGATTTTTCGAACATTTTAACTGTATATAACCCCTTAAAACTTTGGAAGAATATTCTAGACATATTGTACTATTAAATAATAAAATTGAAGAAAAATCGATTTTTTAACGTCTTCAAACCCACGTAACCCCCTTAACACTCATACGCAGAATATGAACCAAGAAAAAGTGAGAAATGTTCAAAATAGATGAAATGCCAAGATTTGAAACAAAAAGATTGAAATTTTCGGGAAAATGACAACATTTTGCGATAAAAAATACTTTTTATTGAATTTTCAAAAATATATCGGGTCATTTTTTAGACAATACGGTTAAAAAGATATATACCAATTTTCATCCGCATCGGTCGATTGGTTTTTTAGCTATAGGTCACGCCAGTTTTGAAAATGCAGTTTCGAAGATCGTGCCATACCTCCGCCATTTTTGAAGATAAATCAATTTTCAAAATACCGTGTAACAGCCAAAAGCAGTAACAGCACATACCCTAAGTCTCAAAAATGTCGAAAAAATCTTTGCTTTAAAAAAAAATCATGAAAATCAGCCATTTCCCCCCTCCCCCTTAAGTCGAACAGTCGCGAATTACCATCCTGATCTCACTGAGAAAACGCCACATGCGTTATTCCGAGATTCAAGGTCACGGCCAGAATACCCGGGCACTCTGGCTCCCTAGATTTAGTCCAGTCAAAAGTGGCGAAAGTCGCAAATTTTTGCGACCGCTTAGTGAAACATATATTCTTATGTTAATCGACCCGGGGAATCCGAATTTCTAGGAATTTTAACTATTAACAGTGAAGAAACGGGTTAAAAACCGAAAAATATGCATTATTTCGAGAACGAGGAGGAAATCGCAAAAAAGTTTCGAACAAAAGTTGTAGAATGGAAGATTTTACCTCGTAGGTGTGTACGATTTTTTTTCTCTATCTCCAATAGTTTCGCCGTAAAATTTGAAAAACCAATTCACACTAATACTATCAACGCGCGTGAGACGAAATCGAGGAGATTGACGACCACTGAACTGGTACCTAACCGCACGTTACCCTCTTGCCGGCACCCTGCACGCGTTTGGGTCGAAGGTCTCCGAAGCTAGGTCGGGTATCTTCGGCAGCCTAGTATATATAGCTAAGCTGCGGGATTGTGAAAACTCTGCTACCGGCTGTATTTCCTTTCGCACGATATCCATCCAGACTATATATAGTTTTTTCGCCTGACAGCTCTCTGGCTCGCCGGTGCGGACTGAACCAGAAAATAAGCGGCCTGCCGATGTTCATAAAAGTTTACAAGAAAATAATTTTTTCCATAAAGTCTTTCATAAACTAGTTTTCATAAAGTAGGAAATTCGATTATCTATTGATATATGGTAATTGTGAAATTAATAAATAATAACTGTTCATATTCTTTTACATTTATGAAAGTTCCAGGGACCACGTATAACCAAAAAAACCCAGTACTTTTTGTAAAAAACGTAATTTAACGAACAAAAAACTGCCAAAGCCGTGATTGAAACGGGTAATAATATCTACATCTTGGTAGTATCAAATATGTTTTCGAGTGACTAACTCTTATAAAAACAACGTACATACATTTTTTGAATCGTTCGAAAATTATGAATATCATATTAATTACAGTACAAATTGTAATGAAGGTTTCGATTCTACAATTGATGTTATTATATTTCAATTACAATATTTTGGGTTTGTAATTTTCAGTTTCTATTTTCGTAATTTTTCAACATTTTTAGGCATACTTTAATCTGTTTTCAAATAATTTATTGAACGCCGCTTTGCTACGGAAATGCAGCAAAAAAAAATATGTCGAAAGAAAATGGCTAACACGTCCATGAAGCATTTCACGCCAATTCACTTCGCCTGTGACCCCGACCATTTTTTCCCTGATTCTTTTGTTTGTAAAATTGTACTCCATGAAAGGAACATCCGAAGCAATTTTTAGATTTTTATCTCTTCTCGTTTAGAAGGTACAATTTTCCAAAAAAATATTGATTTCGGAAGTTTTGGAAACGTTGAAACGCTAATAACTCCTAAACTAAATGAGATATCGACATTTGTCGATATGTAATTTTCTTCATGTTAAAGCGTACTTTCCTTTAAAAATATGAAAGAATTATCGATTATCAATGTCAACGTGATTTTCACTTCTTAAGTGAAAACAATTTTTTTTAAAGTTCATTGCCTTTGTCTATTTTGTTTTAATTCTCTAAAATAGAGTGACCCTCTCTATGATGTTTAAGACTAGTCTTATCATGGGCCCATATGTCCTTCGATCTTTTTATCGAATGAATCATTTTTTTAAAGAAGATTTGTATCATTTTAATCTCCTATAATGCTATTAATGATATTGTAATTTCCAATTTAGCCTCGACAGGCCTAGAACGGTTTATTTTTTATTTGTGCTAGATTGAAAGACAAAAATTATTTTGAAAAAAAATCTTTTTTCACTAAACACAAATTTTCCAAATGATTTGGAACAAAAAAATTATTAAAATTTAGCACAAATGAAAAATAAACCGTTTCAGGCCTGTCGAACCCGAATTGGAAATCACAATACCTTTTATAGCATTATTGGAGATTATAATGATAAAAATATCCTCGAAAATATGATTAATTAGAAAAAAAATAGAAGGAAAAATGGGCTCACGATCTGACTAGTCTTGAAAAACATAGAATGGGTCACTCTACTTTAGAGAATTAAAACAAAATAAAAAAGGCAATCATCTTTTAGGAAAGTGGATTTCCCTTTAGAAGCAAAAAAAAGGTGGACATTGATAATCGATAATTCTTCCGTATTTTTCAACGAAAGTATGCTTTAAAATGAAAACAATTTTATATTAAAATTTGTCAATATCTCATTTAGTTCAGGAGTTATTAGCGTTCAAACGGTTGCAAAACTTCCGACATCGACATTTTTTGGATAATTATAACACCTAAGAGAGAAGAGATAAAAATCTAAAAATTGGTGTCGATATTCCTTTCATGGGGTATAATTTTACAAAAAAAAATAGAAAAAATTAAAAATGGTCGGGGTTAGGGCTCCGTGAAATGGCGTGGAACGCCTCATATATATTGTACTAGACCTGCATTTTATTTGCTATTGGGCTTGAATAATTTACATGAATTGAATGAATTTCGTCCACTTTCATATAATGAACGGAATAATCATGTACACGGTAATCAATTAAAATTTGAACAAATTGAAATTTTGCAAACAATTTTAATCCGTTCAAACCACTGTTTAAAGACTTAACAAGGAGAGGACACCAACTGTGGGTCACGGATTCAGCTCAGGTTTGTCTATTTTGGGTTCTGTTAACACCTTTTCCAAACTCAGGAAAACTCTGCACATCCAACTGTGCTCGTTAACATTCCTAAAAAGGTGCCGTGACCATCAAGTGGTACCAAAATGTTTTCAATTGAAAAACCCCTTTCCATCAAAACAAGCCAAAACTATCCTCCACCAGGCCTCGCTGAGACTGGTGAAAGAGAGAATATCTGTCACCAAAAAGCTTTTGGACCAAAATTCCCAAAAACTCCTTAAACTTCACCTACTTCTATCTGACTCGTTGGAACCACAGCTGTGGGAAGATCTTGACCGTGTCACTCACGAAAAAGCCCTCCACTGTGCAGACCTAAGATCCAAGAATCAAATAGAAAAATTTAGGAAACTATGTCCGCAATCAAAGCAGCCCATCCTAACCCACACAGTTAAAAACCTAAGTAACCACACACTCTCCGCAGCTGAAACATCAGTCCTCGCAAAAGGGCACAATTTCGCCATTACACCGACAGAAATTCCAACCAGAGAAATCATCAGCCAGGTGGAAACGGCCATCTATCGTCTCCCACTGGATACTGGCAATGACATCAGGAAACGGATAAGCAATATTCTACATAAGGCAAAACCTCCGCAGCAGAATATCACGAAGGAAGAACACCTTGCTCTTCACAATTTGAAGAAGAACAAGGATATCTTAATACTACCAGCTGACAAAGGGAATGCAACTGTCATCATGGATAAAACGGACTACTGCAGTAAAATTTTGAACCTGCTCGAGGACACCAACACGTAGAAGAAATTATCACGTGACCCCACATCGAGTGTAGAAAAGAAAACAACAACACTTCTAAAGAAGGCTGGTCTATCAGAAAACCTAACCAAAGCCCTAACACCCAAGGAATCCCTACCACCCAGGCTTTACGGTCTGCCAAAAATACACAAAAACAACATCCCACTAAGGCCCATTGTTAGCAACATAGGCAGTCCTACATATCATTTGGCACGTTTTCTCTGCAAACCTTTGCAGGAACTCGTAGGCCTCAACGACTCCCATATCCAAAACTCCCGGGATTTTGTGAACAAGATCCAGACTATCAAAGTACAACCAGAAGACATTTTAGTGAGTTTCGATGTTGTATCCCTGTTTACAAACGTCCCAACCAATGAAACCCTAAGCATAGTTAAAAATTCCAAAAAAGTTGCCCCTAACCTACTGCCCCTCATAGAACATTGCCTAAACTCTACATATTTCCAATTTCAATCCCAATTTTATGAACAAACTTCAGGCGCAGCCATGGGTTCCCCTATTTCTCCTATCATCGCCAACATCTTTATGGAGGACTTCGAGAACAGAATTCTGCAAGAAGCTTCCCTCAAACCCTCCACCTGGTTCCGATATGTCGATGACACTTTCGTCATTTGGAGTCACGGCAAAGAAAACCTCAATCATTTCTTAACCTTCCTCAACTCCCAGCACCCCAATATTCAATTCACCATGGAGATAGAACAGGAAAATCAAATCCCTTTTTTGGATGTACTGGTTCAACGGAAAAGCGATGGCACTTTGGGCCATAAAGTTTACCGGAAGCCAACGCATACGGATAGATACCTCCATGCTACGTCCCATCACCACCCTTCCCAAAAACAGTCGGTCATAAGCTCTCTGGTCTACAGAGCTCTAGCGATCTCCGAACCAGACTCCTTGGAGGTTGAACTAGAACACCTACGAAAAGCTTTAGGAGACAATGGCTACAAGCCAGGCAACATCGAAAGAACGATCAAAAATCTAAAAAGAAAAATAGCTGATCCGAAAACGGTTACAGCACCTGATAGGGAGAATGAAGGACAAATAACCGTAACAACTTCCCTTCCATACCTTCAGGGCATAACCGATCGCATAGGGAGGGTCCTTGGAAAACATAACGTGCGAGTCATCTTCAAACCTCAGAAGAAACTAGCACAAGTGATTCCGAGTGCAAAAGACCAAAGACCACCATTAAGTGCACCAGGAGTATACAAGATACCCTGCTCATGCGGTAAAGTGTACATAGGAGAAACGGGAGGAAGATCAGTACACGGATCAAAGAACATCAACGGTGTATCAAATATGGCCATATTACACAATCAGCGCTGGCCGAACATTAGATGGAGACTGGTCATGCCATCCAGTTCGACAAAGCCCAAAGTCTGGCCCCATCAAACAGCTATTTTTCCAGGAAACACCGAGAAGGCTTGGAAATCCGAAAACATCCGGACAACCTAAACAGAGATGGAGGATATCACGTCAGTCCTATTTGGCACACCGTCCTCCCGGTTTTTTAATTGACCAGCTGATCAATTAAAACATCTGATTGGCTGGTGCAGCGATCCGGAACGATGACGCAACTATATAAGGAATACCTGAGACACGAGAGCTTCAGTATCGGAGCTCTCAGCCCTGATGATGCAGACTGTAACGTTTGCGAAACGTCGGCACAACGCTGATCCTCAACACGGCCTCCATCCGGAAGCCACAAACTCTTCTCATTACATAAAGAGCCGTGAAAGCCTTAAAACTATTATTATTATTATTATTATTATTATATACATATTTATATACGTTACATATATATATTTATATACGTTACATATATATATTTATATACGTTACATATATATATTTATATACGTTATATCATATTTATCCACAATTTTGAGTATTTGTGATATTATAATATTATAAATAAATTTATGTACTGTACATAATGATTGTAAGTTCCAGTAATGAAAAAAAAGCCACGGAGAAGGATCGAACACGCGCCGTTCGGGTGGTAGTTCGGCACTCTGCCCGTGAGCTACGGGGCTCTTCGAAATACAAAAGTAACGAACAGAGCACAGCCGTTGCGCAATATTCTTTACATTTTTTTGGCTTATTATTCTGTGTCACGACAATTAGATATCCTTTGACTATCCTACTCTAATGGTGCTATTAATTCCAGACAAACCTTAGCTGAATCCGTGACCCACAGTTGGTGTCCCCTTGTAAGTTTAAGAATTGACTTTTGAATCAAATACTTAAATTCCAGTAATTTATCGATGAGTAAAATGAATAATTAATAAGCAAACTGCTCCGGTTTTAAATAGATGTATGGGTATTAAAGCATAATCTAACTTCAACTTACCTATAATGTTCCTGGCTCCAAGTGCACAAATTTATGTATATATACACATTCAATAATTTAATAAATCCGTAGCACTTTTATTTTAAAAAGGTACTTTTCTGTTCGTCGCTTTAATTGATTGACGCTCTGCTGTGATACGAGATACACCACGCCACGCCACCAAATGACGCCAAAAAAGACGCTCCGCTCCAACAACATGCTCTATTCCCGCAATTTTTATTTCAGTGTACAAAATATTAGCGGGTAACGAATTTGTAATTTTCGATGCCCTACCTAACATTACCCCGCTGAAGACACCTGATTGGTCCCGGGGACTCTCGAGCCAGGTTGATGGTTGTCGCGCCACGCCGGCGAGAGGGGAAGCCGCTAACGCACCTCTGGGCTGCCGAAAATACCCGATCGAACGTCGGGGACCCCCGAACGAAGCGCGGTAACGGCCGTGCGAGAGCGAAAGAGAGAGGAGATGCCAGCGATGCTCATTCAACTGCCTCGCGCGTTGATGGTATTGGTGTGAATTTGTTTTTCAATTTTACGGCTAAACTATTGGAGATAGAGAAAAAACATCATATACATCTACGACGTGAAATCTTCCATTCTACAACTTTTGTTCGAAACTTTTTTGCGATTTCCTTCTCGTTCTCGAAATAATGCATATTTTTTGGTTTTTAACCCGTTTCTTCACTGTTAATAGTTAAAATTCCTAGAAATTCGGATTCCCCGGGTCGATTAACATAAGAATACATGTTTCACTAAGCGGTCGCAAAAATTTGCGACTTCGGCCACTTTTGACTGGACTAATTGCTCATTGGCATTCTTTCTCTCTCTCTCTCTTTCTCCCCCCACCCCTCACCTCCCTCTTTCACTGTCTTTCTCTTTGCCTCTCTCTCTCTCACTGCCTTTCTCCGTCGCTTGCTCTCACACACGCACACGTTCTACCTCGGTGAACGACGTACAGTTGAGTCCTCGTTAATTTCCATCTGAGTGTCCTTTTCATTCATCCACGATGTTCTCGAGCTCGATCAACCTGACTCTCGATCAGAGATGGGCATTGTTCAAATGACATCATACTGAAGACCTCTGGCTGTAATTATTATCATCAGAATTTTCCCCTCCGAGGACTTGCAAACCATACGATTTCCGTTCAACTTGCAATAATCATCTATTTGTCAATAAGAATACTTTTTTTGCATCTAGTCTCGATGAATACTATTATTTTAATTACTTCTGTCACTCGTTAGATATTTTTTTCGTCTAGTCTCGATAATACTATTACTTTATTCATTTCTGCCGCTTGTTAAATAATTTTGTAAGTTCGTCGATTTTTCCATTAATTATGGTAAAATAAACGACCATTTTTTCACTTTTGTCATTACAGTACTACCTCCCTAAGAGAGCCCTCCCTAAGAGAGAATTTCCCCGCCGTTCCGCTTGAGCGCATTTTATGGCTTCCCCCACCTAGCTCGAGCTGTCCAGTGTACCCGAGGCCTCCCGAGTTTGTCGCGGACACCTCCATAAGAGATCGCGAGCGATTTCAGAAAATCGCACGTCGCACGATTGTCAAATGGATAATATTCCTTTGTATAATAATATATACGTTTAAGCCGTAAAGTCGGAGAAAAAAACATGCACCATAATTAAATTTCAAGTAGTAATTTAATGCAAGTAAAATATATTTTCGATTCAGCCATCCCGTTTTATCTAAAAATGAAATATTTATACATATATATACATTGTATATTTCAACTTGAAGTATATACACAAGATAAATTGTTAGTTACATTTTTTTTGTACACTGTACAGTAGAACCTCAATTATCCGAACGATGACTTAGTTTATCCGAACTCTCAATTATCCGAACGTTGGCGCGAAAGATACATTGTTGCTCGCTGCCACCGCCGTGAGCAACAATGAGCAACCCAACGCAATCTCTCCTTCCCAAACGGCTGCGAGACTTAGCCGCTCAAAAACGCGTTACAGCCGTTCGTCAATTAAAAATGGACGATTTTATTTTTAAAAAATATAAAAAAAGCATTCAACTTTTTTCAGGTACTTCAAATACATTATATATATATATATATATATATATATATATATATATATATCAACGTTAACATATATGTCAAATTATAATATATATGTATGTACTGTTTTTATATAAAAAGGTGTTGTTTATGATCTCGTCCCAAAAAACCCACGTTTCGATTATCCGAACTAGTCTCGGTCCCAATTGGTTCGGATAATCGAGGTTCTACTGTATATGTTCGAGTTTCGATAACGAATATACTACGTATATTTTTGCGAACAATAAGATAATTCAACAATTATTGAAAGTTTTACAAATGTTTCCTTCATATGTATTATAATATTGCAACAACAAAATATCCCAAACAGCAGAATAAAAAAAACGCGAAGAAAAAGAAAGATTTACACGTCAATATTCAATGAGATATACTTACGCATGAAACGACGAAACGCCAGTACACTTTCCGCAACTTGTTTACAGTTTTCTCAACACTTTCGTTCGCGCTCTCTCATAGAGGTCGAGTGGAGAAACACATACACGCTACCACATGCGCGATTTTCGAGCGCGCTAACCTAGCGGTGGGGGAAGGCTTCGGCGACGAATTTCTCGAGAATTACTTCCCCTAACCGCCCTAGACCGCTCTCTTAGGGAGGTAGTACTGTATTATTCACTGTTGTCGGTATTATTATTATTATTATTATTATTATGTACATTTCTGCCGCTTGTTGAATAATTTTGTCGATTTAAAAATTATTTTTTCTTTTAATCTTATTTCGATTTTATTTTATTTTAAATAATTTCGTCGATTTTGTAAATTAGTCGATTTTTTCATTAATTATGGCAAAATAAACGAACATTTATATTTGCGTTAAAATAGTTTCGGGATCTTATTATTAAATTTTTTACCTTTGTCGTTATTAATATTATTTAGTGTTGTCATTAGTATTATTATTATGATAATAGATTTTATTTCTCCAGGCAACGCATCTTCCAAACCATACGGTTTCCGTTCAACTTGCAATAATCATCTATTTGTCAATAAGAATACTTTTTTCCGTCTAGTCTCGATAAATACTATTATTTTAATCACTTCTGTCACTCGATAGATATTTTTTTCGTCTAGTCTCGATAAATACTATTATTTTATTCATTTCTGCCGCTCGTTGAATAATTTCGTAAATTCGTCGATTTTTCCATTAATTATGTCATAATAAACGAACATTTTTTCACTTTAGTCATTATTATTCACTGTTGTTGTTTGTTTTATTATTATGTTCATTTCTGCCGCTTGTTTGATAATTTCGTCGTTTAAAAAAAAAATTGTTCTAATTTTATTTCGATTTCATTTTATTTTAAATAATTTCGTCGACTTGGGAAATTAATCGATTTTTCAATTAATTATGGTAAAATAAATGAACATTTATATTTGCGTTAAAATTGTTTTGAGATTTTATCATTAATTTTTTTACTTTTGTCGTTATTATTATTATTTACTGTTGTCGTTAGTGTTATTATTATTATGATAATGGATTTTATTGCTCCTTGGATTTTATTGCACTGCCTCAGCGCGTGAATAATAATAATAATAATAATAATAATTATTATTATTATTATTATTATTATCAAAACTACTATTCCTATTATGTTTTTTATTTACAACTGTTTATTTTCACAATAACGATAATAATCATACTTACGACAACCGTAAAAGTCACAATATTGTCATTGTCATCATTATTGTTGTTGCTGCCTGCGAGTCTCTAGTTGCATAACAACAATGATAATGATAATTTATAATAATAATAACATGCCGCGGATTCTATAACTTGTACAACAATGAGCTTTGCATCGTCCGAACCCAATGAGAATTATTATCATTTTTTATTTCTTTTGGTTATCGTCCAAAATATTTATTTGCAGATTTAGGCTGTAGTCGATAGAAAAATAAATTTAAAAAACGTTTATTTCTCGTAGTCCGAAAGTGCCGAAAAATTAAAACGATCACAATGCTTCCAAAAAACGAATTTTCTTTGCGTTCCAACGATCTAAACTTCAACATTACGTGCAACAGCAATATTAAAAGTAATAGTGATAACAAGACGAGCAACAATATTATTATTATTATTTTAATCATTCTTGTTATTATTAACATTGCTGCTATCGTTATAATTTTTTTGTATCACCATAATTAAACGATAGTGCGAGTGTGATACCGGTTTACATCGACGCGATAAAACGATTCATCCGAATTGAAAAAATGCATCGCCATAAAATTAGTAATTTGCGGAATTCTACACTGCATCGTTCCTCATCACGAATCGATAGTGAGTTTTTTTTAATTATTTTGCCATGTTCCTCCATCGGTGATAGGAACGTGTTCACTTGCTGCACATTTTTTGCGCGGCGTGGGGGGGGGGGGGGGGGTGGATTTTACCAATCGTTTCCCCGAGCGATAAGAACGTGCGCTTACACAAATATGGACACAGCGCGGTATGCATTTTTTTCCGAAGCTCATGCTCTCACGTAGCGCGAAGTATTTTCGCAATTATCGAAAACACCGTGGTACGAAGAATTGATATTTGCAACACATGGCCGCATATTTGCAACGAGCGAATTTTTCAGATTTGAAAAGAAAAACGCGTTTGGGAAATAATCGACAATTACGTAAATTTAACATTTACGTGCGACAGACACGTGGAAACGTACGAACGTAGCGGCCTGCACTCCAGTCGAATTATTTACATGTAATGTATATGCGCTCGTACGCACTCATACATAAGTATACATCTATACGTGCGTCCTGAGCAGCAAAACTTTGGAAAAACTTTTAACGACGGGGAAACTCGCTTGTCATAATCCCCGGGAAATAATAGATGCGAGACTTTTCTCACGATGTTGAACTTTTAGTCCAGTAAACGAGACGAAAACCCAGCACTTTTTAGCGTAGAATATGAATTTTTGACTGAAGGTGGATGGTTGCATATTGAAAGTAATCCTAATAAAATGTTGCCCCTCAACTCGCCCCAACCCTAAGAAGTAGGGGTTGAAAACTTAAAAATCGCCGTATCTCGATAATTAATAGCCCGATAAAAAAATGTTTTAAACAAAAGTTGTTTGAAATAATAAAATTCGTATAAAGTTATCTGACGTCCAACCAGTGAGAAAATTCGCAGTGCTGCTTTCGTGTTTTTGTGCCGCTATTTTCAAAGATAGGGGATTGGACGTCGGATAACTTTATACGTATTTTATTATTCCAAATAACTTTTGTTTGAAACCTTTTTTCATCGAGCTATTAATTATCGAGATAAGGCAGTTTTGAAGTTTTCAACCCCTATTTCTTAAGGTTGGGACGAGCTGGGGGGCAAATTTGTATTGGGTTTACTTTTAGTATGCTACCATCGACGTTCAGTCAAAAATTCACATTCTACGCTAAAAAGTGCTGGGTTTTCGTCTTTTTTACTGGACTATTTGCATCGTTGGAATGCAACGAATTTTTTTTCTCACGTTCCCAAATTTCCATTGACAGATGTAAGCTAGAAAAATCACGCGATCATTTTTGGGCTCCTTATTCAGCTATCTACGACACCCAAGACTACAAAAATATGATTCTCGATAATGATAAAAAAAGAGGAATAAAAAAAATCGTTGTATTCCAACGATCTCAACTTCAAGCCCATCATTTTTCTCGAGCTTCGGCGATAGACGTCGACACTCGTTTCATCAAACCTTCACTAATTATATATGTACTAATCTAAAAGCCCATTCTCTATATTAAGGCGGGATATACATTTACGATTAGAAAATCGATTTCTTTTTTTTTCTCTCTTTAAACGATAGAACTTCATATGCAGAATATTTTCCCAAAGTTTCAAAGCGAAATTCCAAAAACTTCAAACGTTACGTAAACATTAAAAGCGTTTTTCTCAAAACTGCATTTACGAAATTGGCGTGCAGGATTACGCAAAACAATTGAGCGGATTGAGTTGAAACTTGGTAGAAATATTGATAATATTGCTACCTTCTACTTGACGAGAATTGTTTCTGAAAAATTAGAAAAAAACACCTCGCCATTTTCATGATAAATTAATTTAAAACAATCGATTTGTGTACTTAGATATACGGTAATTTTTTAGATACGTAACTTTTCTGGAAAATTATCGTATATCGAAATATACAAATCGATTGTTTTAAATTCATTTATCATAAAAATGGCGATTTCTTTTTATATTGTGTCATTTATTTGGTTATAAATGACGATATTCAGTCAGGAGAAGCTGAAATTCATCTGCTCATAAAAAAGTTATGGGGTTTTGAAAATTCGCGCAAACACGTAATGAAATAGGACATTTTGAACATTTCGACGCCTCTATTGTATGTGTTTGGGTTTCTTCGGGTTAAAATGTCGAAGGGTGTCGATATGTTCAAAAATCCAAACAAACTGAAACAAATCCAATGAATGATATTTTATCGGAGAAATCGGATAATATTTTTTTGGAAACGTCACTTATCTAAAGAATTACCAAATATACTTACAGTGTGATAAATGTAGAATAATTATTCCTTACTTTGAAAAAATCCCTGAAAATTGCTTAATTTTTTCCCGTCCAAACGTACATCCCGCCTTGCAGGAAAAATAAATGAAAATAAACTTCGCGCGAATGACCGTTTTGGTGTACGTAATTTAATTTCGCACTTCGGAGTCTTCCCGACAACGCAAAGAAAAAAAGAATATGGTGTCTGGTACGACGTTGAAGTTTGCATCGTTGCACTGCAACGAAAGTCAATTCCTTTTAGATGCCCGAAAGATTTTGTTGGCCGATTTAGACTACGAAAATCACTACAACGTTTGTACGTATTCTAATTACATATTTCATTATTATATTTTTAGTAGTATTTTTCTCATTATTTTTAAATTATATTATATATCGTATTGCATTGTATTCTTTATTCTTCATTATACAAAGCAAGCTTTGCGTTCTTTGTAGCCCACTCACATGATATTATATTATATTTATAGATTTATTGATTTTTTCCATACACTGAGAAACGAAAATCGCTGAATGTGCAAAATGCATTTTGTTGTCTCGAAATTTTGTTGTTTCAACAGTTGCTCAGACATGCTAAATGAGCTACAGTTTTATTTTAAATACAGTTCACACCACTAAAACTATCAGTTAGATTGACAAAACGTGTTTTATGCCAACCAAAAATCAAGTTGAACGTATTTAAAGATACATTTTGTTAAACCAACTGAATTTTGGATGGATGAAGGAATTTTTTTTCTGCGTAGTATAGCGTTACCGCTTTCTACATGGCCATCCTTTATTCTAATACTTTTCTATATTATCTTTATTGTAGTCACACATATAGTACTTTGCCATATATCACATTCCATTGCATTCTATATTATTTTCTATATTCCTATTTTTTATTTTCTCAATTGGTTTAATATTCGAAGGCTGCGTTTTTTTGCTAATATTAGTATAATATATAAATAATATATTATACTAAATACTATTATATTAATACTACTATTTAGTATAATATTAGTAAAATATATTATTTATACATATATAAAATTTGCAAAAAAAACCTAAACTATTATACTAAATAGAAGTATTAGTACTTATAATACTAAATTAGTATAGTATAGTTTAGTATAAATGAGTATTAGTATAATACCATATTATACTATTATACTAAATATTATACTATTAATAGTATTATTATGATCATTATTTTCTTATGTTTTAGTAGTATTCTTAGTAAAGAACTAATTAGCAAAAAAAACAGCAAAGCCTTCGAATATTAAACAAATTGAGGGGGAAAAAATAGGAAAAAGAAATCGTTGCATTCCGAATATGCAAACTTCAACGTCATTGTCTGGCTCTGTATAGTCGTACCTTGGTATATAGACGTCTCGAAGAAACGAACATACGAGGAAATCCGTGCACTCTCGTGGAAGTACATGCTCATTCGAGTCTCCAAAAATAAAGACGCGATTCTCGTCGTTTTCTCGTTGTTTTCGTAACGCGGCGCACCGGCTTTGGATATTTTTGCTTTTTTGCATTACGCGAGGGCGTCGGAGCATCTTGATGTAAATGGAAGAACATTAATAATTCAAGACGGCATGAATACTTCGAGAATTGTGCCGTGACCAAAGGAGGAAAAAGTTCGCATAGCCGCATAGAAGTTTTTCTGGCCATCCGCTAAAGATCCGGGAAGTGTGTGTACAACATTGTAGCGTTCGATCGTACATTCGTTTTTCCCGGCCGAAAGTAAGCTGGTAGGATTGAATGCAGGAATGTAGGAATGAGATGCTGATGAGAAAAGTAGGATGATGGGGTCGTGATTTTCTACACGATTAATACACAGTCTCGACAAGTTTGGGTTGTTTTGTTGATGAATATTGATAAACAATGAAGCTATTATTATTCAAACAATGTGCCGGCAGGACTGCGTGACCAAAAAATATAGAAAATGTACCTTTCGTATAATAATCAAACTTTCGTAGGACCGGATACTTTTTTTTGTTTTGAAAGTTGGGAAAATGGCAAGCTGCAGAAAAAAAAAGATTTTCGAAAACAAAAAATACATTTTAATCATTGACGATTTTTTGATATATTTATCCATTTGTTGATAACAAAATGGATAAATATATCGGAAAATCATCCGGTCATACGATGGCAAATGTTGCAAACTATGCTCACAAGGGACATCACTTTGGTGTCCTCCTTCGATTTTGTTGAACCTTTTTTATGTGGAAGAGTATCAAAAACTAAGAGACACGTATTTTTTTTATCGGCGGAAAAACGGTTTTAAGGGGTGAAACGCATCGCCAAAAATGGGGATGTTTTTCGTTTTTCGTCGATAACGTTTTAACGGTACGAGATATTAAAAAAATTCAAATTGCAACAATGTTTATTTTTTTTTGTGTAATATACATTGGAGCTGAGAACGATACCGTTATCAATGAAAAACGCAAAACAATCCCTATTTTCGAGGGTGCGTTTCACCCCTTAAAACCGTTTTTCCGCGGATAAAAAAAATACGTGTCTCTTAGATTTTTATACTCTTCCGCATGAAAAAGTTTCGACCAAATCGGAGGACACTTGTCATGTTCCTTGTCAGTCCGAATTTGAAGTGAATCGGACTAACCGATTTTAAGATACAACACCGTATCCTAAGGGATCTTCTCACTTTAGACGCTGAAAAAGGCTATTTTTATGAATTTTTTTGATAGGTTTATATTATAAATATTGATATAAAAGTTGTTACACTTAAGGCCTTAGGCCACTCTAGAGGCCGAAAAAAATAGGCTTTTTGGGGATTTTTCTTTCAGAAAAACTACAACATAAATCGAGATTACGAAAAAAGGGTGTTTATCATACATATCAGTGACTGTATACAATAATTTTTTTGACGCGATTCATTTCAAAATTGCGGCTGTGCAGCGTTTATCTCAAAATCACATTTTTCAAGTTGGCTGGAAGCATAACTCAGACAATTTTCATCCGATTCACTTGAAATGTTGAATATATCTTGAAAAATACATTGTCTATGGAAGTACGTAGGATTTCTTTTTATTTTGCATACTTCATTTGCTATTAACAATTATTTGACGATTTTTTGGAATGTGAAAAATAGGACGTAGGATTTTTTTAAAATATTGCATAGTTCATTTGTTATTAACAATTATCTGACGATTTTTTAGGCAAACTTTTGGAATGTGAAAAATCTGCCTAACAAATCGTCAGATAATTGTTAAAAAACAAATTAACTATGCAATATAAAAAAAAAACTCCTACGTACTTCCATAGACAATGTATTTTTTATTACACAAAGTAGGGAATGCCCGTTCACATTTCTGCACGGGTTGTAAATTACAGTGGCGCTTAATGAAAATAAATCACAATCAATTATTATACCCAACGATAAACAGGAATAAAACATTCGTGAGGCTCGAAGCATGCTATTCAATTACAACCGTGTTCATTGATGTTTCTTGAGGAATAAGGATTCCTTGTTGTAAATATATTAGGTACAGTGAAAAAAAAAACCCATTACTTTTGCCTTAAATTTCATGCAAAAATAATGGATTTCTTTTTACTTCACCCAATATAATTATATAAATATATATTATAATATATGTAAATATACAGAGATATGATTATACAGGGTATTCTGTTATGAATGGATAATCCTACGTCTGTCGATCGGTCAGATCGCGTCCTCCTATATGCTGGAATTTCAGTTTAATAAAAGTCCCACGGTTTTCGAGATAAAAATCATCTGCTTTCGGTTTTCCACATGCCATTTCTCGAAATGATAACTTTTTTTTACCGTGTTTTTATTATTCAATACTCTTGGTTATTTACTTTATCTCGAAGAGTCTTCTTTTTGACCGTAAATGTTAAGGAAACTTTATGAAAAAAGATCTTAAGCAGAATTTTCAAACAAACCAATTCGAACATCTGACTTTGATGTCAATTACTTGAAAAATTTGCTTGGTTGTTGTCGATTCATATTATTGCAGAAATGGCATGCGAAAAACCAAAAGCAGATGATTTTTTTTAAAAATAACATAAAGCCCAAAATATCGAAAATCGTGAGACATTTACTAAACTGGGATTCCAGCATATAGTAGGACGTGATATGACCTATCTACAGCAAGATTATCCAGTCGTAACAGGATATCCTGTGTATTACAAATATAACATATACGGTAATATAAAATACGGTAAATGTGAATACCAGTTGTACGAGAGCGCTCTGCGGGATACTGCAATCAGCTAACCCAGCTGCGCAGAGTCGCCTCTTGAGTGCACGGCGCGCAACCTCCATTTTTCCAAGTGTGATACGGAGCCGAATCACACCACCTAATGTTCTACGATATTTTGTAGTTTCCACAAAAAAAAAACTCAATTTTTCGTTCGATTTTTCCCGTACGTACGGGTTGTCTTTTTTCTTCTCTGTTGTGTATTTCTTTTTCTATTATCCCGAGAAAAAAAGTTCATATCTGAATATATCTGAGTCATATCTGTAGAATCAGATATGATCAGACAAGAAAATTGGCAATATCTGTTCATGTGGTGTCATGACAGATCATGTATGCTTATATCTGAGCATGTATGATCATATCAGAGCCATTTTGATTATTTTGAGAGCAGCCCCGTCCATATCGCAGCAAGTCTGACCAGATCCAATCCCCAGGCAAGATCTGATCTTGTTGGACCAGATCTGATATTATTGGGCCAGATCTGATCATGTCAGGTAGATCTGATTTTATTGGGCCAGATCTGATCATGTCAGGCAAATATAATCTTATTGGAACAGATCTGTCTGTCCGTATAAGAATAAAATACCCTGGATCCCAGTAGACCTGGACATCTATGAACAATAGACCTGCCCATATAATAGAATCATAGTTTATCTGAACCATCAGACCAGGTATGACTCCGACTATATCAAAGCAAATCTTACCCTGTTGAGGTAGATCAAATCTTGTTAGTGCAGTCATGAAGATATTAAAATGTTTACATATATAGAGCGGGGTTAGTAACACGTCGTCACTTGACGTGTTAACAATTAATAATATTATAGTAACTCACATGATCACATATAATACAGTCAGGTGAGGTGCCATATCTGATCGGATATCGTCTCATATCCTCATATATCGTTTCATATATTCAGATGTTTTCATGTGTGAACAACTGAACTGCAAGGTATGAGTGTATAAGACTTCGTATATTTTCCAGGTTTGGTATCGTATCTGATGGGATAAAATTTTATATGAACGTGCCTGCTCATATATCACATCACATATGTTCAGATATGGTTTCACGCTGCCAACTCGTCTTGGTACCTGACCAGATAAAAACATATATGAGATCTATATAGCGGAGTCTGGTACCGTATTTGATCGGATATGATCTTATACGAAGAGATACGTTCACATATCACATCATGTATGTTCAGATACGAATTTACAGTACCTACACGCCTTGGTACTTAGCCAGGTATAAACAGATATGAGTTCATATATGGTCAGGCCAGATACTGTATTTGATCAGATATTTGATCTTCTATATGCATATGTGATGTGGAATATGATCAGACCTAATCATATATGATACTGTAAAATGTCAGATATAAATATATCTGATACACGTATGACAATATCTGAAACATATATGACAATATCTGAAACCTATATGACAATATCTGAAAAATATATGAGCATATCCACTCAGACATGAACTTTTTTCCCGGGGTAAACTTCCTCTAGAAGTTTTTCAAAGTAATTGGGAGTCATTTAGACTAGTAAAACTGTGTTTTAACATCTGACCTTTAGTGACCAACCGTCGAACGAATTTTTTAATCTTTTGACCAAAATTACTCAGTGCAATAGTAATTACGTTAGTTTTCCGTTCATTTATTTACCACTCAACATTGCGCTTCATAACGATAAAACGAGTAAAAAAATCTCAAGAAAAGTAGACGCAAAAACGAGAAAAGTAAAAAAAACACAATTTCTCTCGAAAACGTTAAAACATCGTAGAGCATGCATGGGGATGACGTCACTTTTCGGGCCACTCTCTACGTATATATACAGGGTGAGGCACATCAAGTGTTACAGAGCAATAGCACTTAAACTATTGATCATGTTCAAAAATGTTCCGAACAAAAGTTTCAGTGTTCGAGAAGACCGTCATACTGGACCACCCTATTTTTTTATCTGTGGAGGCGCTGAAGCTACGTCAAGGTCAACTCCACCTTTTTTTAATGGAACCACGTATTTTTTTTTTCGATGACATTATTACCGATTGTAAGACGAAGTCAGCGACCTACAACCCAAGGTCATTCTAGTCACGCAAAGTATGAAACAAGTAAAAAAATCGAAAAATATCGAAATAATCACTTTCAAAGGATCCACTAACCTTGATTTGGGTCTACCTACAGAAGATGTTCGAAGATCTCGCGGAGCACCTCAAGCCGCACAAGAAACATGGGGTCAAAGTCGTTCACGGTCATTCAAGGTCAGTAGCGATTATACAAATCTGAATGACTCGGATCACTACCAAATATTTGGTAGTGATCCGAGATATTTAGATTTGTAGCTCATTTTAATAGGTGACCTTGAATGACCTTGAACGACTTTGACCCCCTAATGTTTTTTATGCGGCTTGAGGTGCTCCGCGAGATGGTTGAAAAAGAATGTACCATTCCATTTTAAAAAGTGGAGTTGACCTTGATGTAACTTCAGCGCCTCTATAGGCCTCCGAAGTAACTTTCGTGGTGGCGCCGCGCAACGGCTGCTGGTGGCAAAATTTGGATTGGCGCACGGCGGTTAAGTCAAACCGGCACAAACACGAAAGAGCTAGGCTTGAGCAAGCATCATCGATTGTAGATCTCACATTGTGAATGGAATGTGCTTGTAAATAAAATAAAATAGTGTGATGGAACTAATAACCATTACTTGCGGATTTCAATGTATCCTCATGACTTCCTTTCGCCCTAAAAGTATATCTATAGGTATGTGACGAAGAGAATGTTAATGAAATTGCGCACATTGGCTGCACACAAATTTTTTTCTGCCGTACAACAAAATTTCTGTTTAAATTATTGTTTGCATCGAAAATTTATATAAAGGATGTTGTAATATAGGCAGAAAATGTTCGATAGTCATCATGTATCGGAAGTTCGCGAAATCGTTGCTGGTGAGAAAAGGACTGTGATGGGAAAAGTTCTTCCTCAAACACGCGTCAACAATCCCAAATATGACGTGAAACGCTGTTTTTACAACGTAAACATCACACGCGGTGCTGTCATTCACGCAAACACCTGATTAAAATGGCGACCGGCATACTACACTAGCAGACGAAAACCAATCCAAGTTTTGCCAAAACTCGCCGCAAGGGCTGCGCCACTAGAGTTACTTCGGAGGCCTATACCGATCAAAAAAATAGGATGGTCCAGTATGACGGCCTTCTCGAACACTGAAACTTTAGTCTGAAATATTTTTGGATATGATCAATAGTTTGAGTGCTATTGCTCTTTAACACTTTATGTGCCTCACCCTGTATGTGCAGGTTGTTAGGAAGTCGATGCAAAACATTAAGGGGCTATATCAGTGCGACCGCTCAAAATTTGGGTGATTTTCGGTAATTTTTTGGAAGAAAAGTACTCAATTAAATGTTTTGGAAAATTAAGAATTTATTTGGGTATAATTGACCTATATTACATCATTTTTTCATAGAAAAATATTGAGATCCAAGCGATTTATGGCCTGCCTTCGGAGGCGCCAAAAAAAGTTCCTCCACTGCTGACATGATTTCGGCCGATTGAGTAACTGAAACCGAAAAAATAAAAAATGTCGTTAAAGTGGAAGGTATTTCCTGTACAATGACGTAGGATTTTCAAAAAATATCAAAATCTAACAAAATGGCGTAGTTATGAAAAAAAATTCTGTTTTCTTGCCTATAAAATGGTCGTTTTTTTCAATGCCAAATCGTCAATTTTCATCCAATCAAAAATCTCCTACGTCATTGTAGAGTAAATATCTTCAAGAGTACTCAGTTCAAATTTCAAGTCAATCGGATAATTACTCTTTGAGTTACAATGTCAGCAAATTTGAAAAATCTCATTTCGAGAAACCGCGTTTAAAGTTTAACTATCGATTTTTGCAAGATGAAATGATATTGATATAAATGATATAAATGATAATGATATTTTTTTGAAAGTATAAACTGTCGAAAAAGGCAAAAAAAATCGATTTTTTGAAAGTGTCACACTGGTATAGCCTCTTAAGGGGGTGGTAGGTCACCTCGTTAGAAACATATCTAGCCTAGATTGCCTTAGTCCAAAGTCTAAGGATTTCGAGTTATCATGGTAAGTATGATTTTTGGCAATTTTCCCAAAATTAGGTACTAACTCGTTTACCTCTTGTGTTAATGCTTTTTTTAAACTTGTGTAAATTAACATATAATAAATAAATAATTAACATATAATAATAAATTAACTCTTGTGTAAATTAACATAAGCGGTATTCTTATTTTTTGACAACTTTTTAATTATTCAACACGTCTCATTTAGTTAGTTGTGTGGATACAGATGGTTGTATTGATATTTGTCGATTGAATACGCATTAAGCAAAGACGCAAATAAGTTTTGAGTTACCAATTATTGTCTGTTTGAACATTATGAACGAGTTGGTACCTAATATTGGCAAATTTTCCAAAAATCATACTTACCATGATAACTCGAAATCCTTAGACTTTGGACTAAGGCAACCAACGTTGGATTCGTCCCTAACGGGTGACCTATCACCCCTTTAAGGCGTGGAATCGACCTTCCCTGTGTATACATATATGCCATACCGCTTATCCTCTGAAAAAACTGCCATAACGCATAAAAATCGTGTTTTGACGATGGCTACATATTATTTATAACTCTCGAAAAGGTTAATAAATTTCACAATAACCAAAATCATTGCAGGCTAATTTAGATCAATATTGACGTCGGTGGCTTTACGAATGCGAAAAAAATGCAGTTTCAAAACAGTATTTTTGTATTATGACAGTTTTCTAGTGGATGAGCGATATATTGTAACTACGTGTACACACACACAGACACGCACGCGCGCGCGCGCACACACGCGCACACACACACACACACGTAGTCACAATATATGTCATAATCTGACGATTCGATCGACGGGCAACGGCGATGGTTACAGTTGCGCGTTGCCGCGCGGCTTCACCCGCGACGATTGTGGTGGTGGAAAAAGGTTGGTGTGCGCGCGCGCGCGCGCACGAGCTCGTATCATGGCTGTATTGACGCGTGGCGTTAGGCTTGCGCAAGGTGACGCAATAGCTCCCTCTATCCCGCTTCCCACTTTGCCATCGTTCGCAAAATTTTCGCTCTCTCTCTCTCTCTCTCTCTCTCTCTCTCTCTCTCTCTCTCTCTCTCTCTCTCTCTCTCTCTCTCTCTCTCTCTCTCTCTCTCTCTCTCTCTCTCCTCCTCTCTGCCGCTCGCCCTCCGATTCTCTCGCGCTTTAAATCCGCCCATGCTACGTCAGCAGGTGAGAAACGTAATGGCGCAACCTCCGTCAGTTCGCCTTTCGAGCTCGTGACGTTCCGATCTTCTGTTTGATAACAAAGGCGTGTAGGTGCCCATACACACACGCAGCAATGACTTTTTCTCTTTCCCTCTCTCGCCCCCCTCTCTCTCTCTCTCTCTCTCTAATCGTCTATATCGTCTAACGAACAAAATGGCGCAAACCGCATGATTCCGAACGCCAAATCGGGCGAGTTACGTGTTCTCGCTCGCCGTGTCGGCGCATGTGTTTCGTTTTTGCGCGCAGATAATACGTATGTGTATTATTTGTATAGATATAGACGTGGGTGTGTGCGCGGTTCGCTAGCGTCGCGTAGGAGTTCCCCACTCCTTCGGTGCGGCTCTGGCTCTTCCCCTCTTTCGCTCTCGCTCTCTCTCTCTCTCTCTCTCTCTCTCTCTCTCTCTCTCTCTTTCTCCTCCGCCCGCTGCCACAAGTTCAATGCCAAGGTCAGAATTGGCACGACTAGCTGTCGAGCGCGGTACTCGCTCCGGGTCGCCCGCGACAACGCGATTGCTCCTCGTTACTTATATTCCTTATACCATACACTATCCCCTACGCGTAACGTCAACCGTTCGTTTTCTCTTTCTTTCTTTCTTCCCTCTTCCTTTCGCGCTCACTCCGTCACTCGTTCGCACCTTCGACTCTCTTGTTTCTCTCTCTTGTCGCTTCTCGTCGTTTCGCGATGGGTGCGGGCGTGCATCAAATAAACGTATCCACGTTCACCGGGCAACGTGCACGCGTTTCGCGGCTTCCGCGTCGTTACGATCGGACGAAAAATCACTTTTATTCTCGCTCAGCCCCGACGAGATCGCCGTGTTTACGATCGTTCGAACTTCCTCCCCCTGTCGGGCGACGAGCGAAACGTGTGACGTTCGTTAAGGATCGAAAGTGGCCGAAAAGGCTACGAGTGAAAACGAAGGCGGGAACGTCGTGTCGTGTAATTCGGTTGAAAAGGTCGCGGGAACGAAAATTCCAGTGGTTTTTATGATCTCGCTTTTAATTGCCGTTGCGTGGAAAAGCCGGCCGAGGTGAGCGAAAGAGGCAGCACTCTACGGGCCATCCTCACGTTACAGTGAGTATGACATATCTGTATATCGACTAGATCCCGGGGGTTGGGGGGTGCCTCATCGATTTCTCTCGCCCTTGCGCCGTATGGAGGAAACTCGCGGTTCGCTTGTCATTTGTTTTTTTTTTCTCACCCCGCGAGAAACGAAAAACATATGCTACCATTAAGCGCTAATCGACATTCGCGAGACAACTCGAGGTTTTGTTTCCTTCCGATTGTTAGCTTGTGGGCCGTTTGGCGAGAAACGGAAGAAAAACGTGTGTTCCCGTGGATAAGGTAAAGCTCGCGAGGGGCGGACGACTCGAACGTGTTTGTTCTCCGAGAAGGGAAAATGTGCTTTGTCAAGGTCGCGCGGGGCACTTTAAATCCGATAAGCCGAGCGCGAGTGGATCGATAGCTCGATGGTTGGCACGTCGTTCGTAATAACGACGTACGTCGCCGCGCGCCAACCGGCGCGCTTTGACCAATTGAATCCTTTCAGCCTCCCCACCACCCGCACGAATGCGACTGCTTCATCTCTCGCTCTGTTATAGCCTCGTCCTTTCCGAAGTTCACAAACACTTGTAAACACCCGAAATGAGAAGAAAAAAAAATCGCCTTTCTCGTGATGGATCACTTTTGCTTCGTGCCGAAATTGCGCAATGGGGAAATGGCAGGAAAAAGCTCGATCTTCGGGCGGATTTGTATTGCAGAAGTGTACTTCGAAACGTAGCGGCCATTTTGGGGTCTCTGGGTCGCGCTGCTGCGTAATTCGTCGTCACCGCTTCTCGCTCGCTCCCTCTTTCTCTCTCTCTTGCTCGGTCGCTCCTTCAACGTGGAAGCGCTGCAGGACCGGCTCTATTATCGATCGACTCGGGTACACTCTCCTCTCTTTCTCTCTCTCTCTCTCTCTCTCTCTCTCTCTCTCTCTCTCTCTCTCTCTCTTGCGTACACTAGACGTTTCGTGTCATCATAGAATTCGTAACACTGGCCAACACGCGATACAGCTGTCGCACTCTCTCCTCGTCATTTTAGGATTGAGTAATATCTCGTTGTTTTCCTTCCCTCGATGAAATCATCCCACCGGACAGAACTCGTTTCCCTCGCAATTCGCGCATTATTTCGGCACGATCTGCTTCGTAACTTTGCTCCCCTTTACTCTCGTTTCCAGGCAAATCTCCCTTGCTTCGGGTGACATTTAATTTGCAACGAAATTGCAAAATCGTTAATTATGAATTTTCTTCGGAACAACGAGCTTGTGAAATCTTCGTGCACGCAAAGAGCGTGTCGAATTGTTCACCTTCGCCCGAGAATTCTCGCGTTCCGTGGATGTTCTAGATGTAATGCGCATCAGCAATTTCGAAAAAACTTGATTTTGTGATATTTGTTTTCTTACGCCCCTCGACGAGTCGTCCACGAGTATGGAAAATCATGTTGATCTGAACATCCCCTTTTATCCAGTTTCAAACGCGAAAGAAAAAATAACTTTAAATGTAAGATATATTATTATATTAGTTAATTTTTTTATTGGCATTTTTATTGTATTTTTTATCATTATTGTACAAAATAATTATATTGTACATTTTTATTACATTTTCGTCAACATTCCGACGTCATATGGAAGAAAGCGGCATCTGCAAGAAGAAAAAACGAAAATGAGTTTTTGGTACCGTTGAAATCAGTCCAAAATTTCCCATCGTTCGGCATAGTGAAACGCGTTTTCGATTTTTTTCAGTGCCGCCTTCCATGTGATGGCAATATTGTACAATGTAATAATATTATTTCATTTAAAAAAATGATTATTGTATAATCTGATTATATTATATATTATTATAGTATATGAGTATATATCAGTGCAATTTGGCATTTAAAAATTCTATAATACTACGAGAGATATTTCAATAACACTTTCTTACTTCTATCTTCAAAGAATTCGACTCCTAATTATCTTACCATGAATTATTAGGTGTAGAAAAAAGAAATCCATTATTTCTGTCTTCAATTTCATACAAAAATAATGGATTTCAATTATAACATATTAATTTATCCAACATCTAACATTAATTCTATACTTATTCGTATTATTTTTTTCTCCGACTGTCAATAATATATATACATTGGTTTTCCCTAATTTATCCATTTATCTTTGATAAAGAAAGACAATCTTCAAATCTTCAACCTGACTCGATCTTGCAAATTTTAACAACAATTGCGCTAAGAGCAAATCGTGTTTGAAACTGTACCATTTTTTCCACACAAGTTTTGTCCAACGATTATTTATTTCTATCGGTAAACGATCACCGTGTACTTTTTCACAAATAAAAAAAGAAAAATAAAGAGCAATCCAATTTCGTATTAATTGATCGAGTTCATCGTGAAAAATCGTAATTGGCGGAATATCAACGTTGTGCAGGTGACAAGTTTCGTTTGGTACTCTCGACGACCTTGAGGGAGGATGGGTATCCGGACGGTGGTGATTGGAACGCAATCGAGCAGGAGGGTGGTTCCAGGGCGGATAGTTTCGAGTACGTGATGTCCGGCAAGGTCTATCGAATCGAGGGTGACGAGGCTAGCAACGAGCCCAGCAGCAGACTGTGAGTCGAACTTTTTTGACAAATTTACATATTACGTCAATAATAATAATAATAATAAAATATATTATTGCAATATCATCTGCAATACTGAAATCGTTATATTATATTATATTGAAAAAATATTTTATTATTCAAATATATTGCAATATATGTACAATATTAAATTTTTATTTATTTTTCTTATAATTAATAAAATTTCAATATTTATTTACTTTACTCCGCCCCCCACTTTCTCGAAAATATTACACTTATTATTATTATTATTAGCATTATAACCATTTATTATTATTATATTTATAATAATGATAATAAATAACAATCACTGTTAAATTACATTATTATAATATTATCCGTAATATTACGACATAATATTAACTGCAATAATTATGCCTGCGTTAAAAACCTCGGGCAATATCAATTATCCCCGAGCCCATAATATCAGGAAGTAATATACTCAACCGTCTCGCTGAATATTCCGAGAATCTTTTTATCGCTCGTATTCGCCGACGAGACGTTTCCCATTTGAACGTTAAAATTCGAAGCTGTCGCCGCGTCATCGATATCTTTGCGAAACTTCGCCCCCGCCTCCGTTTTCGCTGCAACTCGAATAACGATAAAAATTGCAACGTTCGTGTATCGTAATGACTCGTGAAATGAAAAGAACGCGAACGGAAATGAAACAATCGGCGAATATCGCGTGCCAATTGGCCTGGATCTTGGATTCTTCGATTTTGTCGATGCGGTGAGGGTTCAGCCTCGCCCCGAGAGATGGCAGCACCCGCTCGCGCAGATGCGCGCCGGGCACGAGAGTTCTCGCTACGTTGCGAAACGTCGATCGTGCACGGCTGTTCGAAGATACGACGTTTTGCACGACGTTCTTCATTCGCAGCTGTCACTGAAAAATGGAATGACTCGAACGTCGCTGGAAGAAACGACACGAGAGAAGGAGAGAGAGAAAAAAGGAGGGAGAAAAATAGATATAGAGAGAAAGAGAGAGAGAGAGAGGAGCGAGATACGCGTAGAGCTCTCGGTGAACAGGGAGCCACTCTGCGTTCACTCGGTAGGTAAAGAAGCGAATGAACACAGCTGGTGGTATCTCAGTTTTCTGAGGGCTTTTTCCTACACCTACCCTCTCTCGAGCACACGTCTCGCATCTTTACCCCACGAGTGTACACGAACGGGAGCACACACGCGAAGCACATCCTACGGACTTCATGTAAATTTCGCGGCGAGAAAAAAACTTGTTCGCGATTGTGTAACGATGCGACGTAGCGCTTGAACGGCTTAACGATGCACTACTACACGTCGATTGCGGAAGAAAGGAACGAGCGCGAAAGACGAATCAACGGCGGTCGTACTTATCGACGAAAAACAAATTCGAGCCTGTTTCAAGCACTGTTACTATTGTATCGACGAAATTCGTTCGAGGGGCCGATCGTGGGTGGATTTTTTTGCTCGAATGGTCGAGAAGAAAACATCCTTATCGGCGGTTTCTTCTCGCCTCGTAAAATTATATCGCATGGCTGAGTCGCGGCCTCGTAGACTACCTGATCCGTTTTGTGTCTTTTGGAAGATTTCGCCTTTTTATTGGCGACGAGGAGAGTGGGTTTGGGTGGACAATTTTCGATGGGTAGCTTCGTACGTCGATCTCCGAGAAAGTAAATATCGAACACCTTTTGTTGAATTGAATGATTCGACGAGTAGGTTTGAAAAAGTGATTCACTCATAAAATTAATTACACATCTATTTAGTATGACTATCAAGCTGTTAAATATATATATATATATGTACAAAATGGCCGACTACTAATATTTTCTTTTGTTGCCTTTTTTTTAGGCGCTCCGCGGCGTGACATTTAGCATCCACAATTTTTGACGTAGAACAAAAAACAAAAATTCTCGTCAATCTACATTAGAATACCTAGAGAAGTACGTACGGAATTTAAAAAATATTGTTTTATTCAAAAGTTGTAGGTATTTGAACTTGAGAAAAATGAATTTTCAGTGAAAAATTTCGTTATGACTGCGCATAAACTGCTCACAAAATGAAAAATTTTCGATTAATCAGAAATTCCGTACGTACTTCTCTGCGAAATGCCATTAGAAACATAACTTTTAGATGTGAAGTAAACCGAGTGAAAAATGTTGAAGTTATTTGTCACGCCAATTGGAAAAAACCTGTTTCGAGAAGTTTCGAGTAGTCGGCCATTTTGTACATCGAAAAAAAAAATTCTAACAGCTTGGTATTCATACTGTTCAACATGAAACAATAAAGTACTGCAGATTTGTCAGCCTATTGCATGAGCGCCTTGCCACTCCAGTCTCTATTCGGCGGGAAAGATGCAGCTCGTAATTCTTGACTGAAACAAAAAAAAAACCAACAAAAAAATCAATTGTCATATATTTCTCTTTGGGGTGAACTAGGAAAAAGCAGAAAAAATCGTGAAATTTTAACTTTTCATCAGGTTTAAAAAGAATGTGTTTAAAAAAACCACTTTAACTTGATATAAAAGTTATTTCGGAAGACTTTTATCGAGCCCTTTAGTTCAATTAGAAGAGAATTAAATACTGAAGGAAAAAAAACTTCGGTTCGAGTCACTAGGTCGTTTAGATTATTTTGCAATAGCTCAAAGTTTTGCAATAGCTCGCACACCTGTTCGACGCTCCTCTGTTTTCGGCTTTGTATCTTCGAAAATACTTAGAATTGGCCTCTGTTACTTTGTGAATATATTCTTTGAAAGTTGATCTATCGATTTAAGGTGTCTTCTCACTTAAGACACTAAAAAAGGCTATATTCGTGAATTTTTTTGATGGGTTTATATCATAAATATTGATATAAAAGTTGTTACACTTAATAAATACACTTTCGAAATTCATTTAAAAAAAAATAATTATTTATTTAAGTCACTATTCATAGACGAAAATGGGAGTTAAAAAATGTCCTAAAAAATGATAGGTCTGCGCTGCTGATAAAATCTCGGCGATGGATAATCTGAAACAAAAAAAGTCAAACGGTTTTAGATTCAGTATGTTAATGGCTATAGCGCATATCATACGATTTTTGATATACGCAAAAATATCAGAATGGCGGACATTTTTCGAAAAAAAGTTTTTTCGCCGATTTTGGCACAAAAAAAATAAATATCGAAATTGAAAAAAAAACCTTGATATGCGCTGTAGCTATAGTTGTAATGAATAGCGTTTAAAGTTTTTAACGAGCAGATGAACGTGCTCAGGTAGTGAAGTAAAGGTCACATAAAAATACAGTTAGACACCTTCGATCTTCATAAAATTTTAGCATGATACTTTTTGATATGTATACTTTCGAAAAATGTTTTTTGTAAAAACAGTCGATTTTTTGAAAATTGTAAAGTGGGAAGACTTGAGCAATAAAAAACATAACGATTTTTCCGGAATTTTCTTGCCATAAATTGCTTCAATTAGTCACTACTAATGATATTCAGCCTGCGGAGGCTGACATTTTTAATTATTTCCATAAGTTATGGTGTTTTGAAGTTCAAAGAAAAAGAAGTTTTCATACGAACAACACAAGTTATGGGGTTTTGAAGGTCAAAGGAAAAGAAGTTTTCATGCAGACAACTCAAGTTATGGGGTTTTGAAGTTCAAGGAAAAATAAATTTTCATACAGACAACACAAGTTATGGGATTTTGAAGTTCGCAGAAAAAGAAGTTTGCATACAGACAACACAAGTTACGGGGTCTTGAAGTTCAAAATAAGTTTTCATACAGAAAACACAAGTTATGGGGCTTTGAAGTTCAAGGAAAAATACGTTTTCATACAGACAACACAAGTTATGGGGTTTTGAAGTTCAAAGAAAAACAAGTTTTCATACAGACGGCACAAGTTACAGGGTTTTGAAGTTCAAGGAAAAATAAGTTTTCATACAGACAACACAAGTTATGGGGTTTTGAAGTTCAAAGAAAAACAAGTTTTCATACAGACGGCACAAGTTATAGGGTTTTGAAGTTCAAGGAAAAATAAGTTTTCATACAGACAGCACAAGTTATGGGGTTTTGAAGTTCAAAGAAAAACGAGTTTTCATACAGACAACACAAGTTATGGGGTTTTGAAGTTCGAGGAAAAATAAATTTTCATACAGACAACACAAGTTATGGGGTTTTGAAGTTCGCAGAAAAAGAAGTTTGCATACAGACAACACAAGTTATGGGGTCTTGAAGTTCAAAGAAAAAGAAGCTTGCATACAGACAACACAAGTAATGGGGTTTTGAAGTTCAAGGAAAAATAAGTTTTCATACAGACAACACAGTTATGGAGTTTTGAAGTTCAAAGAAATAAAAGTTTTCATACAGACAACACAAGTTATGGGGTTTTGAAGTTCAAGGAAAAATAAGTTTTCACACAGACAACACAAGTTATGGGGTTTTGAAGTTCAAAGAAAAACAAGTTTTCATACAGACGGCACAAGTTATAGGGTTTTGAAGTTCAAGGAAAAATAAGTCTTCATACAGACAGCACAAGTTATGGGGTTTTGAAGTTCAAAGAAAAACGAGTTTTCATACAGACAACACAAGTTATGGGGTTTTGAAGTTCGAGGAAAAACAAGTTTTCATACAGACAACACAAGTTATGGGGTTTTGAAGTTCGAGGAAAAATAAGTTTTCATACAGACAACACAATTTATGGGGATTTGAAGTTCAAAGAAAAATAAGTTTTCATACAGACAACACAAGTTATGGGCTTTTGAAGTTTAAGGAAAAATATGTTTTCATACAGACAACACAAGTTATGGGGTTTTGAATTTAAAGGAAAAAGAAGTTTTTATACTGGCATTCTCACAAGATCACCTGTAATAGAAACACACTTGAACGCGTGAACACAACAATGATTATGTTTACCTGCTGTGGTATTGTACTTTTGTTTCGAACTTGAGATCAAAACAGGAACCGTTGGTTGGCTTGGTCATTCGTAAAGGCCGTGAGAATCTTTTTGTGATTTAAGGTGAATACTTAAATCAGTAATAAAGCGAACATGGTTTGCGACGGATGTATCACGACACTTGTCGAAGTAATTGATCTCCTTCAAGATCGCCATAGAACTTTAGATGTCGTAAAAAACCACGGCATCACTGCTACGGAATTGCAGTGTGTTGAGTGCGGTGAATTAGCGACGTTGAACAAAGATACTTTAAGAGGTCTATACCAGTCTGAACGCTGAAAATTTGGGTGATTTTCGAAAAAAAATTAGAAGAAAAGTACTCAATTAAATGTTTCGGAAAATTAAGAATATATTTCGCTATATTTGACCTATATTACATAATTTTTTCGTGGAAAAATATTGAGCTCCAAGCGGGCTTATGCGCTGCTTTCGGAGGCGGCAAAAAAAAAGTTCCTCCACTGCTGACATGATTCCGGCCGATTGAGTAGCTGTAACCGAGAAAGAAAAAAATGTCGTTAAACTGGAAGGTATTTCCTGTACAATGACGTAGGATTTTCGAAAAATATCAAAATCTAACAAAATGGCGTAGTTATGAAAAAAAAAGTCTGTTTTCTTGCCTATAAAACGGTCGTTTTTTTCAATGCCAAATCGTCAATTTTCATCCAATCAAAAATATCCTACGTCATTGTAGAGTAAATATATTCAAGAGTACTCAGTTGAAATTTCAAGTCAATTGGATAATTGCTCTTTGAGTTACAATGTCAGCAAATTTGAAAAATCTCATTTCGAGAAAAACCCGTTTAAAGATTTAACTATCGATTTTTGCAAGATTAAATGATAATGATATTCTTGAAAGTATAGACTGTCGGACAAGGCAAAAAAAATCGATTTTATGAAACTGTCACACTGGTATAGCCCCTTAACCTCGTGCTCGTTTCTCAAAAAGTGACAATTGAATTTCTCAACCATCTCTCTCCCGAATTTGCTCGGTACATCTGGCAAATGGAACGATAGAGTAAAAGTTCGAAAGATGTCACGGACGCGACGGGGCGGTGGAAACTCGCGGTAGGGGCTGAGAGGAGAAATAAGGAAGGGGGGACAGAGAGAAAGAGAGAGAGAGAGAGTGGCAAGTGAGATGTCATTGTGACGAGAGGGAAGGGGAAAACAGAGAAAACCGTCTCGCGAGAAGAGCTTTTCCCTTCTTACTCTTCCGGGTGGAAGCGGCCTCGCTTATTGGTCGATAATCTCAGCCTGAGCTTCCTCTCTTTCGCCAAGGACACTCCGAGAGCTGAGACGTCCCGGCGCGGGGCTTCTGTCAAAATCAGCTGACGCTTCTTTCGAACGATCAGCTGGTGTGTATATATACGAGTCTACACTCTCTCATACACACACACACACACACACGGGCATACGCATCCCACACAGTTAAAAGCTCTACGAGTGCCTACAAATATTACATCGCTTTGCCCACGTTTTTTTTTAATCCTACGACAAACCGAACCGAAAAAATTTCTTCCCTTCTCAAAATTTGATTTCCATTCGGCTCTTTTTTTAATCGACTGTTTCTTCAATCAACGGCGCTCGCGTGTGCATCGACAGTGTCTTTTTATTTTCATTTTTTTTTCTTCGTTCAGTGCATCGAGAATTTGTTCCTCGTAGCGCCACTATGTAACAACGAAATAGTGCGCACCTCGGCAGTTCTCGGATCTTCGTCGCGTGCACTCGCAATTGCACAATCGGTACGAAGAAATAAAGATTGAAAAAGGGTGGGGGGGGGGGGAAATATTGAAGGAAGAAGAGAAGAACACGGTTGTGACGGATGTGTGCCTGTTGTAAATATGGCGGCTTGAGAAAATACTCCCCCGGGCGATTCTACGTGCGTCATCCCGACGAGACTAGTCGACCGAGCCGCGGAGCGGCCAGGGGATCCGAGCGGCATGCGCGCCACCCACAGGCCAATGTTGAAGACAAGTGTTCAAATGGCAAAAAAAGCCACGTTCGAACTATTAGTCGTAATAATTCCGGACAATTTTGAAAATATTTCTAGTCGTAGTCGCAAGAGAAGGAAAAATCTGACGTACGCGCTCTTTTATTTTATTTTTTTCGAATTTCTGAATTTACCAATATTTCGTAGGGTAAAGTGACCTTATTTTGGCACACCACAAATTATTCACACACATTCACATGTCATTCATTCGGATTATTCACTGATTTATTATCTACCTGCACAGTGGTTATCAAAATGCCTATAGTTGGGTCCTTAAAGTGCCAATAATTGGGCTTAATGTAGAACGAGCGCGCGCTCACGATTTCTATAGATTTTGTTCATATTTCAACCAGACATTGTTCACATCATTATGCATGTTTGAGTGAAATTTAAGAACAGTCGACTATTTAGATTGGGAGATAATGGGTTTTAAAATTGCTACTTTTAACACTGCAGGGTCTGCATCGACCGAAAGTCAGGTCACATAATTCGACGTACCATTCTATGGCATTTATGAATGTTGAAAAAGAATTATGTTTAGACAGCAAACTACTTAGGGAAAGAGTGCAAAAAGTTTGGATTGCCTTTACTATTCAGTTTTGCTAAAAACGTTCAGTAAAGACAGAATAATTATCCGTAAAAAATATTTGTCCCCGATAATAAGAAGACATATGGCAACACCGCAGAACGGTATTGTTCGATATTTCGAGAAAAAAAAGTTATTGTGTTTCTAAAGTTAAAAACTTTCGTCATGAAAAATAATATTTGCGTTATAAATATTAATATTTTATATTGTTTATGTTATCTTCATTAAGGCCTTAAGGCCACGGTATCGGGTATAAAATCATGTGCGAGTTTAACCATTTATTTTCGTATGAAAAAGTGATTCACTCATAAAATGAATTACACGTCAATTTAGTATGAACATCAAGTTGTTAGAAAATATATATATATTTTTTTAGATGTACAAAATGGCCGACCACTAATATTTTCTTTTGTTATCTTCTTTTTAGGCGCTCCACGGTGTGACATTTAGCATCCACAATTTTTCACCTAGAACAAAAAACAAAAATTCTCGTCAATCTACATTAGAATACCTAGAGAAGTACGTACGGAATGTAAAAAATATTGTTTTATTCAAAAGTTGTAGGTATTTGAACTTAAGAAATGAATTTTCAGTGAAAAATTTCGTTATAACTGCTCATAAACTGCTGATAAAATGAAAAGTTTTCGATTAATCAGAAATTCCGTACGTACTTCTCTGCGAAATGCAATTAGGAACATAACTTTTAAATTTGAAGTAAATCGAGTGAGAATTGTTGACGTTATTTGTCACACCGATTGGAAAAAAGCTGTTTCGAGAAGTTTCGAGCAGTCGGCCATTTTGTACATCGAAAAAAATATATATATATATTTTCTAACAGCTTGATATTCATACTAAATCGATGTGTAATTAATTGTATGAGTGAATCACTTTTTCGTACGAAAGAAATGTTAAATTCGCATATGATTTTATACCCGTTACTGTGGCCTAAGGCCTTAACAAACAAAAATGTTGGTTAATTCATAACTAATTGAAAACTTTGTTCAATCAAAAGTTACTTCCAAATAAAAATTTTGTGTTGCAGTATTATTTTAAATATGCCGCGCAAACTTACGTCATTGGATACGTGAAACGATGCGGTGTTGCCATATGTCTTCTTATTATAATGGACAAATATTTTTTACGGAAAAATATTCTGTCTAAATTTCAATGCAGACCCTGCAGTGTTGAACGTTGCAATTTCAAAACCCATTATCGCCCAATCTAAATAGTCGACTGTTCTGAAATTTCGCTCAAACATGCATAACGATATGAACAGTCTGGTTAAAATTCGAACAAAGTGTATAGAAATCAAGAGCGCGCCCTTTTTATACCTTATAGTGCCAATAATTGGGCACCCTACCCTATATCGAAATCGTGCAATTTTATAAAATATAACATAAAAAAAAATCACAAATGCGCGCGTGCGATGTTGCACATTCGCAAGGAGACGCTTTTCCGCCCACGCGCGGCGGGGAGGGGGGGTGTACACGGGAAGGTCCTGGATTCAGCTTGGCGGGCTGGAATCGGTCGACCAGAACCCAGGAGTGACCCAGCTCGGTCGATCCCTCGTACGGACACCTGCGTCACTCGTGCGACCTTATTACGATGAGGCGCTGGTCGGGGGGGGGGGGGGGTGGCTGCCTGGAGAAATTGTTGTTCAATCCTTTCTCTCCTCGTCACCTAGATTGTGACCTCATCTCGCTTTGCATGTATGTCTATTTGTGTGTTGGACGATTGGGTAGCGTGGAGAACTGTGCACGGAGGAAATAAATCACTTGGATCAACGATATGACGTTGAAGCTTCCATCGCTGGATTGCAACAATATTTTCTTGTTTTTTTTAAATTTTTTTATGGTTACCATTGTCTAAAGTCTTTCTTTGGCAAATTGAAGTCGTAAATTTCTAATGAAAGTGTTTAGAAATGTTTGGGTAATTTTCACAGACTAAACGGACCGAAAGAAAATTCATTTATTTAAACAAAAATAATTTTCGTTGGATTCCAACGATGCAAAGTTTAACATCATTGAAGGATATCGCTCAGCCACGAGTGGCCAACGAAATATTGAGGCGAAACACTGAAATACTTGATTGTTGTGAGTATTGGTTGTGAGTTCGATGGAATATAAATCATTTTTTAAATAGTCAATGCACCAGTTTTTTTCGTAAATAATTTTCGGCAACCCCTAATGACGTTTAGTCAGTTAGTCAGCCCGAGTAATTTTTCTTGTCCGAGTACGCTTCGTTATGGTAGTTCCAAAAACTGTGCCAAACTTTTTAGATGCAATAAAGGCGGTTTATAACAGTTTTTATTTATTTTATTTTCGAAAAATGTAATGCTGAGTTTTTTGGGGAAATGTTGACTAGTGCCAGTTGCAGTAAATTATGAGGTTATCGAAATAATCTGCTTACACGAATACTTTTGGGGGACCTGAATTATTACGTTGAAAAAAAGCGTAATTTTTGCCATTTTTTTTAGCTCCACAGAACGTGTCGTTTTGGACATTTTTTTGGTATTTTATTACATATTTCGACATACAACATACGACAAACAATTTTTAGGAAACTCGGAAGGACGTTGAAAAAAGTGCAATTTTTGTGATATTTTTTTCTTCATATCAATGAAATACATTTTTGGGACTTTTTACATATTTTGACACGGAAAAATGTTTACGGCACAACGGAAGAACGTTGAAAAAAATGTAATTTTTGCGATGTATTTTTCACCTCAATGAAACGAATCTTTTTGAAACTTTTAGGTATTTTATCACACATTTCGACATACCGGAAAACATTTTACGCACATTTTTATTACATAGTACGGCACAGGGAACAATTTTGACGAAACAACGGACGAACATTGAAAAAAGTGTCTTTCGATTTTTCTGTGCCTCAATAGAACGAATCTTTTTTAATCTATTCAATTATTTTATCACATATTTCAACATTAGGGAAGAATTTTTTTTAATTAATTTGAAAAAATACCATGAAACAGCCAAAAGTAGTAATTTAACATACCCCAAGTCTAAAAAACGACGAATAAATCTTTTCATCCAAAAATAGCTTCTGTTCCAACAAGTCATTTCTTAAGATTAATAAATAAGAAAAATACCATGTAACAGCCGAAAGTGCTAATAAAACGCTAACAAGGAACATCCCTTAGTTGACACCCTTCGATTTTGTTGAAATTTGGATATATTAAAAAGCACCGAAAAGCATACGTACCATACGTATTTTTTTTCATCGGCGGAAAAACGGTTTTAAGGGGTGAAACGAACCCTCGAAAGTAGGGGTGTTTTTCGTTTTTCGTCGATAACGTTATCGATCTCATCTCCAATGTACAGTGCACAAAAAAACAAACATTGTTGCAATTTGAATTTTTTAAATATCTCTTACCGTTAAAACGTCATCGACGAAAAACATCCCCATTTTTGAGGGTGCGTTTTTAGCCCTTAAAACCGTTTTTCCGCCGATAAAAAAAAATACGTATCGCTTACTTCTCGGTGCTTTATAACGTATCCAAATTTCAAAAACATCGAAGGGTGTGACCTGAGGGATGTTCCTTCTAAGTCTTAAAAAAGATGAAGAAATCTTTCCTTTAAAAAAAATCATGAAAATCTGCTTTTCACTCGGCTAACGGTATCTCCCCCGTTGATTTTCCGCCACGTATATGGATGTATGTACATGTAGGCCGCGATGTCGAGGGTACGGTGTAGAACCGGGCGAGCAATCCAGGAACCGGGGGAAGGTCAGATGAGATTGAATCTAGCCGAGGCTCGATGCTGATGAAAGTAGGTCAGGCTCGCGTATATAGGCGTACAGGAAGAACGACGGAAGTTGAGTGCTGCCCTCTATCTCATAAACGAGCCCGTGATCCCCTTTCCGCAACCCCGCTCGCTATCGACGCTCCAACGAATATCAAGAATACGCCAATTCAAATTAATCGAACTATTATGCAGAATGTTGAACCAGAGAAATAACGAGACTCGGTTCGGTTATCATTTTTTTTTTTTTTTTTTTTTTTTTTTTCATTTTGCGTGCGGTGTCGCGAGTGACGTAAAGAACGTGGATCGATAATTCGTTACTTGCCATTCGCACATTTTTTTTTTTTTTAATTCGAACATTTTTTTACCGAGAGTCATCTGTGGAACTCGTTGCCGGACGATCTTGACATTTTTCACGCTTTATGCCGAGTCACTCTGGCCGAGAAATGCGATGGATTGCCACGTTTTTTTTTTTCACTTGATTACGTTAGTGATTTTTTTTTGTTGGACGATCGAACGATTTACAATTGTCGCAATTGTCCCGGAGGATCCTTCGATTCGAATCTACATTTGCCCACGTCACGATCTTCCTCGGCAATTGACGCGATTACATATTTTCCTTGTTCTCGACCGAGCGAGGATCAGCGTGCCTTTTGTTGGAACCAAGCTCTCTCGATGGAATTGTCGAGTTGAAAGACAGTTTTGGATTTTGCAGAGCCAAGCTACAGCCGCTGTTCTGAAGGCTGGAGAAGGGGAAAAAAATAGAAGAACGTCGTGTTTGCTCTTGGTGGTGTGTATGAGCGGTCGCGCAAAAGCAGCAAAATTAAATCGTTCGTTAAAGTATTCCCAACGCGTAAAAGCATTCGTCGAACGCACGAAGAAATTATTCGTACACGTCATGCTACGGGAAAAATGACAAACGTTGAAAATTCCAACGTCCAAGCACAGCAATTAATCGCGTTGGTTCGTGAAATTTAATAGTAATTTAGTTTAACGATAATTGACGTTATTTACGATAACAATTCGTTCGATAATCGTTCCGTCGATCAATTAGTTATTAAAAATGTCGGTCAATGATCATTCTCGTCGGATAACTATCATTAAGCAATAAAAAGTATTTTACATTAATTCAAGGGAGACACCACTGTGGCGGGCTGAAAATGATAATTTTTTCGAATTTTTTTGGTCTACTAGATTTTTTACTTGGCATTTGCAAAAAAAGTATGTTATTAAGCATACATTGAACTTGTTTCGTCTAAATTTTCGTTCTAAAAAAACGAAAAATTAACGGCATTGATGTATAATAGATGATGTTGAAGTTTACGTTGGACAGCAACGAAAATTATTTCTTTCCAAATGCCATTATTTTTGTTGGCTAATCAAAGCTACTTCGAACTTTTCCAAGATCCTCATTAGACACCTACGATGCAAACTTCTACGACATTACAATAGAGGCTCTGTGTAAAAAATGTCGTCCAACGACCGGATCGATAACTTGACAATGGTCTGCCTGAAAAAATAAAAATGTTTTATAATCTATATAGATGTCATTGATGTCATAGCTTTTTCCGAAAAAAAAAATTCACAAAATGGCGGGTGTTCAAAAAAAGTATAACTTTGGCGAAGTTTTTACTTGAATATATTTGGGGGCTAAAGAAATACCAAATAAAATAAAACGGCTACGTACAACGATAGCTACTGCGACGACGGAAATGTTCATTTTTCAAAATGGAATATCGAACAATTATAACTAGAGTTACGATTTCGGCTAGGTCGAGCAAAACACTATCGAAAGTTTTCATATACGTAAATAAATCGTTGCGCTACCTGCTCTCCTTAAATTGTCTGTAATGTCGTCAATTTTTAATATTCTAACTCGAACTTTTTTCACATATTCTTCAATATATATACTTCGAGAAAATCCAAAACCCCGCGGATTTGTTTTTCAAGGTCAAAACTCACAAACACTGATTTTTTAAAAAGTTTTTCTATTTTATTTTAACAAATGTTGATTTTAGAGAAAAATGTTTCCTACAGAAGTTGTAGACGATAAAAAGATTGATCTTTTATGTTCTATACAGCTTTTGTCTGAAACCATTCTGTTTCGATATTATCTACTTACACGCTATACCGTGGGAAGGTTGGAGTTTAGTCTTGAAAGGGCATGTTTATTTTTTTGTATTTTATTTTATTTTTTAAATTTTATTTTATTCTGGGCTTTTTTGTATTTTATTTTTTTACTTTTTTGTTTGGGTTTGGGTATGTTTGGGTTTAAAGACTAAACTTCAGTCTTCCCGCGGTAAAGTGCGTAAGTAGATAATATCGAAATTAATGGAGTTCAGCAAAATGTACCTATTAAAGCATTATCTCATTTTTCTCTATTATAGAACCCTTCTCTATTATAGAACATAAAAGATCAATCTTTTGATAGGCTACAACTTCAGTAGGAAATATTTTTCTCTATGACCAACATTTATTAAAATAAAATAGAAATACTTTTAGACAATTAGTTTTTGTTCCTGTTAACCCTGAAAATCAAATTTGCGGGTATTTTCACTATCATATTCGTCATCAGCGAGTCAAAATACATGGGTACACGAAATTCCAAATTAATCAGCGGCATGGACTTTTCGAAACTTTATCCCCACAATCAATTAGAAACTGAAACGATGCAGAACACCAATTACTTCACCAATAATTCCAAAGGAATACGAAATTTCGCGTTTTTTCTTTCGATCTCGTATACTTTCGTCGGTCTTCCAAACGAGATCCCAACTCCCCAATGACCAATGTCACGTGACGTCGCGAAAACGTCGCGAGTACGGAGACCTTATCTTTTGCCCGTACGCGCACAACAACCGTACATTAATTTTTTTTTTGTCATTCCTCCCAAGTTTATTTTCCACATGTATCTATAAATTATCATAGTGTAGTCGTGCTCGTCAAGATTTACGATTGGACCTCCGCCGAGGAAGAAAAGAAAAAACATTCGTTCCAACTGCAAAGTCAGAGGCAACGAACATCGTCCAAAACGTGACAATGCTCGTCCTTTGTTCAGCGTCGTACACCGTTCGTCAGGGTTGGCCCGAAATGAAAGTCGTGGCACGACTGTTGACGACGTACCCGACTTTATGGTACGTGACATTGAGGCCTTGGATGCGCACGCTTCGTTGCTCTTCGGCTTGTTGGGATCGCGTGTGTGTTGTCTTATTCGCGTGAAGAAGAATACGTGTTGCTCTCTCTCTCTCTCACTCTCTCTCTCTCTCTCTCTCTCTCTCTCTCTCTCTCTCTCTCTCTCTCTCTCACACACACACACACACACACACACACACACACACACACACACACACACACACACACACACACACACACACACACTCTTCATTCAATGCTTTCAATAATAAAGCTTCGTCTGTAGTAACTATGCAGTAACAATGCAGCAAAAACCAATTTCTATGCGTTCTTCGATCGTGTAATTCTTCATCTCAACCTCAATACTTCCTGATGCCAGTTGTCAAACATCAGTACTCTACGTATGCCATAAAAAAAGGCGTGCAATTTTAAATGTCAGGTGATTTTGGAGACACCCTTTATATCGTTCGTACAGAATTAGGCTAAGTTCACATGAGCTCGCGGTACTGCGCGGTAGTATGCACTGTACCGCGCGCGTCCATGTAAACATAGCTATATACCGGCTTGCAGATCTTGTAGCGCGCGGCGTCGAGAACCGCGCGGTGCCGCGCAGTCAAGTGAACATATCCATACAGGCCCGCACATCTTGTACCGCGCGACGCCGCGCGGTACAAGAGGAGCGTCGAGAACCGCGCGGTGCCGCGCGGTACCGCGCGTCCATGTAGACGCTAACGTTGTTTTCATTGAGTTTTGTACCGCGCGGTGAGCCATTCGCGCGGTGCCGCGCGTCCATGTGAACATAGCCTTATGGCGGTGGAAGAGACATTTGCATTGTACCTATATAGAATAGTGTTTTGTCCTCCCGTGAGTGACGTATCGATTACGAACAAAAAGAAGGTCAAGTGCTTGTACGGGCTACGCATTCAAGATTCCGTAACTCGAGAGCCGAGCGAATCCATTCAGTATTACGATTAAATTGGATCAAAGCTTCAAATACCCGGACGTGTAAGGTTGCAAATTGGTTAATCAGTTTAAGAATCGACCGATGGTTATCAATCTTTTATGCGTGCTATTTTCCACTATGGTTGAAAAAATGACAGACATTCTTTGCGGAATAAAAAACGTTTTCTTTTTTTAATTTTTCTTAAGAAACTTTTTTTACGTTGAACTCTGAAATTGAAATTGCGAGTTCCTTTAACGGGTTACACTTGGCTCGTGGCCAGCCATATTTTGAGAATCCGTCGAAGACCAAATTTCAACTAGGTGGAAGCCCTTAACAAAATGGCCGACCATAAAAAAAAATGCATCCGGTCATACGATGAAAAAACGAAGAAAAAAGTTATTCTTTGCAATTTGAATACACCATCGAATCGTATCAACAACTTGAAAATCTTGAATCAAAAACTGAAAAAGCAAAAACATGACCTTGAAGCTTGCATCGCAATGCAACGAGAATTGTTTTTTACATTTTTATTTCCTTATTTTTATCGTTTAACAAAATATTTTTATTTAATGTCAATTCTAGATCTCTAAGCGGGCAAAAAAAAGATTGACGAATTTTCATAATACGGATTAGCTGCAAGAAATCGGACCAGTTGAAAAATAATTATTCCACGTTGCATTCCAACTATGCAAGCTTCAATCTCATGAGGAAACAGCCTATGCTCAATCGCGAACTTTCCTTTTCTTCTTTCTCACGACTTCCTCCAACAGCTCAATTTCCGTATGTGGCAATTTCGCAAAAATCTCGTGTCGAAAGATAAGCGCACCGTTCTATCAGCAGGTTCGTTCTCGTACATTAGCGACTCGTGCTTGAGCGCGCATAATAACGCGACGTTTGGAAAAGTGGGGTGTAAAAGTGCAGAGAGAATTGACGAGGATCGGTACGTTCGATGGTGCGACGAGGAGAGTTGCGCGTGAGCCACGCAGAGGACGTCTCGGCTCGGGGAGGGGTTGGCGGGCGACTTGGACGGGTTCGCGTAGTGTTACACAGTGCGGCGCGGCAGTGGGTGGGGGGAGAGACGGTGAGCGCGGTACGCGGCAGAGACGCGAGGGGGCAGCAGTCGATTGGTCTACAGACGTTGCAGTCGAGCGATACAAGCGCGGGAGCATCATTGCCTTGAACTGTAGTAATCGCGTTAACTACACGATAGATTCAAGCTCGCTCTTCTCATTCCTATTTTTCTTTTTCTTCTATTACGTTGTTTCTTCCTTTTTCCGCCTTTGCAGCGTCGAGCCTGCGGCATTACGCGTGCACGCTGCATCGTCATCCTCTCGGTACACTTCGAAACACGTCTCACCTTTTGTATGTCTGTCTCCCTCGCTCTCGTCGTGCTTGGTTCGCAAATAATTCATTATTCACAATGTTCCCTTTGTGCTCGTCTCTCATGCTACTCGAAATTCTTACCGTTCTCATTTCGCACGACGTGTGAGAATCACAGTGATCGTAGTCCTCTCGCTTTTTTTTCTCTCGTAAGTCGCGTGCAGTTACGTGAGTACTATGACTATATATACGTGTTTGCGAGTGTGAAGAAGTTTCGTCGTGACGTTATTGTAGAAATTGGAGAGGGGGAAGTCGAAAAAAAGACAGAGCCGGTGCACGAGAGATGAGTGGTAATTAGGTGAACGGAATATGTAACCCGTGCCAATTAATTTGCAAAATTAGAAGCACAGAGAGAGAGAGAGAGAGAGAGAGAGAGAGAGAGAGAGAGAGAGAGAGAGAGAGAAGTACGAGGCTGGCATTGTTGGGCTGACGTGCGGACACCTATCGGCACAGCGACGAAACTTTTGGCAAAGATGCTCACACCGATAAATATATAGAAGTCGCCTGCTGGGGCAAATTTTGCGAACGAAAGTGTCACGCAAAGAGGGCGCCTCTTTGGAACACTCGTTTCTGAATACGCCATTTTCTTTGTCGTGGCGCGGGGCCATTTCGGTCAGAGATACAAACGTTTTGAGGTAGCGCATTTCTACCATGCACCATGGCTCTCAACGAAATTCTAGATATCGTAAAAACAACCATGCATCCTACATTGGGAGCTTCTTGGACCGAACATTGTGAAACGTTCATTATCTGCGTGGCAATGCAACATGGAAATACAATTCAAACTAAAAGCAAGCTGATCGGATATGAGGAATAGATTAAGTGGTTTATGTAGCATTGATCGGATCAATTGCCTACTTTAAGGGGGGCAGATCAAGGGCGTCGTCAGGGGGGGGGGGGGGTGCTGCCGCCTAGAGATTCGAAAAAATGTATATGAGGATCTAAAATGTCTAACATTCATACCCCCTCCATTTTGCCCCCCTGGCCCATTAGCTGGCGACGCCCTTGGGCGCGATCCATTTACGTAGCCGACTATAAGGGCATTTCCAAAATTCTCTTGGGTCGAAACTATTCATTTTACATAATTGAAATTTTATGGACATACGATCTTTTAATTTTCATATTTTAAAACTTTACATCTTCAATATAATTTTTAAATTTTTTCACATTTATATTTAGATATGGCGGCTAATCTAAAAAAATGCAAAGAAAAGTGACAATTCAAAAAGTGGTACGAATTTGAATAAATGTGCTATTTTTCATAAAATTTTTACTATGTTGTTTGTTAATGAAAGAGTAGGTTTAAAAAATAATATTCGAGGCACTTAAGGTTCACAAAGACGATAACTATGTTATCTAGAAGTGTGAAAAGTTTAAAAATGTTCGACCGGACAGTTTTCGAAGGATCTCGTACGAGGTTAACGAAAAAGTGGTTTTCGGGAAAACGCGTTAAAAGTTTCGAGACCCAGAAATATTGTGACGAAATGACCCAACGATTAATTTGGGATTCCGAAACGGTAAAGTAGTTCCTGAACTTCCTTGTGGAGTTCATTTTCGGCCATGAGCTCTTCTTTACGTTATAAAAGGATCTCCCCCCTTTAGTTAAGGCGCACGCAAATTTTTGTCCACTTAACTGAGGAAAAAGTAGGACACGGATTAAAAAAAAAAGTAATCTGCATCAAACGCACATTTTCCTTGGCACCAACCAAAGATAGATGGGCTCATGAAACACGACTTGTTGCCCTACTAATTGACTACCCACCATTCGAAGTCGCAAAATAAGCTCTGGTTATCTTTCTTAACGAGTCTGCGTAACCTTGGAGCCCAAAAAACAGGTCGATGTTCAATACTTTTTTCTAGCGAGAGTATTCGAATGGGATCGGAATTTTACACACAATTGATTGACACAGGGTCTTGCCAAATTTCAGTTTTTTTTTTATTTGGAAAATATTGATAAACAATGGAGTTACTGGTATTTTCTAAAACTGTATTTATAAAATGTCGTTAAACTGGAAGGTATTTCCTGTACAATGACGTAGGATTTTCGAAAAATTTTAAAATCTAACAAAATGGCGTAGTTGTGAAAAAATCTGTTTTCTTGCTTATAAAATGGTCGTTTTTTGCAATGCCAAATCGTCAATTTTCATCCAATCAAAAGTATCCTACGTCATTGTAGAGTAAATATATTCAAGAGTACTCAGTTGAAATTTCAAGTCAATCGGATAATTGCTCTTTGAGTTACAATGTCGGAAAATTAAAAAGATCTCATTTGGAGAAAAACGCGTTTAAAGATTGAACTATCGATTTTTGCAAGATAAAATGATCTTGAATTTTTTTCAGGATATTCTCGAAAGTATAAACTCTCGCAAAAGATTTTTTGAAAGTGTCACACTGGTATAGTGACACCCCTTAAATTACCTGAAAAGATTGCCCTGGCTGTTGCGAGGAACAGTACCAAGAATCGAAGGTACAGGCCTATCGGATGAGTACAGTGGAAAAAAGACGATTATATCACGAAAACAAATGCAGCGCTGGGCCCTGCACGGTAGAACGATGAAGCTGTAACTGCGCAACCCACGCAGTCCACAAATCATTCCACAAGCGTAACGCCAAATTATACACGCGCCTCATCTATACATACACATTTACACAGGACACACATACGCGTGTGCATCAAACGCTCATCGTTGCTCGTCTCCCCGGTTATGCAACGCTCGAATTTATTTTCGTCCGTAAAAACTGGTGCAACGAGAAGTTTAAGCTCCCTCTAACGCTCGCTCACACTCACCGACACATCGTTCTAGATTGGAACCCTATCCCCCCACTCTCCCTCAATATTCCGAGAGCCCTCCACTTCGTCGCTTTCAAGAGCATGTGTGCTTTTTTTTGTTGCTGGTCCGTCTAGAACGAGGCCTGCAACAAGCTTTCGCGCGTGCTGCGTGTTTGTGTGTGTGTGTGTTGTGTGTGGGCAACGTGGCCAGATTTCGAATTGTACCATGAGATCAGGAGGTCGATATGCAAGCGGACGAGATATATAACCGAGTGGCGAGAACTGGGCTTGGCACACTGATCGAGCCACGGGTGTATGACGCGATCCCTTGTGCAATATCCGCGGAGAATGTGTCGAACGTCCCAAGAATGTGTTCGACCCGACGATCAAAACAGGTCCTGTATCGTCGATTACTAATTTTGGGATTTACATTCGCCGTTCCAACTTTGCGTATACGTGCAGCTTCTTTTCGCGATGCTTCAATGTGCCCTCATAGGCTGATTTATCTTGCCAGATGGATTTGGAAATGCACTTTAGTCACGAAGGCATGTTAATTATTTAAGCAGATTTTTTTTTTGGTTATCAAGCGAGTTTTTGATTCCGGAAGTACTGGCTAAGTTGCTGGCGAGAGAGTAGGTACTGAAATTCATTCTCTGGTGGACGCTGGGGATTCGGACAATTTCGTTTGCGGGATCATTTGAACGATGCTTCATTACGAGTCTTACAGCAATCGATTCTCAAATAGGGAATTATCTGCAATGACAAATTGTACGTCTTACGGCCTTAGGCCACTCCAGAGGCCGGAAAAATAGGCTTTTTGGGGATTTTTTTTTCTTCAGACAAAGTACAAAATAAATCGAGATTACAAAAAGGGGGTTTATCGTACATATCAGTGACTGTATACGATAATTTTTTTGAAGCGATTAATTTCAAAATGACGGCTGTGCAGCGTTTTTGCGATGACGTCTCCGTTTTTCCAGGGTCCACGGCCGGACAAAAAGCTCCTGTATTTTTTTTATTATAATGAGACAATTAATATTTTTCGCTTATACATAATTACTGCTATAGAAGTACGTAGGATTTTTTTTTCGATATATTAATTTTTTGCCAATTGGCGCACTTCTTAAGTGGAAAGTGTAAAAGTTGCCTAAAAAATCGTCGAATAATTGTTAATAACAAATGAAATATAAAAAGATATAATATAAAAAATAATATAAAAAATAAAATAATATAAAATATAAAAAAAATCTTACGTACTTCCATAGACAATGTTCAAGATATATTCAACATTTCAAGTGAATCGGTTGAAAATTGTCTGAGTTATGTTTCCGGCCAATTTCAAAAATGCAGTTTTGAGATAAACGCGTTTGACGTTTCGAGTCCGCTCGCTGCGGACCAGGCGGCCTTGTACTAAAATTCGAAAACCGAGTACTTAGAGATTTTTCCCGGCGATAATCTTTCGGGACATCATTGTTGAGGTCCTAGGGGACCATTAAGGAAATCGATTTTTCGAAAATTCTAGAGTGGCCTAACCCCTTAAGGCGGAAAACCAGGGTAGGCGTGCGTTATTTTTAGTGGTTTTCATGATTTTTATGACAAGGAATAAATGAATAGTATTCATTGAAACTTTGGGAATATTTTATACATATTTTCAATCAAATATTTTAATTTTTTCGAAGCATTTCCTCTGAAATTGTGGAACATGTAATCTGCCGCCCATCGAAGGTCGCCATCAGACTTTGCTTATTGTGTACTCTCTGGAGGCCACAGTTTTCATCGGAAATCAGTACGGTTGGAAGATTACTTTGAGAAGATCTTTCCCTTCTATATGAACCTAACGCTGACCAAAGAATTGAAAATTACATTTTTTAGAGGTGTTTAAACAAAAGGGTATAATTTTGGCCATTATTTTATAACGTTTTTGCTATAAAAATGTACTTTAAACGATGATATTACCCCATATTTAGGTTCATATACAGCGTAATTATGTAAAGAAACTATTACTTTATAAAGTTATAGGTTAGAAACTTTTTGAGTTAGAGTGTACACAAATTGAAAAAAAGTCGTTTCGAGAAAAACGCCAGGAAAAAGTTCCACGAATAAATGAATTATTTTTACTACTTTGGGAAGAAATTCTTGAATAGTTTTACTAACAATTTATGGAATTAAAAAAAAAATCGATTTTTTGAGTCATCTAAATTGGTTTCCCGCCTTAAAAAATGAGTCAACACAGAAAAGCTCGCTACGAAGAGACAGCCCAATTTTTCTGCATCGACAGATACTTCTCCGCAAGAAAATCTAAAGAATTAGTTGTTTTCGGAAGACTTCCTTTCTATATCGGCATTTCAATATTAGTGAAGTACTTCCCGCAGTAGCTCTAAGTGTCGCTATCAAACCCAGAAGGGGGTTTCCATCCCAGGCGTTGATGAGTTAAATTTAATGGTGCTGAAGTTTGCGTTGGAATACAACGGAAGTGTTTTTGTATTTTGTAAAAAATCTCCATTGTTACCACAATCCACATTTTTTTCATCGATTTAGATTGTAGATCTCTATTAAAGATAGGAAAAATCATTTCACTTGCCCGTAGTCAGGGGAAGAAAATGTGAACAATTGAAGAAAAGTTGTCTTTCATTCCTTCCAAAGATGCAAACTTCAGCATCATGAAATTTGGGACTTTTTCTACATCCCACGCGGTCTTTAGACTGCTTCTTACTCGACTAGAATTCAATACAATTAAATGTTTCGCCTATACCTCCGTTTCATTGCTAACCCTTCATTAGGCACGCCAACTTTCGCAATGCCAGTTAACGCGTAAGCTCTCTGGGTACTCCATTTTGCCGATGTAATATTTTTACCTCCATGACATATTTAGGAGTTTGCACTGGAAATCAAGTGAGTCCATAAATCGCCTGAGAAAGATGAGCTGGTTGCACGTTTCAACCCTTTAAAAGCACACGATGAATCTTAACCTTTTTCTAAATTTGATGATCTATTTTGGGGGCGGGGGGGGGGGGGGGGGCTTATTTTATATAACAGCGATCCCGAAAAGCCCCGAGTACCAACTTCCGCTATCATCAAACAACGTTTTGCATTTATGGTCCGCGATATTGGATCCGCCATTTTGAATTCTCAAATTTTGAGTACAGTTTTGTAATCAGCGACTCCGAAAACCCCGGAGTACCAACTTTCGCTATCATCGAACGACGTTTTGCATTTATGGTCCGCCATCTTGAATTCTCAAATTTTTTGTGGAGATTTGTAATCAGCGACCCCGAAAACCCCCGAGTACCAACTTTCGCTATCATCAAACGACGTTTTGCATTTATGTTCCGCCATATTGGATCCGCCATCTTGAATTTCCGAATTTTGAGTGCAGATTCGTAATCAGCGACCCCGAAAACCCCCGAGTACCAACTTTCGCTATCATCAAACGACGTTTTGCATTTATGTTCCGCCATATTGGATCCGCCATCTTGAATTTCCGAATTTTGAGTGCAGATTCGTAATCAGCGACCCCGAAAACCCGCGAGTACAAAATTTCAAGCCAATCGCACGTAAACAAAAATGTATGCTTCAAAGGGTTAAACTGCACATGGGATCAACAATTTACCCCAAGCTATCCTCGGATCCAAATATCTTAAAAATTGGTCCTTTTCGCAAAAAAAACAGACGTTTTTGGAGAAAATTTATTTCATCTCAAAGGCCGCACAATTATTTAGATTTTTAACAAAATCTGTATGTATATTGTAGCTATGGTGTAGCTATGTATCTACAGTATGATATTATTTACATCGCTGGAACGCGACGAAAGTTTGGGAGCGAACATTTTTTGCCAAATTTTGGTCACCAAAATCCATTTTTTTTTAATCATCGTCGGACATCTGCAGCACAAATTTGCTGGATAAGACTTTGAATGATGAAGAAACTAAAGTAGAAAATAAAATAGAATTTTTGTTGCGTTCCAATGATGGAAACTTCAGCACCATGCAACAGTATAGACTCGGGAGACCTCACCCACCTAATAATGAAGGGCTAAAAAGAGCACACATGTGTACAGACCCTCTGTTTACCTGGGAACGCTTTTACGAATGGAAAATAGTTGAGCTGGATATTCACCAGCGCGTGCAAAGCACGCTAACGAAAATAACTTTTGGTAAAATAACTTCGATAATTTTTATTTCGGTCAAATAATGGCTCAGTGGGTCTGAGGTTAATCGATCTCCTATTATAAGGCAGATTTTAATTCCATGAACTTTCTGGCTCTTTTCTCACGGTCAGATATCGCGGCTGATCTGGCGAAGCCATCACTGTATGTGCTTCACAGTGACACTCTTCATTTCCATCTTCACGTTTCTACAGTCTCTCACTTTACATGCTTCCTCGGTCAGGTCACTTTTCTCCGAGATCAGAGTCATCGGGTTAATTCGATCGAACCTCGCCTTTCGCTTATTCACAGAGACAGCTTTGTTCAACTTCTCGGGAGGCGATATGGCGTGTGCGATAGTGAGAGGAAAATTAGTCATTCGCTAGGCACTTCACTTTTCATTTTTGCCACCTCGATATTGGCAATTTTGCCACACCCCCCAGCCCCCCCAAATATGCATAAGAGTGTATGCATATTTCCGATCCACAATGTCGACTTTTTGAGGATTTTTCCTTCCGAAGAACTACCTCGTAAGATACAGATTCACCTTAAGGGGCTACATCTACTTAGAGCCCGAAAAAATGGCCAAATTTCGATTTTTTTCTTCTGGGAAACGGTTGGTGAAAAAGAAACGCATTTTTTCAAACACAAAGGTACACATATGGACCTTTAAAAAAATCACCAAAAAATACAGAAAAAAACATGGCCGCCGACAGATGATGACATTTCTTTCGCGACGTTTGGCAGTGGACACTCCAGCTTGAACGGTCCGTTCTAAAATCTAAAAACCAAACGAGTTATTCAAGTTAACAATATATACAAGTCGTTGACAATTGTCGATTTTTCAATTTCTTCTTTTTAATAACGTGGCGATGAATTGAAACTCAAGCATAAAAAATCTACGAAAAAAAGTCGCACTTTTTACGTAACTATTAAAAAATGGAAATCGATTTTTTAAAAAGTGAGATCGTCAACGACCTTTAAAGGGTCTTCTCATTTTAGACGCTAAAAAAAGGCTATTTTCGTGATTTTTTTGATAAGTTTTTATTATGGATATTGATATAAAAGTTGTTACACTTAAGGCCTTAGGGCCACAGTAACGGGTATAAAATCATGTGCGAATTGAACAATATTTTTTTCGTATGAAAAAGTAATTCACTTATAAAATTAATTACACATCTATTTAGTACGAACATCAAGCTGTTAGAACGTATTTTTTTTTTCGATGTACAAAATGGCCGACTACTAATATTTTCTTGTTATCTTTTTTAGACGCACCGCAGCGTGACATTTAGCATCCACGATTTTTTACCTAAAACAAAAAACACAAATTCTCGTCAATCTACATTAGAATACCTAGAGAAATACATACGGAATTGAAAAAATATTGTTTTATTCAAAAGTTGTAGGTATTCGAACTTGAGAAATGAATTTTCAGTGAAAAATTTCGTTATAACTGCTCATAAACTGCTGATAAAATGAAAAGTTTTCGATTAATCAGAAATTCCGTACGCACTTCTCTGCGAAATGCAATTAGCTACATAAGTTTTAAATTTGAAGTAAATCGAGTGAAAATTGTTGAAGTTATTTGTCACGCCAATTGGAAAAAAGCTGTTTCGAGAAGTTTCGAGTAGTCGGCCATTTTGTACATCAAAAAAAATTCTAACACCGTGATATTCATACTGAATAGATGTGTAATTAATTTTATGAGTGAATCACTTTTTCATTCGAAAAAAAATTGTTAAATTCGCACATGATTTTATGCCCGTTACTGTGGCCTAAGGCCTTAATAAATACACTTCCGAAATACATTTAAAAAAAAATTATTTATTTAAGTCACTGTTTACAGACGAAAATGGTAGTTAAAAATGTAAAAAAATTGTAGGTCTGCGCTGTTGATGAAATCTCGCATATGAGCGATTATAGCGCATATCATACGATTTTTGATATATTCAAAAATAACAAAATGGCTGACATTTTTCGAAAAAACAAAAAAACAGTAAATATCAAAATGTTAAAAAATCTTTTATATTCGCTATAGCTATAGTTGTCAAGAAAATGCAGTTAATATTTTATAAGGATCGGTTCAGTAGTTTCGAAGATTTTATCAACAAGCCGTCGAAAAACGTTGTTTCGAGAAAAAACCGTTTAAAGTTTGTGTGGGTTATATAAATACATAAAATTTTTTTTTTAATGTTTTTCGAAAGTGTATTTATTAAGTGTAACAACTTTTATCTCTATATCTATAATATGAACCCATAAAAAAATCCACGAAAATAGCCTTTTTTAGCGTCTAAAGTAATAAGACCCCTTAAATGTTTCTCATCGGATCTCTTGCAAATTTGGAAATAATCCATCAAGTGGTTCTGGAGATATCTCCACCTCATATTAGGAATATTTCAATGAAATTTTCAGAGAATATAGCTAGAACAGCTGCAATTTTCTACCTACATAGATAGGTGTAGCCCGTTAAGACCTCGACTTAGGCAACGATCGATGTCCATCGATGTACAACGATCTATATCGTTTGAGGGTTTTGAGCAGCCATTTTAAATCCCTGATACGGGTCTCATCTCTCTCCCGAATTCAATTGGCCGCCTTCGAAATTCGTTAAAATACGACGTGCGAGGCACCCGTATGCTTCCGGCTGCTTTCTCATCGTCCAGCATCCGATGAACGAGCATTTTAATCTCAAATCGAACCAATAATTCACTATTGCCTCTTTCTTCGTTCGTCGAATTAAAATTTCGTTCGTTCGAGCGAAAATGCCTAGCGCGAAACGCATAACCGGAAGTGAGGATTGGTCGAGGCCCGGGGGGAGCTCACCTGGTCTCGGCAGTTTGTCCACGGTTGAGGGTTAACACTTGGCAAGAGAGTTTTTCCTAGGCGAAACCGGCGGGTTGTGTAATAATATTGGCGGCTATGCGCGGCCTCGGTCGCTTGGCTAGAGAACGCAGTCGAACGGGCGCGCGTACTTGCTCGGCGCTCGTCTATATTTTTTTTTCTCTTCCTCGTCTTCTTTTTTCGTCTCTCTGTCTTTTTCTAGTATTGGGTCTCATGCTAGCGCGGGTCTCTCGCGCGCGCACTGTTGGCCACGGCCGCGCGCTTCCGTTGCACTGTTTTCACGCACGGACGTCGTCGGTCGTGTAGAGTCGCGATCGTCGTCGCCGCCGTCGTCGTCGTTGTCGCCGTCCATCGTCGTAGACAGTACGTACCGAGAGCGAGCTAGTCACAGTTAGTTAGCTAATAGTCACCGAGCGACAAGCTCGGCGATCGCTTCTTCGGACGTGTGTTTTTATCTCGTGAATTACAATTTATCTATCTATGTATATATACATCTCTCTCTCTCTCTCTCTCTCTCTCTCTCGCTTCGTCTCTCTCTGCCTCGGTCCGCGTGTGGAATTATCCACTGAATCGTTCGATCTACTCGCGATCTCGCATCAACGTCCCGAGTTTCGGTTTTTTCTTTCTTTTCTTCCGCGTCAACGGTCGGTGTAATGGATATTTATTATCGCGCATCGTCGGTTTCTCCAGTGATAAAACAGGGCTTACGTAACTTCGAGCTTTCTCCGTTCCACCGTGGCTTTCTTTTCGTCGTTTCTTCTTTCTCGCATTTAACTGCAAAAATCGCGCATCAAAGACAGATAAGGAGAGAGAAAACTCGTTGGAAAATTTCGCGAGTCCGGGCATCGAGGACGCTTGACCCCGAACGAGAGACTCGCGCGTCTGCTCTCTCTCCCCGTTCTCCGGTAGCGTGAGAAAAAGGTGCCGAAAACGGAGGAAAGATGGCGCGGCGCGTATTCGCCAAGAACCCCTCCCCACTTTTTCTCTGCGATCGCTCGGGGATTCGCGTATTCGACGTTTTTCGTTTTTCTTTCTCTTCGGTCTACCATATTCTACACGGGATCGTGAACGAGCATTCGTGCATCCGCGAAATCGGCAGAGCGCAATTGTCAGAGAGAGAGAGAGAGAGAAAAGGAAAGAGATAGATAAAGCGAGAAAGAGAAAATCGGTCAAGGTTGGAAGCCGGGTTCCTATCGTAACTAAAAAAAGATCAAAGCTCGACCGGAGCGAGAGGTGGGGAGAGGCATTACAGCGATAAATTCGGGTACTGTATGCCGTAGTGATACGCGTCCTATTATTGGTTGTAGGTTATAATAATAGGAGAGCCTTGGGTGAGCCGGCCGCGCGCGCGCCGCGACCTCGAGGACGGCGAGTCCCTCGACTATACGACACACGCCCGAAGTGACGCGAGCCATACGCATTGTCATTGATGTTAAACGAAGCGAAAAGGCATAACGCAACGGAACAGCTGATTTCATTCCATTGCCGATTGACACACGCGACGCTCGTTTTTTTATTTCTCGATACGCTCTTTTGTTGTTACTTTTTCTTTGGTCTGCACACCCTGTGACTATACTCGCTCGGCGTACACGATCGCGGGGAGCCTCCTAGATAAGCGAACGGGATTCGAGTTTGCGCTCACCGCGATTCATCTTGGTTGCCGCTGCAACTTCCGGTGCCAGAGACCGAGCGAAGCTCGCGGAAAGTACATTGAAATAAATATATATACACATATATATACATATATATGTGTATGTACGTGTAATATATATATATATATGTGTGTGTGTACGAATATATATATGCATATATATATAAATCACGGCAGTTGGGGCTCGTGCCAGATGCGCGTTTACACGGGCCCTGAATACTGTAAATGCACTATCTGGTACGACATCTCTTCTGTCACCTCCATCGTTTTTCGTCGACGCGGTAAAACCCCGCGCGCGCACCTTCCAGCACTCGTAATATATCTTTAACCCGGAGGGAGGAATAAGAGAAAAGTGTACCTCTGTCCGATCCTGGGGGCTTGGATTGGATCAAATACCCTGCCGAAAACAACGACGTCAAAACTTGCCGGCCTGAGCACTTTTCTTTCTTACCTTTAAGTTATTCGTTATTATACTTCGTTACCATTATTGTTTCTCGTCCTGTTTTATTTTACTTGAATAAATTTGACGATTTTGCTGCGTTTGTCGTCCGACTCGAACGAAATGTATGTAAAAAAAAGAAAGAAAAAGCTATTGGTAAAGATTTCGGAAGGGATCGTGCGCGACTTCTCTTTTCTCCCCCACCCCTTGTTGACCTTCGAATCCTACAGATATCTCGTTCCGAGCGACTTTTCCAACACGCCTCAGCCCGGCGGAATGTGCTCCGGCTGGATTTATGGAAACGCCGACTCGTCGACTTGTCCAAAGATCAACGCGCTTCGTCAGGAAATGAAGACATATACGATAGACACATTTGTATGCGGTCGTATGTGTGTATGTGTGTGTGTGTGTGTGTGTGGGGGCATGTACGCCCGACACGATTGTGCAATGAGAATAAAGACGGAACAAATGGTCTTTCTAGTTTCATTGAACTTTAGGGAAGTCTTTTTGCGCCCATTGAAATTCCATTATCAGCTCCCGCAGGGCAACTCGTCGAAACGAGCGAATTGCCAGTGATGCTGGCCCGGGGGCTTCGTGAGAATCGATCGGAGAAGGGAAGGAAAAAAATAAGGCCGCGGAATCAAAGCTACGAGCTGAATATAAACCGTAGGAAAAATTCTACGGCAATGTCCATTGACAAATCTTGCGACCGAAAGAGACCGGAGTCCCTTCGAGTATCTGAAATGTTTAGACAAAGTGTTGAGTGACACTTGAAAGGGCGCGTGTAGTATGTTTACGACACGACCGAATGACTTTAGGGGTTCGGCCATAGTAACGGGTATAAAATCATGTGCGAATTTAACAATTTTTTTTCGTATCAAAAAGTGTTTCACTCATAAAATTAATTACACATCTATTTAGTATCAATATAAAGCTCTTAGAAAATATATATATATATTTTTTTTCGATGTACAAAATGGCCGACTACTAATATTTTTTTTGTTATCTTCTTTTTAGGCGCTCCGCCGCGTGACATTTAGCATCCACAATTTTCGAGCTAGAACAAAAAACAAAAATTCTCGTCAATCTACATTAGAATACCTAGAGAAGTACGTACGGAATTCAAAAAATATTGTTTTATTCAAAAGTTGTAGGTATTTGAACTTAAGAAATGAATTTTCAGTGCAAAATTTCGTTATAACTGCTCATAAACTGCTGATAAAATGAAAACCTTTCGATTGACCAGAAATTCCGTACGTACTTCTCTGCGAAATGCAATTAGGAACATAACTTTTAAATTTGAAGTGAATCGAGTCAAAATTGTTGAAGTTATTTGTCACGCCAATTGGAAAAAGCTGTTTCGAGAAGTTTCGAGAAGTCAGCCATTTTGTACATCGAAAAAAAAAATTCTAACAGCTTGATATTCACACTAAATAGATGTGTAATTAATTTTATGAGTGTATCACTTTTTCATACGAGATAAAATGGTTAAATTCGCACATGATTTTATACCCGTTACTGTGGCCTAGCCCCTTTATTCGATTCAACAAACCGACGAGTGTGGAATAATTCTCGCGGTCAAAAGATCGTTCGGAAATTCGAACGAATATTATGGGATCTCAAGATTGAGTGGACGGATCGAAAAATAACAAAAAAAAAAAAATCGGTAGGAAAAAATCACATTACATTGGTAAAATGTCGTTAGCTTTTCGATTCGTCGACGTGTTTTCGCGTGACGTCGATACAAAATTCAAAAACGACCTTCCACCGGCCGCCATCTTACTGTATAAAGAGTACGCAGCGTGTTCGTTATTCCGCCAGTGGCGTCCATTGTTTTTTTTTTACTTGGGTCAAGACTGCCGCATCTCTTGAATTCCCTGGAGTTTATCGACTGATATTTATTGCATTTGCGGACCTGTCAATTGTTGGCCAAATTTGCGGAAACCTTTTGTACCGTGATCTCAGGGCCTCGCGCCCGTCGACGACGAAGCACACCGGAAGTCTAGTAGCGAAACGAAGTGGCGCTGCATACCGCAAGCGCGCGAAACAAAATGAACGGCTGTGCGAAAATTCCGAAAGCGTGAGAGGGAGTCTCGCGGAGTTTACGCCGATAAGCGATAGAGGGGCCAACGAGCCTCGTTGATATTGCCCACCTAAACACAAGTCGAGTGTTTTGTCAATCGTGGAATGAGAAAAGTCCGATCGACGTCTGACGCCCCCCCCCTCCCCCCTAACGCGCACGACGCGTGCGCGTTTCGTAGAATTACCGCGAGGGAGACACAACGCCGAGTAACCTCGAACGGGTATTCAATAATCCGCGTACAAACACACCGAGAGATGGCGCCACAAGAGCGAAGACTACGCTGCTGCTTTTCCTGCTGCTGCTGCTGCTGCCGCATATCTCGTTTTTCGGCCGATCGTCTTTCATCGAGTTCGCGATGTTTCTTCGGTCACACGGAGCGACCGGCGTGCTGGCAGTGTGGTTAGCTGGTTGTGTGCCTCACGTAATGCACGACCGCTATCGACACTGCATTTACGACGGTTGCAAAAACCATCGCGGACCGAAACGAGCCTCCGCAGTTCTTCGCGCGTTTGCCACCGGAACTCGCGCGGCCTCACGCGAATCAAGCTGCTGCGTATCCGAAACGCACACACGAACCCGCTGTCATCCGTTATCTTAGCGATTCATAAAGAACGTTTTTTTTTTTCGCTGTGTTATCTCCCTACGCTCTTCGGACCAATTAAGCGAAGTAGAAGTTGTACCACGTGACATACGAGTGCGAGAGAGATAATTGGAATTTTCGAACAGAGATTTCTCGGAGTTCAATGATATTTAGGGCGAGGAATGATCGTCAAAATCTGCGTTGGTGAATTCTACACGGCCTGATGTTCCGTTTTTCTTTAAAAAAACTTGACCATCTGTGAGAAAACTTTGTTCGAAAATTTGTGAGGTTATGTTCACCTTGTATATGCACTTAACGCTTTTGCTCCGGGAAACGCATTTGTTTGTACATTTGTATGTACAAAGTCTTGTAGCAAATTCACAAAAAAAAAGATGAATAATTACAGAAGTTAGAAATAATCTCGTGGGGAATTTTGAGGGACTCAACGGTGTAATTGATTTTGGCCACCTGGTTGATCTGACAAAGAGACGGCACGATCGTGGGGTCGGGGATTTGGCTGCATTTTTTTGTGGTGCAAGAGGACCCCGAGCACCTCACGTGGTTAAAGTAGTAAGACTCACTACTCGGAAAATTCTGAGAAAAATCGATTCAAAGTTTCTTAGGCGCTTTATGAGTTTAAAGTGTCAGGCACTTGTCGAGTCGTCCACTTTAAAACTTCGAATCCACGGGACCGGAAAGCGTAAAAACGAATAGAAGAAAAATATCTGAAGAGATTCTTTTAGTACGTTAAATAGCGTCTGGTAGGCCAGAAACGATAATTTTGTTGCCCGAAATTCTTTGTGAAATTCGAATAAAGTCACAAAAGGGATTCCGACGCGGAAGTAGATGAACGAATTGGTCTTCAGCGCTCGAATGACGAGGAATTATCGTCGGGATATTCATCGAGCACAGAAATATATGAATTAAATACAACTTGAACTCCAAGGTGTGTCAAGGCCTTGTGTGTAGTATTGACCGGTAGCAAAAGCGTGAGAAAGGTACATGTCAGAAAAGGCCTGATGTGTAAAGACTGCAATGTCGGGCTTTGCGTAGATCCTTGCTTCCGGGAATATCACACCTTGCAACATTACCATTAACATTTTGTTTCTTCACATGACATTATATTGCGTTCGAAAATAAAGATTGTTTTGAAAAAACGCCCGGAGCTAAAGCGTTAATCCACTGACGCGCGTTCAGATGTTATACATATTTAACCTCAAAATCTCTACGGAAGCGCATTGCGATGTTGATTTGCATTCACTGGTGTCCTCGTATCTAAAAAATTCTCAGTAAACTCAGCCTCGTTTGTCTTTCTCGTTACAGATCGGCGTACGTTTCGTTCGGTGGTTTGCTCATGCGACTCCAGGGTGACGCCAACAATCTTCACGGCTTCGAGATCGACCAGCACATGTATCTGCTCATGAAGAAACTAGCTTTTTAAACAGATCAATTTGTACAGATCGCGTGTACAACGGCGGAGCGGAGATGATGAAACGCGAGGGGGAAAAAAAAGAACGCGAGGAAGTTTCAATGTTTTCGATAAAATCGTGAAACGGGGCCCGTGTGTACGGTGGTCTGACTGCAGGGCGAGGAGGACAGAGGGGAGATCAACGAGATAAACGAGTTTGCGTTGCTCATGCGTTACACCGAAAACGTCTGGATTTTTTTTCTTTCCACACGACCTCGACTAACACTCGTACGCTTTTCGGTTATTTTTTTCTTCTCTTTCTCAATGTTGCCCCGTACGCGACTTGAGGCGCGATAAGTATTTATCGAAGGGCGACCGCGGGACGAGGCAAGTTCGCTGAAAAGAAGAAAAATAAAAACAAAGCGGAAGACCGAAAGACCAGACAAATGTATAATAAACACGTATGGGCGTTACCGTATCGAGAAACCGCTGCTGGGAGAACGACGTTCAAGGTCGCCGGTCTTACTACATCGTAAACAACGCCGACTGTACGCGCCGCGTCACACGCTTATATGCTCGATGGTGCGTACGTCGGGAATTCTCTCTCATCCTTTCGTAACGTTACGCATATATTTGTACAAATGTACGAACCTCGACGGACTTTCGCGCTTGCGCACTTGCGAATATCGCGTTCTCTCACACCGGGCGCCGAAAAATTACATCGGTTCCGACGAAATTCTCCTTTGTGACGCTTTCAAAGATGCGGACTTCGATTTCATCGCTACAAATCGAATACTGCCGCCAAGGAAGTTCCATTGGCCGAGCGTCTATGTCGCGCAAACGAATCGATTAATTCGATCTTTTTTTTATACGGAACAATAAAAATGACCTCGTTCCTTTCATTGTGTGCGTTATCCGTGATTTGGCCTGCCATGTTCGCGATGTACCTTCACAATGCGCGCCACGACGAGTAGCCCATACTGAGGTCGGACTTTATCAGGGCGGAATGTACATTTACAACCATCGAAAAATCGTTTTCTTTTTGTTTTCTTTAAGGGGTTAGGCCACAGTAACGGGTATAAAATCATGTGCGAATTTAACAATTTTTTTCGTACAAAAAAATGATTCACTCGTAACATTAATTACTCATCTATTTAGTATGAATATCAAGCTGTTAGAAAATAGGTATATTTTTTTCTTTCGATTTACAAAATGGCCGACTACTGATATTTTCTTTTATCTTTTTTTAGGCGCTCCGCGGCGTGACATTTAGCATCCATAATTATTTACCTAGAACAAAAAACAAAAATTCTCGTCAATCTACATTAGAATACCTAGAGAAGTAGGGGAGATTACGATATCTTTGGCGCCTCAATTTGACCATTGGAAACATGGTCGAAAAAAATACGAAAAACAAGAATAACTTTTTTCGTTTTGAGCCTTAGTTTTGGATTTACAGCGCTTCGAAGAGAAAAAGTGTATTTTTCCGATTTTCGATGTAAATCGAATTTTCCGCGTGTTTTACATTGTTACGTCGCACTTTGTTTGGGTTTGTTTGTTTGTTTGGGTTTGTTCTTGTTTATTTTCTCCACATAGCGCATTCCGAAGAAAGCTACATTAACGTAAACCAGTTGAATCGCTTAAGGGGTAAGGCCACTGTAAATTTTTTGAAAAATCGATTTTTTTTTATTGGCTTAGAAAATAGTTTAAACCCTCTAGAGTAAGAAGACCCCTTAAAATAAGAACTTCTTTTTTTAATTTTTTCCAATAAAAAACTATTCGCAAAACTTTAAACGCGTTTTTCTCGAAACATGGTTTTTCAAAATGGCACGCAGCATAACTCGAACAATTTTCATTTTTTTTACTTGAAATTTTAACCAGATGTGAACATTTACATTATCTTGAGAATGTCGATCGGAATTTTCAAGAACTTTATTTATTGATTTTTTATTAACAAAAAACTTGCCGTTTTTTTCGTCAAAAATCAATTTTTTTTTTCAAACGCACGCCAAATCCACAAAAATTGATACTTTTTAAAATCCGATCGACATTCTCTAGCTATAGCCCTCTAGATTAATGGTTTTTTTTTTGTTCTAGATTCAAAAGTGCACCAGTGGTGCTGCGTGCTGCGGAGCCCTGGAAGCAAAACATGTCCCGGGAAGATAGCTGTGGAACCGCCATTTTGTTTTTTTTTTACTGTAAAAAAAATTTATAATAAAGTTTAATGTATGCCCGATAACACCATTAAAATTTTTTTTTCAAATACCTTCAATTTCGGGAGCAAAAAATTAGTGAAAAAACCTTTTTTTTTGGGCCGTTACAGTGGCCTTACCCCTTAAGGCAGGATTCTACTTTAAAACCATGAAAAAAACGCTATTTTCGTGAATTTTTTCTGAGAATACTATTAAAGATATCGATATGGGGTTTAAACTGTTCAATAAATACACTCTTTAAGTACATAAAAAAAAAAAATTTTAATGTATTTTATTCATTTTTTGTACACGTAAAATATGTTTAAAGCAAACGCCTCGAAAAGCAGGTACTGTTGCCGTGGTCGTGAAATCTTCCCGACGGATGGTCTGAAACAAAGAAATCAAATAGTTTCATGTTCAGTATGTCTTCAGGAACCGACCTAACTAGAATATTTTATATACGTGCAAAATTAACAAAATGGCGGCTAAAATACGAAAAAAAATGCGTTTTTTTGGGTCTTTTTTTGCAATAAAAAAATAGTTCTAATCAAAATTTTAAGTTGATTGTAGTTAGGTCGGTTGGTACACACATATAGAATATGTGTTCCAAATTTCACAAGGATCGGTTCAGTACTTTTTGAGTTATCACGACCACGGTACTTGAAAATGTCGTTTCGAGAAAAACGCGTTTAAAGTTTTGGTGAGTCCGGGCCGCGCGCCGGGCGGGTCACAATAGCGCGCTCAGGTAGGTGCGTTCGAAAGGCGAAAAAGGATAGTTAGACTGCTTGGAACTTTATAAAATTTTGACCGAACATTCTTGAACATATTTACTTTCGAAAAATGTAAAAAAAAATTTTTTTTCAAAGTTTCAAAGTAGAATCCTGCCTTAATAACGAATAATTCGTAAAATCTCCTGTATCTTCTAAAGGAAGCCAAAATCGCGAGTTTTTATTCTCAAAAAAGTGTTTCTTTTGCGCCAAATATGAATAATCCACGATCAAATTAAGGCGCCAGAGATATCGTAATCGTGCCTCCAGACCCACCCAACGATTCCACACACACATCGAAGGTGCTCCAAACTCACTTAACGATTACGCATACACATGAAAAGTGCTCCACGCCCACGTGTGTGTTTGTGGTAGTAGTGGGGTAGTATGTATTACATGTTTGTATATACATGATTGAGCAAATTACCGATTTTCAAAATTCAATATCTCAAAAAATATTGCGTTACGCCAAAATTCCTTTTCACAGGGTCTCTTGTATCGTCAAAAAGGTCTGTGCCAAATTTAAAGCCAATCGGAGGTAACAGTTTTTCGGAAGTTTATCCTAATTTTTAAAGGAATTTTTTCGTAGAGAAAATAAAAGATACAACAAAAAATGATGTTCAAATCCGTGTTCCGAAGTCTACGTTCGAGGAGTCAAGATGGCTCGTAAGCCACAGCTGTATCCGAGGTTCAACACGACATCGCAGGGTCACTTCGTTCCTTTAAGGCCTGCGTTCCGAACCTAGAGGTAATTACCCCCGCAGGGGTAAAACAGCTATTCGACGGGGGTTGATAATTTTGAGGACCCCGTTTGTAGGTGATAAAATTACAAATCAGCGTCACATGACTTCGCTCTCTCCCGCTACGTGTACAATCTTTACGGTAATCCCATAGGCCTCCGAAGTAACTCTAGTGGCGCAGCCCTTGCGGCGAGTTTTGGCAAAACTTGAATTGGTTTTCGTCTGCTAGTGCAGTATGCCGGTCGCCATTTAAATCAGGTGTTTGCGTGAATGACAGCACCGCGTGTGATGTTTACGTTGTAAAAACAGCGTTTCACGTCATATTTGGGATTCTTGACGCTTGTTTGAGGAAGAACTTTTCCCATCACAGTCCTTTTCTCATCAGCAACAATTTCGCGAACTTCCGATACATGATGACTATCGAAAGTTTTCTGCCTATATTACAATATCCTTTATATAAATTTCCGACGCAAACAATAATTTAAACAGAAATTTTGTTGTACGGCAGAAAAAATTTGGGTGCAGCCAATATACGCAATTTCATTAACATTCTCTTCGTTCCATACCTACAGGTACGATTTTAGGGCGAAAGGAAGTCATGAGGATACATTGAAATCCGCAAGTAATCGTTATTAGTTCCATCACACTATTTTATTTTATTTACAAGCACATTCCATTCACAATGTGAGATCTACAATCGATGATGCTTGCTCAAGCCTAGCTCTTTCGTGTTTGTGCCGGTTTGACTTAAGGAGGTACGGTGATGACCACGCTAGTAAACTAAGAGTCTATTTTTCGCCATAATACCGCTACGTTTTAGACATATGTGTGTGGCCTATATTTCGAGAAATATTTTTTAAGTATTGAATTTCAAGCTACTTATTATTTTTATAATATGAAAACAAACGTAATAATCTACTACTCGACTTCAGTAGTACGCCATATCGTCGACGTTTAGCATCGTTGCATATTCGATAGCTGTCATCGGTCCCACGCGCTCGGCTTATTATTTTTAGTAGCCGGTAAACATGGAGAATGAAAATAAGTACTGTAGAAGTTTATCAAGAGAGTAACAGGATTGTACCTGAAGTCCAGTTTAGAGACAAAGGTAGATTCTGTCGGACAAGAATTAGAAAGTGAAAAGATGATATTGCGAATGCAAATGAAAAACGTCGCGTTGACGTTAACCTCAATATCCAATGTCCAATCTGTCCGAAGTCAAAACATATTTCATCAATTGTTATGTTATTTTTCCCTTTCCTAATTTTCACAATATTTGCAGATATAAAAACGAACGTTCATTTTATATGACGGTTTGTCCATGCTGAATTTACATATAAATGCGTTGTATGCATGTCGCCAGAAAGATTGAGATGCCTTAGCTATACATAAAAGAACTTTGAGTAAATATCGGCGAAAGACCTTTTATAATCGATTAAAAAACGTACGGCTTCACTCAACCATATTTTTAATTCGCGTTGAAAATATCCGATAGAAGAATCAAATTTGCGCGGGTATTCGGCGTTGCCACACTTCGAGCAAGATGGCTGCGGTTACGTCACGAGACGTCTCTCTCGCCGAATACTTCGGTTTTTCGCGACTTTATTTCTAAATTTATTGCTTATTTCTGCGGTGAGCTTTCCAATTCAAGTTGCCTTATTGATCACAACGAACCAACGAACGCAACCGTCAGTTTTTTTTACGCGTGTCTTGGCTCCAAGTAGCACAAAAAAATCGATATATGAGAGGACAGGCACATTTTGTCGTCTACGTGTGACTAATTGACCAACTTTAACAATTAATAACTCGGAAACTGTACGGTAAATCTCGTGGAAACTCCGCATACGCATGGACGAAGCTCTCGACAATGTTATTTAAAAAAATCGGGCTTTTATCTTGGACTCGCTCCAATCACCGTACCTCCTTAACCGCCGTGCGCCAATCCAAGTTTTGCCACCAGCAGCCGTTGCGCGGTGCCACCACGAAAGTTACTTCGGAGGCCTATCGCTTCACACTAGTCATACCACTGATCATTCTTGACACTTGTACAATTTATATTTTTAACATATGCAAAAAAAATAATTGGTAATAACTAAAATTTGCCATGCGTAAACTGTTTAATGAATGTTCACATTTAATTAGAAAAATGAAAAATAGTTATTTCAACGATTCGCGCAGAATTTCTAGGTATGATATTTGAAAACATTGGTTCTATCTCCGCCTCTTTTTACTCAACCAGGCGAGTTTAATCTCCATGCTTTTCAACGTCGATCTGTCAATACGATGTTCGGCGCGGGAAATATAAAGCATTGCATTCGGGCCACGACTGGTAAGCGTGGAAAATTTGTGTCGGCGAAATATGTCGGTTAAAAATGAAATATGTGTGGAAATCCGAATGAGTCAGATGAGGTTAGGACCGCAGTCAGCTGTTGCCTTGCTGCCACGTCTCTTGATTGTAGCAAGTGGTAATAAATCCAATACCGGAAATTCAAATTAAACTTGATATTACGTAAAAAAATAGGTCAATAAACGTAATTTTTGCTGAGAGTATTGGATTACTACAAGTGTTGAGTAGGTAAATCGGATTATTTTTAAGAATCTGACGGATTCCCACTATTATATACACTCTTGTAGCGACCGGAAATTGGGTTTTTGTATGTCGTCTTGGCATTCCTTCACAAAAATACGCAGTTTTAATGTTTTTTCTCTCTGTATTTAGGTCGATAATCGACCCTGAAATTTTACAGAGACGATTATTAATATATTTAGTGAAGCTAAAAATAAAAATCGGAAAATCCTATGTATTGAAGCCTGGCGATAGGATTATTTTAAAAGCGTGGCGATGTTTGTGGGGGGGGGGGGGTAAAACAAGTTTCCCTGATAAGGCATAGGGTTAATAAGACTGAAGAGGTTTGGGAACCGCTGCTTTAAGGTATTCCTTTCGCGTAGGGCCGTATTTCGTGGGGGCATAAGGAGGGCCCTTCCGAATCATTGGTAAATGACAGTGGCGCTTAAGGTCTTAGGCCACTCCAAAGGCCGAAAAAATAAGCTTTTTGGGGATTTTTTTTTTCAGAAAAACATCATTTTTGAGGTCCTAGGGGACTATTAAAAAAAATCGATGTTTCGAATATTCTAGAGTGGCCTAACCCCTTAATGAAAATAAGTCACAATCAATTATTACAACCAACGATAAGCAGGAACAAAAATTTGTGCGCAATTTTAGTAGATTTGGACATTTTGACATTTTCTCTGAGAAGTCGCGCTTACGAAAATTCTTCTGCTGGTCACATTCTTCTAAGTTTTATCAATATTTCCTTTAAACATTCGGTAACCCCCTGTTGTTATCCTCATTACGGAATATTTAGATTTTTTTCATACGCGTGAGTAGTTTATGCGAAGTATCTAGAGTTATTCAGTGTATAAATTATTAGACAGAAATGTGTCCAGCGTGTGATCTCCATAAAGCGCCGTATAAATGAGACGATTTTTAGGCATAATTTTTCGGTAAGAGTTCGGCAACTTGGCTTGAAATTTTACCAGTATACTGGAATATATGTTTACTTGATTATAGACGAAAATCAGTTAAGGGGTTACCCCCACTTGCGATTGTGAAAAAATCGATTTTTTTTATTGCATTTTTTTCAAGTATAAGTATCTGAGAATGTCCTGAAAATTTCAAGTCGATCGGAACAAAATTGACTGAGATATGAGCGTTGAAAGAGAAGAATCCGTTGTGTAAACGACCGGAAATTGAAACTTTAAACGCGTTTTTCTCAAAATGGCATTTCTGAAGTCGGTGACCAAGATTACTCGAACACTAATGAACCGATCTTCTTGAAATTTTGCAGGCTTATTTAATACATAAAAATGTAGTCTTTAATCGTTCGATTTTTTTTTTTCGAAAAAAATGGCTGTTTTATAGCCAAAAAACGGCCGTTTTTTTTCGTTAAAATCGAACCATTAACTTTGACTGTCCGCCATTTTGTGAAAAATGAATATTTTTTAAAATCCTTCGATTAAAGACTAGTTTATACTTATATTTGACTAAATCCATCCGCATTTTTTTTCAGATGATCCACTTCGCCGCAATATTGGTCACCGCAAACTGTGTATATAAAAACATTATTTCATTGACGGCCATTTGCCACTAAACAATGTAATATTTTTCAATAAAAAAATTACTGAAAGTTCTTCAAGATGTGTTCTTTAAGATGGTATATTGATCGATTAAAAAAGTTTTGGAGTTTTCTTTAAAAAAATTCATTAAAAAGGCCTTTTTTGCGCTACAAGTGGGGGTAACGCCTTAATTGTTGAATATTCGGGTTCGTGAAAGAAGTACTTTAATGGCTAGGTTGATGAACAATTTTGATTTGTAAAAATACGTCACACAACAACGACAGCGGAAACCAATTGGGCGATGATTTCGTAAGGGCATCTCCACATTGCGTTTTCGAAACTATAGGGTTCCGTTGGCAGCCCGTTTCGTAATATGTCATGAAAACTTGCGAGAGGCTGACTTTCAAAACGGAAGTGTGGTGAGCGAGTATTTCGTAATGACAACATATAAACACTCATCGTAACCTAGAAATCCGACGTTAATTTTTAGTCGCACGAATTTCCGTATTCAATGAAACCAAGGCTGCGTCATTCAAATGAGTTAAATGACGCAGGCATTTTTCGCGCGCGGACAAGCTTCGGCCCGCGAATAAGATCGTATTGGAATAAGCTCGAAAAAGCTCGAAGCGAATTGGCAGTGAAACATTTATTTTGCAGCGTAGTTGTTGACGTACAGGCATTAAAATCGTTCACTTCCGGTATTAGTTTAGGTTTGTTTGGGTCTCTTGAAATTCTCTCGCACGTCGCATCGGTATTATCGTAAATTCGTTCCGAGTAAATTTCGAGACCGCAGGTGAAGATGCGATATACGAGAGAATTGTAAACATCCTCGAATTTGTAAAAGGGACACGCGAGTTCGCAAAAAGCATCATTGATGGGAGAAAGTGTGTGTGTGTGTGCTGTCGCGTGGATGCATCGAGAGTGCCACGGAGAATGCCAGTGTGTTTATCGCCGACGCCACGGTTTGCCTCACTTTAAATAGGAGCTTGGTGACTAAAAATAGGAGCCAGGCACACACAACGACGCGGCTTATGGGTCTCCGAGTGAATGTCGCCCGACGGTGGTGAGGCTACGGAGGAGTTTGCATAGCCGCGTCCGTAGTACGTGTCAACAAATATATCACTCGCGAAAGCAGCCGCTCGCCGTCATTGGCGCATGATTATTTCAAGCTTATCCGGGAGGCCGAGAGGGCGCGCGGCAGTTTTGTATTTGAGGAGAGTGGGAGTACAGTGAGTATGTACGCGCGTTACCTAGGCCTTCCGTATTCGGCGTTCGCGCGCGCCTACGAGTTTTCTATGCAACGGAGAATAAGTGACTCACAATCAGAGATTACAGAATTCTCATAATATATGCTAGGTACCGGCGGCCGCTACAACCGTCGCATCATTTTTCCGTTCGGGCGTCATTGGTGGCACACGCGCATAGGCGATGAGAGGGAAATTTGCCAACGCGAGGACACCCTGGCCCGGACGTTTCGGCCCAAAAGCAAACACACCCCTTCAGGCAGCCGAGAAGGAGAAAATTTTCAAGATTTTCTCATGTCGAAACTATTTTTTCTACATAATTGAAATTTTATGTACATGTTTTAATTTTCCTGAATTTTGTCTTAAGGCGTTAGGCCACAGTAACGGATATAAAATTATGTGCGAATTTAACAAAAAAAATTCGTATGAAGAAGTGATTCACTCATAAAATTAATTACACATCTATTTAGTATAAATATTAAGCGGTCGCCAATTGGAAAAAAGTTGTTTCGAGAAGTTTCGAGTAGTCGGCCATTTTGTACATCGAAAACAAAATATATATTTTCTAACAGCTTGATATTCATACTAAATAGCTGTGTAATTAATTTTACGAGTGAATCACTTTTTCATACGAAAAAAATTGTTAAATTCGCACATGATTTTATATCCGTTACTGTGGCCTAAGGCCTTAATATTTAAGCCTAGAACTCATATATCATTTTTTCTACCTTCCAACTCATGACTGGGGCAGATACTCACCCCACGCGTTTCATGCGGGCTCATCGCTCCATTGAACAGTAAAGAAAAATATCAGTACATGAAGTGTGGGGCAAATTTGATTTAATTGAAATTTATTTAGTGAAAAATCCGTTTAAACGCCGAAATCAGCCGAAAATCACAGGATCTCGCATTTTTGTAACAAAAAGTTCGATTTTTTCTTCTAATTGATAGATTAAATATCGAAAAGCGTTTTAGAGGAGGTTCATTGAGCTTGCTGAAAAAAAAATTGGTCGAACTATTTTCCGTTCGAAAAGTATATTTATTTTGGGATATGAAAATGGGGGAAATACAGAACATGTACATACGGAAAAAGTCAATGGAAACGCAACAACAACAAATGTTTCCAGGGGGTTCTCGTATAATTTTCACGTCGATCGTTCAGAAAATAGTATATAATTAATATTCACGATGAAAATAAGAACATGGACAATGTAAAGGAATCGCACATGCAGCTCATTCTATTGTGGCGCAGATATATTGGGAGTACAAATAAGTCTCCGCCATTTGACAAAAGATGGCCCCACCTGGAGGTTATGGTTGAAATTGTCAGATGTAAAACGTCATATTGTAAGGTTGGACGTCTGGCAAGACCATAACCTTGAAATATTAGCGATTTTGTATCAACACCACATAATTTCTTTCATGCGAAAATGTCGAGTTTAGAGCCGAAAAAGCGTCATTTGCGGAAACTTTATAACTCTTCTTTACTTCTTTAATTTGGAGAAATCTGCGGCTAAGGCGCATCGATTGCTTCTAGAAGCATATAGTGAGGCTGCTTCAAGTGAGAGAAGTTGTCGTGCGAGGTTTTAAAAGTTTAAGGTAGTTCCGTAGGTACACGTATGAGCCAAAAGTTTCAGTCGAAGTGTATAGCAACATCCAATGACTATACGATGCTGTTGGTTGTAAATTGTTTACAGAGCTTGTACCCGCTATATGTCCCACACATTCGCACCTCATGCATAGATAAGCCTCATACGCGTACAGAGAGCGGCGCTGTAATCGTGGCAACAGCGCGATTTTCCTGCAGGCATAGCGTTGAGCTTCCTACGATCTGTCTTTCGCGAAATATTTTATATAAATAAAAAAAAGCGTGAAAATGTCGACCCAAATGCGATACAAAGGAAAGTTTACAAGAAAAAAGGCGCTTGCTAAAAGGCTGAATGCTGTGGCAGCCATGTGTCAAGGAAATGCGGCTAAACGCGATGAGAATAACCATAACCTCAACGATCAGCAACAAAAATTCACTGTCGAAGGACGTCGGATCGTGGATTTCCAACATCTTGCCGACGTTTAAATTGTATTCGCTGTAACAAAGCCAAATACATGCATAAATTGAACAAATTAAATTTGTTTGCAGAATACATTTATTTCACATCCGTCTCAGAATTACTAAAACTCGGGGAAAAAACACGCTTCGAGTTCCCAGACCACGCGCCGATCAGCTGGCTGCAGCGTACACTGTTGCCATTCCGTTACAGATCGTTGGGCCCGAGTTCGGTGTGGAATAAAATGACCACTTTTCATAAGTCGATATCTCGGAAACTAAACGGTCAAAGTTTGTCATTTTTTAAAAATCAATTCCACAATAGTACTGCGTACACGGGTGTTTATATTTTGAAATTCTAAGATCCGTTTAGAACCTATATCGAGAAATGCGAGCAAACTCTTATTGGTTTACGTGTTAGGTATAGGGATCGCGTACAAAAATACCCATATTAAATTGCAATTATCTCATGAATTAAGGCTTTACCCCCCACTTGCGATTTTGAAAAAATCGATTTTTTTGAAGTATAAGTATTTGAGAATATGTCCTGAAAATTTCGAGTCGATCCGAACAAAATTGACTGAGATATGAGCGTTGAAAGAGAAGAATCCGTTCTTCGTGTAAGCTGAAATTGAAACTTTAAACGCGTTTTTCTCAAAATGGCATTTCTGAAGTCGGTGACCAAGATTACTCGAACACCAATGAACCGATCTTCTTGAAATTTTGCAAGCTTATTTAATACATAAAAATGTAGTCTTGAATCGTTCGATTTTTTTTTTTCGAAAAAAATGGCCGTTTTATCGCCAAAAAACGGCCGTTTTTTTTTGTTAAAATCGAACCATTAACTTTGACTGTCCGCCATTTTGTGAAAAATGAATGTTTTTTAAAATCCTTCGATTAAAGACTAGTTTATACTTATATTTGACTAAATCCATCCGCATTTTTTTTTCAGATGATCCACTTCGCCGCAATGTTGGTCACCGCAAACCGTGTATATAAAAACATTATTTCATTGACGGCCATTTGCCACTAAACAATGTAATATTTTTCAATAAAAAAATTACTGAAAGTTCTTCAAGATGTGTTCTTTAAGATGATATATTGATCGATTAAAAAAGTTTTGTAGTTTTCTTTAAAAAAATTCATGAAAAAGGCCTTTTTTTGCGCTACAAGTGGGGGTAAGGCCTTAAACGGTGAATCGAATTGAATTTTTGGGCATCAATCTGTGAAGGTCATATCTACACCATACTTAGATTTCAGCCAATTCCTAAGATTTGACGAAAACTAGAGAACTACCTTAAGAACGGTGAGTTTGACGTCAAAGATAAAAAAACGTAGCGAAAGGCCCAAACGAAGACGCGGAATTGGAAGCATTATTGGAGAGAGATTCGTGCCAAACGCAAGAGTTCCCGCAAATGACGCTTATTCGCCACAAAAGACGACATTTTTGCACGAAAAAAATTATGTGATGCTGATACAAAATCGCTAATATTTCAAGGCTACGGCCAGATGTCCAACCCTACGATATGACGTTTAACATCTGACGATTTCAGCCATAACCTCCTGGTGGGGCGATCTTTTTTCAAACGGCAGAGACTTATTTGTACTCCCAATAATATAAAATATGTGCCTTTAGGTAATATGAACGACTATTTGCGCTTAAACTACGTAATAATACGTTCCATATACTGATTTTTGTGAAAAAAGTAAAATTCACTTAACGCGACGAAACATCAACGGCACCTTCAAACTGGGAATAGATAACAACCCAGACGCTCTTGAAAATTATTATGCTCGACAACCAGCTAGCAGCGGATATCACTGCTGGCAGTCCCTCACAGCCAGAGAGTGAAATTTAATTGTGGTCGCGGTCCCCGGTCGATAATGTCAATTCGTAGCTTAGGAGCGCACTTTGAAATTCGACTGGGGTGGGTTTCGACCCTGTGCATGAGTTCTAGCGTTAAAAATGGCGGCTGTACGACATTTGCTTCAGAGACAGTTGTCGCCTGAGTTGTTCCACGGCGTACAGAGCCATGAAGTTTTACATTTCTAAGACCCACACGCTCTATATGTTAACCTATAAAATCTCAAGAAAAGCGAAACTTCGAAAAATGTTAAGTGTTCGAAAAAATGGTCTGTTCAGGAAATATTGACTAGTATTTGTTAGTGAAAAATAGTTTTTGAAAAATAATTTTCAAAAAACTTTACGATCTCATAGACGGTAATTATGTTATCCATAAGTGTGCAAAATTTCAACATTCAAGACAGTTTTTGAGTAATCTTGTACGAGGTTCACGAAAAAATGGTATTTTCAGGAAATATTGACTAGTATTTGTTAGTGAAAAAAGTGTTTTTGAAAATTAATTTTCAAGAAACTTTTGGATCACATAGACGGTAATTATGTTATCCAAAAGTGTGCAAAATTTCAAAATTCAAGACAGTTTTTGAGTTATCTTGTACGAGGTTCACGAAAAAATGGTTCTCAAGGAAATGCTTTTAAAGTTTCAAACTTAAATATTTTGTGGCTGAATGACCTACTGATTAATCTGTGATTCCGGGACCATTGAGTACTCCCTCAGCTCACTCGTGGAGTTCAATCTCGGCCATAAACTCTTTACGATATAAAGGGATCTTCGCACTTACGGGGTTGTACCAGAGTGACACTTTAAAAAAATCGATTTTTTTTTGCCTTTTTCGACAGTTTATACTTTCAAGAATAGCCTGTAAAAGTTAAATCTTTAAACGCGTTCTTCTCGAAATGAGATTTTTTAAATTTGCTGACATTGTAAGTCAAAGAGCAATTATCCGATTGACTTGAAATTTGAACTGAGTACTCTTGAATATATTTACTCTACAATGACGTAGGATATTTTTGATGGGATGAAAATTGACAATTTGGCATTGAGAAAAACGACCATTTTATAGGCAAGAAAGCAGACTTTTTTTTCATAACAACGCCATTTTGTTAGATTTTGATATTTTTCGATAAATCTTACGGCATTGTACAGGAAATACCTTCCAGTTTAACGACATTTTTTTCTTTTTCAGTTTCAGCTTCTCAATCGGCCGGAATCATGTCAGCAGTGGAGGAACTTTTTTTTGCGCCTCCGAAGGCAGCCCATAAGTCGCATGGATTTCAATATTTTTCTATGAAAAAATTATGTAATATAGGTCAAATATAGCCAAATGTATTCTTCATTTTTGAAAACACTTAATTGAGTACTTTTCTTCCAAAAAATTCCCGAAAATCATCCAAATTTTCAGCGTTCACGCTGGTATAGCCCCTTAAGCGGTAAAGTAAATGTCCCAATTATTGAACAGGTCCCAATCATTGAACACTATCTTTTTTTTTAATTATTTCTCATTCAACTGCATGCATTTACTTATTTATAAAAATGTTATTACATATATGGAACTTTTAGCTATCGAAATGTTACCTTACTTGGGCAAAAAAGCTTTAATTAATAGAGAAAAATATTATTTAATCAGCAACGGTGACCCGATTTGACGTCTCGTGGTAACTGCTTATCGTTTTTACTAAGACGCGTAGCTTCATGCGTAAGGGCATAAAAAATTCAAAAACTCGCATCTCAAAAAGTCAAGGCGTTTCAGTTTCTTCAGAAAATTTCTTACAAATAACAATTAAAATTTTTTTCATAAATTAATTATTTGTTAAAAAATACCGTGTTCGACCATTGGGACATAGAAAATGCAGTGTGTCCCAATTATTGAACACTCGAATTCTCTAAGATGGCGTTATTAAACCCATCAAAACATCGAGACAGTTAACGTGTGACTGATCGTGTGAATCGGATTTATTCAAACAAAAACTGTAAGTTCCTGAATAAACTTACCTTTATTCTTTTAATAATAACTTTACGATATTAAATATTAAATCTATTATAAAAATTCTTTTAATAATAACTTTACTCAATATTTTTTGCTCTCCGATATTTCAGGGAGCCAAGCTGCGACAAAATCAAACAAAAACAGAACATAAAAACGAGGAAGTTGAAAAGAAATATAAAAAAAAAGATTTGAGTTGAAAAGCAAAAATAAACCAAATGCGAATGTACCAAAAACCTGTCAAAAGAGACTAAATATATATTTTTGTATTTTTACATGATTAATAAAAGATTATTTAAGTGTTTGATTTTGCTTTTATTTCTCAATATTGTACCCAAAATAATATTTTCAGAACGGAAAAAGAATTCTCGAGTGTTCAATAACTGGGACATACCTGTTCAATATTAAGGACATAGGCACTTCCAGTGTTCAATAATTGGAACATTTGCATGCTTCACATTGTTATTCTTTTTTTTTCATTTGAAATAATTTAAAAATAATTTAAAGGCTGATTTTTCGAATGTAAAAATATGAAAGTATCATTTGAACACGAGAGCGATGGTTTTTTCTTGATTTTGTATTTTGTTCTCACCGAATTCAATCCCCCAGATACTTAGCTGTTCAATAATTGGGACATTTACCTTACAGGGGATATAGAACGAGCGAGCGAATTTCCGTAATTGTATTCGTGTGACCTTGTACGGTTGAACGGCTTGCAGACTCGCTGATGTATGCAAGTGGGTGCTTATGCACATACCTGTGACATGGGTATATTAGAAAATGCACACACATAAACGCTCACAGACCTAAATGTATTTGATGCGTGGGCTGCCGTGGCTACTGCCGGTATGTGCGAACTCTGGCAAAAGACACTGAGCATCGTAGCTTGCGCGTCCATATCGAAAGAGTGAAAACAAAATGGCAGACGCGATGGCATTCGGCAAAGCTGCGCGCTTTCCGTATGGCGCAACATCAAGATGGCGTCTCGCAGCTTAATAAATGCCTGATCCTAAATAGATCGTACGAACGACATATAATCCGGTCTTATCTATGCACGTCGTAGTCGTCGCGCGTATAGTCGTTGCGCAACGAATCCCAGGATAGTTCAGATTTGGGAGCTGCGCGATATCGGGCCATATCCTAATTACGCTTCGTATACACTCGGCATATACAGTAGAACCTCGATTATTCTAACCTCAATTGTCCGAACCACGATTTGGGTTACCCGAACACTCAACTATTCGAACGTCGGCGCAAAATGTACACTGTGTCGCGAAATCTACCGCTCGACATGTACGCTGCGGTCTTGCAGGAATCGCGCCGAATCGAGCGCGTTTTTCGTCTTTCAGTGTTAGTCCGATTGCACACTGGCTTCTACCGGCAATTTTAATTTGTTCCTTGCAGCGCGCAGAAATAAATGTGAATTGTTGCAAATTGGTGCCTTTCCGTTTATTTCGCGTAGTTCAGGACTTATGTGTGACGCGTTTATGTGTCAGGACTTCAAGTCCGAATACTTCGATTCCTAAGCGTAAAAGTAATGATCTTACGTTAGAAAAAAAAACTGGAAGTACTTGAAAGCTAGGGAGGAGCGAAACTTATGATGTTGGGAAACTACGATCGCCGATACAAAGAGAAATCGAGACACTTGATGATGGACGACTATATAAAGTCAAAGAAATAAAATAAGCATTCGATGTTTGAAAGAGGTTATATTTATGTACATCTTTAATATAGATTGTGTCTTTATTTCAATCTCTCTTGTATATTGTACCTTTAAAGTAAAATTGCGCTTCGTTTATCCGAACAATCTTCATTCCCAATTAATTCGGATAATCAAGGTTCCACTGTCTGTATGTATGTTTATATATACCGGGTGTCCCTTTTCAATCTTACACCTGATTTATCTCGAAAATTCTGCTCCGATCAATTATTGGGTATGATAAAACTTTAAGGGTTCAATAAAGAAAGTGTGTAAAAAAATTCACAAGGAGGAAGAGGGAGTTGAAAGCGATGGATATGAGGAGTAAATTGAGAAAGAGCGGGATAGAACATACAATTAAGGTAGTTGTAAGAAAAATGTGTATAAACAAATCGGAAATTTTTTGTAAAAAACTTGTAAAGCAAGTTATGCAAATAAAACTCTATTATTATGATGATTATTATTATTACATTTTAGGGTTCAAAGGGGAACGGTCAAAAAACATTTTTTTTGTCCAAAATTCAAAATGGCGACGTTAAGGTGGCCAACATGTTTAAAAAAAATGGGATCGTGAATTCCTTTCAAGAAAACGTTTATCAGGTCAAAACTCACAACTTTTGTAGGAAAAGTTTTTTAAGGGGCTATACCAGAGTGAGTGCTGAAAATCGAATGAGTTTCGGCAATTTTTTGGAAAATAAGTACTCAATTAAATGTTTCGGAAAATTGAGAATATATTTGGCTATATTTGACCCGTATTACAGAATTTTTGCATAGAAAAATATTGAGATCCAAGCGACTTATGTGCTGCCTTCGGAGGCGATAAAAAAAAGTTCCTCCACTGCTGACATGATTCCGGCCGATTGAGTAGTTGAAACCGAAAAAGGAAATAATGTCGTTAAACTGGAAGGTATTTCCCATACAATGACGTAGGATTTTCGAAAAATATCAAAATCTCGCAAAATGGCGTAGTTATGAAAAAAAGTCTGTTTGCTTGCTTGTAAAATGGTCGTTTTTTTCAATGCCAAATCGTCAATTTTCATCCAACCAAAAATACACTGTAAAAAATGATATGAAATTTACAGTACATTTAAGATACAGAAAGAATTGAATTTTGCGAACTCAGTAGATGAAATTAAATTAAAAACACTTGTACCGTAAATTTAAAACAGGAACATGAAATTCTAACGTGGATATATAATTTAATAGATGCAACATGGAATTTCAAAGGCAAGTTTGTAAATTTGTGGGAAATGTTTTATATTAGCCCGTGTCTTCAATTGAAAATTACTACAGATGTATAATAAATCAACTATAAAAAACAGAGTATTGAAAATACAAAACAAGTTTGAAATTTATCTACGGCTGCCTGAAAAATATAATACATGTGGAACTGAATTGGAGTTGGAAAGTATCGTGATTGTACCCCTATCTGATATTATTTCTCATCGACGCTGAGTTAAATATAAGACAAGTCTCTAGGAATATCGATGATGTACTTCTCGGAATAATACCATCCAGTACATGAATACTGTGATTCGATTCAGAAATTACCAAGACAAAAGCCACTGAGATTAACAATTGTTTGTCAAAAACAAATCACAGGTAAGTTGAATTTAACGTGTTCGTATATTAATATTGAAGAAACATTTTATGATTTTCATAATTGTTGACCCGGACGATATCTCAAAATCACATGAATTTCAAAAACATGCGTGCAGTGGACAGGGATGGGCGCGCGGTCGGTGTGCGGGCTCGGCGGTCACTGAAGTTAAAAGCAGCATTGGGCGCGGCCAATACTTGGAGCGGTGACCGTTTGCCCGTGCACTGGTTTGCGCGTCAACCTCTGCGTGGGAAACAGTTTGTCTGAGTTTCTGATGATAATACAACTGAAACTCAGCCAAATATGGCCACCTGTATCGGCCCAGGTTTTTCGCAGTTTCCCTGGGCCCTCGTGTAAATACGATACAGTGGTGCATTAGGAAAGAGTGGATGCGGCCAATAAATGCTCTGGGGGGGGGGGGGGACTCTGGAAGGAATGTATTAGAGACTCTGGAAGCATTGTGAATGATATGGAAGGAATAAAGGAGAGGTGGTAAAAGGAGAAGGGTGCCTCTGAGGAATACATATATAAAGAAAGAAAAAAATACATACATGCAGTGATTTCGCTGCATTCTAATTTGTTATTATTCAAGTATTCAATATTAATTATGGGATAAAGCTGCGAAAAAATCATATACACAAGTATCACGAAAGCATCATACAGTATATGAATTGAGTGGTCTTAATTTGATCATTTTTACATAAAAAAGTATTGCAATGATCAATTTCTGAAATAAATTTAATACTTAGGATCGGTAATTTTAATACACACCCGTATATTGATATTGGCAAATGGTTCTTGAATGTAATATACACTTGTGTATTGATATCAGCGAATGGTTCTTGATTTCAATATACTTGGATGTGATTATTCCTTTACACGTGCATTATTTTTCAAACGCACAAGTATATTGATATTACGGAACTACACTTTCATTTTGAAAAAAAGCTGTTTTGGATTTTGACAATCTTATCTGAAATTTCATAAGCGGTATCCGCATAAAAACTTCCTACACTTGTATATTAATTTTTATACAGAAATTTTTTACAGTGTATCCCACGTGACTGTAGAGTAAATATATTCAATTTCACTCAGTTGAAATTTTAAGTCAATCGCATAATTGCTCTTTGAGTTACAATGTCGGCAAATTTGAAAAATCTCATTTCGAGAAAAACGCGACACGGGGTCCGGAGGCCCCCATCGATTTTTGAGCGCTTGCTGTGAGAAGACTATTTGCCCGATTTGAATAAAACAAAAACCAAAACGCAGCTTCAACCATCTAGAATGCGATAGGATGAAATTTAAAAAAAATTAATGTTAAGGTTGTCAAAAATGCACGAAAACGAGTAAAGTTGTGAAAAACGGTTTTTTTTTTACAAACAATTAATTAATTTGCATTAAATTTTAAATAATTTACATTAAAAATTACGTTAATTTTATAGATAATTAAGTAAAAGTTTCAAGGAAGTACGGTCACATATATCAGTTTCATTAAAAAAATAGTGCAATATTGGGTGTTTAAAAAAAGGTATTTATTCGTACGTATGAACATGAGATATTTTGGAGTAAAACAATGCTCTTTATTTTATATAAATATATATAGATGGATGCTATAGGCTCTAACTGTTTCAAATTTAGCTCACAAGTTGGCGTTCGGGTCCACTAAAGGTTAAAGATTTAACTATCGATTTTTGCAAGATAAAATGATATTAATATAAATGATATAAATGATACTGATATTATTAAAAGTATAAACTGTTGAAAAAGGGAAAAAAATCGATTTTTTGCAAGTGTCACACTGGTATAGTCCCTTAATAATGTTCATACTTTTTCGGTTGAAATTCCATTTTTTACCATTTTAGCGCAGAATGTACCACGAGGAGGTAACTTCAACATCCTAGTGTGAGTGTACGCGTGTGTGCTTGGGTTTGTTTGCGTTTTTTTGGGTTTGTTCGATAACCCAAACAAACCGAAACAAGGATTAGGTCTCTGTAGCTCGTTACTTCGGCTAAAATGTGGTATCCTAACCTAAAAGTTATGAACGTTATCAAAAAACTTTCCCTACAAAAGTTGTTAGTTTTGGCCTCATAAATGTTTTCTTGAAAAACGTCATGATCCCATTTCAAAAAACATGTCGGCCATCTTAACTTCGCCATTTCGAATTTTGGACAAAATCATATTTTTTTGTATTGTCCCCCTTTGAACCTTAAAAGCTTTATTATAATGAATACTTGATCGGAGCAGTATTTTTCGAGATAAATCAGGTGTAAGATTAAAATGGGACACCCGGTATAAATGTATGTATACAGGGTGGCCCGAAGTCACGTCCATAAGGAAAATCCAGAAGCCTCGTATCAATACCTATTTAAATCAACCCCATGAATCTTCTACGATCTTTTATAGTTTTCGAGAAAAAACGCATTTTCCAATTTTTCTTTGTTGTCCAGGTACTTTCCTCGCGTTTTTTGCTTTTATTATTGTTATGAAATGCACTCTTGATGAAACAATAAATGCATGATGAATACATAACTAACTGAACACTAATGTAAATGCCTTAGATTTTGATTAATATAAAAGAGATAGGTTTAAGAGGATTGAAACTCTTCTACTAGTTTAAATCACTCCCAATTGCTTTCAAAAACTTCCAAGATAATATTACACGCACAAAAGAAAAAAAATAATCTCTGCTACAAGAAAACTCGAAAAAACTCCTTTTTTCTCAATTCGGATAGGTATTGATGCTAGGCACGTAGATTTTCCTTTTGAACGTCACTTTTCAGGCCACCCTGTATATATATATATATATATATATATAAAGCAATATAGGTAGCGGCGCCGGGTCACAACGATCGATTGAGCCCACGACACAGCGTTCATCGCTCGTCGTGTACTCACGTACTATGGTTATCCATCGATTATTCTACGAGTATCCTACCGTGTACATAATTCACTATTAATCGCACAATCCTCGCATGCACGTCGAGAGACGGCATAAAATTTTGTTTACGAAAGCGATTCGTATGAGAAAACTGAATTTGGTCAGGTCACGGCCATCTAGCGGCGTAATACCGGTACTATACGGCGCTCGATGAGTTTTTTTTTCTCGTCCGACCGTGAGGGCGCGACATCTATGCGGATTCGCCGCTAACTTCGTGCGACACCGTTTCGCCAGCCATCACACGATTACAGGGTGCTGCTGCGCGCGTCACATAAAAACGTTATCAACCATAAGCTGATTCGATTTAATTTCAATGCAAGATTGCGGTAGCTCGCTAGCTAAAACTGGCCGTGTGACCTTCACGTCTCGTTCATTCTCTCCCAATCTTTCACGTGCGATCATTATTCGCATTCCGTGCATGCTTCGTTAGCGTATATACAATTTCGACAATGTTACACGTCGTTACCCACCGATGAACCTTCGAGTCACAGAATGATTGACGGTGCCTGAAAAAAAAAGTGTTGTGCACGACAATAACATTATTCGGTTAACGTTTTGACGTAGGAGCCAACGGGGCGAGCTCACATGTGGCTCGGTAATTTCATGATAGCGCCGTAAGGCCTTTGGGGGTTAAGCTAGTGCTACAAACCGAAAACCAAGGTTATTTGGAAAAATGAATATTGAAGGAATAAGATGATTGAAAAATCGTTAAAAAAATTATTTGTATGTACAGTAACAAGGTCGTGTACGAAATTTCATAAAAATATCAATAATTGAAGAAGTTATAAACAATTTCGTGAAGGACTTTTGAACGTGAGAAGCTTGACGGTGGACGGCGTTTTTTTTCACCAACCGATTACCAGAAGTTTCTTTCGGAATTTTGCGATTTTTTCGGGTCTCTAGGTAGACGTAGGCCCTTAATGTTAAGCAGCGCTGGTCTGGACCAATGCTTGGATGGATGACCATTTCCCTGAGTTTTCTGAGGGCACAGGTTTTCCACAGTTTTCCTGTGCCCTTCGTAAAAATGCGTACCATTTCGAAATAAAATAAAAGGTCTCTCAAAATGACCTGACCATTTAATTTATTAATAAAACGTATCATTTATTTGAAAAGTACGGAGATTTGAATTTTAATATGAGGTACGAACATGGAGGTTATGTAGGGAACACAATATCCGATAAATGGTCGCCTCGTCCCTGTTCGCAAACGTTCACTCTTTTGACGAAATTTTTAATAACATTTTGACATAATTGCGGGTTACTTTCATTCATGATGCGTCCAATTGCTTCCTTGAGCTGAGGAATCGTCTGTGGATCATTGGCATACACTTTTCCGGTCCGAAAACGCGAAAGAAATAAGTCCAATGGCGTCAAATCGCACGATCTTTTGGTGGCCAATTCACATCGCCGCGGCGCGAGATAGCAAGACCACGAAACTTCGTCTGCAATAACTATGCAGTAACAATGCAGAAAATAAGAATTTCTATGCGTTGCTCGATCGTGTAATTCTCCATGACTTAACCTCAATACTTCCTGATGCCAGCTGTCAAAGATTAGTACTCTGTGTTCGACGCCACAAAAATGGCGCGCAATTTAAAATGTCAGGTAGTTTTCAGACACCTTTTAGTTACGAGAAAAACGCGTTTGAAGTTTTACCAGCAGTTATATCGCTGTAATCATAAGTTTACCTTCAGTCTGCGTTTCCTGCAGCATATTTTTAACCTTCTTTTTCAATTTGAGTTGCCTCAAGCGACGAATGATTTTTGTAAATTTTCACACTAGCTTAAACCCCTTAATGTCTGGGACAACGTAACTTCATATTGGGTAAAATGTGCGGTGATATGCATCGTTGACACGGTAGCGTTCGGGGGGATAATTTATTTTCAATTAACTCAATCGGGAGATCAATTATTTTCATCATTGACACGGCCGGAAGAATCCCTTCAAATTTTCCGGAAATTACAGCATATTCTGAATACCTGTACCAAATTCTGTATTTGGCATCAAAACTTGGACGGCTTGAAAAAGTCGAGACGCGATTGCGTTCCAGTTCGTCATATCACCTTATATGACAATCACGTCGGGGCTTTATGACGAACATCAAACTTCGCGTAAAATATATGGTATAGTTGTGTTGGCTAACGGGCAATGCATAGTACACATTATTGTCATTTGACGAGGACGCCATATTGGGCTGGTAGTTTTGAATGTGTATAGTTTCGAAATTGTTCGCGATTTAATTCAAGTAAAGGTAAGAACATAGTAAGGAATAACATAGTGAGGAATAACATAGTGAGGAATAACATAGTGAGGAATAACATAGTGAGGAATAACATAGTGAGGAATAACATAGTAAGGAATAACATATTAAGGAATAACACAGTAAGGAATAACATAGTAAGGAATAACATTGCGTTCACCGATTGTTTCGATTTAACGGCGGGGTAAAGTTAATTCGGCGAAAAAGGGCATGTTTTTAAGATTTTTTTGGCGTAACGAATAGTGTTCGTTTATTGAAAAATTTACATATAATAAAGTAACATTTGAACAATATTCTCCTTAATTTGCATTGCAAAATATTCAAAATTGAGCGAGTGAAAATTAAACCCCGGAGGCGCCTCGAAAAAAAGTTGGTTTGCGGTGTGCACCATAACTCGCAACAGAACCATTTGAAACAAAAAAATCAAAATGCATTTGTTAAAGGAGATGTTTCTCGAGGTCATGACGGGAGGATTTTTTTTTCGATTTTTCGTAGCACTTGGGAGCCAAAAACCCGATTTTCGCTAAAAAAATCGGCCAATTTGTTGTTGAAAAATTAGTAATTATTAAAAAAAAACAAAAAAGCTCTCGAAAATACCTGGTGAATTATGTGAAGAAGTACTGTGCAAAATTTCAAAGCGATTGGTCCAGTAGATTTTGAGTTATCGTGCACACGGACTTCAAATATGACAAGTCTCAGAAAAACGGTTTGAAAAACGCAGAAGAGAAGAGAACGGCATGGAGCAATAGACGCTCAAATACTCATAACTTCGTCAATTTTACTCCGATCGACTTGAAATTTTAACACAATATTCTTGATATATTATGCATTCATATAAAAAAACATTTTTAAATGAAAAAAAAAAATTAAATGCTTCACCCCGCCCTTAAATTCTGCAGTCACCGGCACCGTTTGGTCTGCGAGCCCAGGACTCACTTACAAGGAACATCACTCAAGTGTCCACCTTCGATTTCGTTAAAACTCATATATGTGATAAAGCATTGAAAACTATTAGACACGTATTTCTTTTCATCTGTGGAAGAACGTTTTCAAGAGGGGAAATGACCCCTCAAAGAAAGGCGTGTCACCCCTCAATTTTATTTTCTTTTTCAATTATTCTGTAGTGGATTTTTCATCGCTTTACATTAGAAGAATTTCGGTTTTTATTTCATTCCGATCGGTGTACTGCCTGTGGGTGGAACTGCAAAACTACCCCTCGACACGCCTTTCCTTGAGGGGTGGTTTCCAGCCTTGAAGTTTTCAATGCTTTAGTACATATGTCAGTTTCAACAAAATCGACGGCGAACACTTAAGTGATGTTCCTTGCTAAAACTAAGACAGGGTCGCTATGCATCTAGGATCACTAATTATATCTACGTTTTTGCATGATTGTAAATAGGTGTTGTCAAACATTTCCATAGGGAAAGTCTCTACTGCCTACTGAATGTGCACTACCCTAACGGGTCTGCATGAGCTTGATTTTTTTTTAACTGAAAAATATCGATAAACAATGCAGTTATTATTATTTAAACGCAGCGCCCCCGTTACAGCAGGGTCAGTCTCCGGAGGTGGTTCTCGCATCTAGGGTGATTTGAAATAAAAAATGTACTTTGTGTTATAATAAAACTTCCGTAACACGGAAGACTTTTTTCATTTTGAAAATTGTGAAAATAGCAAGCTGAAAAGAAAGATCAATATTCAACAAAAAAAAGACTTTAATAATTTGTTATTAACAAATGAACGATGAAATAAAAAAATCATCCCTGATACGATAGAAAATGTTATAAATTCTGTCTGAATATGAAGTGAATCGGACTATACATCGTGAGACACGACTTGCACTGTTTCATAAAACATAGTTTCGAGAAAAACGCAAAACAGGGTAAATCGCAGCATGGTGGTCTACCGTAGCACAGCGGGCGATCTGACTCTTTACGAAAAATGCAATTTCACGTTAAAACCCTAGGCTATGAAACCGTGCAATATTAACAGAGTACTTTATAAATTTCCAGCTTATACAGACCCCTTAAGGTGTTCCTTTCACGAACCCGAATATTTGACAATTAACTGATTTTCGTCTATAATCAAGTAAAAATATATTTCACGTTACCATACTGGTAACATTTCAAGCCAAGTTACCGAACATTTAACGAAAAATGAAGACTTAAGAAATCGTCTCATTCATACGGCGGTTTATGGAGATGACACGCTGGCCACATTTCTATCTAATAATTTATACACTAAATAACTCTAGATGCCTCATATAAACTGCTCACGCGTGTCAACAAATCTACGGATCCCGTAACGACAATAAAAACAGGGGGTCACCATGGTATTGAAGTTTGAATCGTTGGGAGCAACGAAAATATATTTTTATTCGTAGTACCCAATTTTTTCCCCGACATTTAGTCTACAAAAATCCCTAAAACATTTTCGAAGATCCTTATTAGGGTTCCACGATGTAAATTTGGAAAAAGGACTTGGATAGTAATAAAAATGAAGAACTGAAAAAATTAAGTACTATTTTCGTTGCATTCCGACGATGCAAACCATTATGCAAACAATTATCTGACGATTTTTAGGCAAATTGTTCACTATCCAAAAATTTGCCTAAAAAACGTCAGATAATTGTTAATAACAAATGAACTATGCAATATTTTTAAAATCCTACGTACTTCCAAAGACGATGTATTTTTCAAGATATATTCAACATTTCAAGTGAATCGGTTGAAAATTGTCTGAGTTATGTTTCTGGCCAACTTAAAAAATGCAGTTTTGTGATAAACGCTGCACAGCCGCCATTTAGAAATTAATTGCTTCAAAAAAATTATTGTATACAGTCACTGATATGTGCCATAAACACCCTTTCTGTAATCTCGATTTATTTTGTAGTTTTTCAACAAAAAAAATCCCCAAAAAGCCTATTTTTCGGCCTCTAGAGTGGCCCAGGGCCTTATGCGCTACTTCACCAATGATTCAGAAAGACCCCCACAAAATACGGCCCTCCGCGAAAACCTAAACAGTATTTTGAGAAATCCACATTCTCCATCACATATGAGGATAGATCATAAAATTTCATCTGAATACCGATAGGGCGAAGAAGGACAGATTTCCAATAAAGGGGAATCCCAGTGTTCCCAAGCTGGAATCCTGTAGATGAGGTCACCATTCGAGGCACGGTGTATCCCTGTGCCTAAGTAGGACACGTACATATTACGATTGGTTGCGGTTTACCCCAGATCACCGAGCTGCTTTTCCTTCTCCCTGCCCCATTGTACGCAATAATAAATTAATGTCCACTTTTCCTCGAATCTTCATCGACAGCGGTGTGACAATAATGAAAATAATAAAACACTCAAAAGGGAGCGAGGCTGTCCGATTGGGATCTCTAATCTATGATTCCGCCGAAGCGTGAGAGATGTCCGCCGTATACGTGTCGTTGATGGGTTCCAGCCTGTCGTCGACCCATCGCCGCATATATATATATATATATATATATATATATATATATATATATATATATAAACACACACTCATATATGTATATCTAGAGGTCTCTTGTTCTCGATCGCTCTTGACGTTTTCCCGGATGCTCTGCGGAAGCTGAGAACAATGAACGATAGGTACTTCCGCTGGTCGCGGTGGAAGCAAGGCCAGTAATGTGACAGCGTTTTGTAGTCCTCGTACACTACGTGCACGCGGAGTTATGGCGGCAAAGCCTGGCACCCCCACTACGCGAATCGAGGCATGGTGTAAAGCAGGAGGACGATGACGCTCGACGTTGCACCTTTTTGAACTTCAGGGAGGGGCGGCGAGTCTCCGGGTGGTATTAACGAGGTACTAGTTTACAGAGTTGCCCCCCTGCGACGCCTATCGTGTAAAACCCATATGTGCAACGTCTCTCTCCCTCTCTCTCGCTCTCTCTCTCTCTCTTTGCCCAACCAAATTTTCATTTATCCGTGCGAACTCCGATCGCCACCTCTTTCTCTGTCAAGCACCGGTCACCACCACCGAATGCTCTCTCCCTATCATTAGCGTTCACACCGTTTTTCGCCTTCAGTTTGATTACAGGTGTTATTCGGTCTGGTCGTGCTTTTGCCAGTTTCGGGTACACACCTGGACTTGTATTCCAAGAGGAGAGAAAACCCATCGAAAGACATAGAGAGAGAGAGTTATATACTCATAGCTTAGCAGGACGTTCCGCAGACGGATGGAAATCCAACGATCTCATAGCAAATATCCAGTCTCCTTACGTTCATCCAACAACGTTCAAAAAGAGGGTAAGTTGAGTCTTATCAAATCTCTCTATCAGTCCCAAAAACCCAAACACCCGCGCGATCTCGCATCAGGCTCTTTGGGGTCCGTTTAGTTGTGCACAGAAAAGACCGCGGCTTCGGCACAGTGGTATTTCGTATTATGTGAACGGGTGGTGGCAACTTGATTATCAGCAAGTTGTTTCTCATCTGGCCCTTATTAGACAAGTGGCCACATGCTGGCGATCGCGCGTTGGACTTTGGAGTCTGTTGTTCTTTAATAGTAGACAGAAAAGACCGGGTTTGTCTATTTGGTAGGCTTTTTGGTGCATGCCAGGAAGTTGTGGACACTTTTTGGTAGTTACTATTTGGTAGATCATAGCCAATTTAACTCCTTGAGTAACGTGTTTATCATCCATTGTCTTCTCGTTCTTTCCTAAAGTGTAGGAAGACGAAAGCCAGATATAGGGTGTACGCCAGACAGCTAGGCCCAGGTTTTGGGTGTTCGCTAGTAAAATACGTGCTTTAGGCTATTTTTTCGACCACCCGATGTACCCTCCAATTTGTCTCTGGCCTTTTCTTTCAATCGTTCGAAGACTTCACCATTCGCCACACTTCCTGTGCGTTTATCATGGAACTTTTGTCACATGTGACCTACCTCCGAACCTACTGCCCACGATCCAGTGACAGATTTATAGTTTTCTCAAGTATAGACCTTGTGCCGCCCCTCTTATCTTAATCACTTGCATTTGCTTAGACCTTTATAGGTGCCTCTAAAATCCGCCGAAGCCCAAAGTCTGCCGCCTCTAGGTCGCGGCCTATACAGCCTATTGGCAAATTCAGAACTGCCACGATCAACACGTATTGAACAATTCTTTTTCTGCTTTTATCTTCGTATTTGATTTCAAATACTCCAAGATATCGGGTATCTTCTCCGTTGCGGTGGTTGCAGGTTATTGGCTCAACTCGGCCATTGCAAAGCCATCAGCCTATCCACCGTTTTATTTTTGCTTCTCCAGCTTTGTAGCCTATTCAAGTTTGCTCGTTTTCCAACGTTCCAATTTAACCCAAACGTGAAAAAATAACGTTCGTCATGCACATAGGATCCTTGAACCCCCGCACAGTGAGCCCAAGATTTGTCGCACTGCACAGCTCTGCTCACCCCCGCGTAAATGATTAGTCCCAACAACACATTTGTGTGGGAAGTTGTACGGCGTGAAGAAAGCCGGAAACGTATACAATTCCGTTTAATAGGTTTCCGTACCACAGGTGGAAAGTATCATTAATTGGTACGGACTAGAGAAAAGTGTCCATGATGGACAGCACTTTTTCCAAAATCGTCCGAAGGCAAATATATAGCTGGGTTTGCGCCGACGTGTATGTGTGCATATAGGGGGTATTGCCTATCTTGCTTTATCACGCTTAAGGCTCTCCTCATATGCGGACTACTCAGATTTTTCGATTATTTTTGAACATTGTAGTTGCTGTTGTATTCGCAACCTCTTTAACACCGACCCGGTGTATTTGGGAAGGTCGTTCCATTTTTGAGGATGGGTTCCGAACCACCGGGTTGCAAAAAACATTTGGAATAATCCATCGATGCTGGCAGAGATGGAACTTCCAATCCTAGGTGCAGGGTGGCCAGAAGAGTGACGACCATAGGGAAAATCTAGATACCTCGTATCCAATGCCTATCCGAATCACCCCTAGGTATGTTCTCGATCTTTTTTAGTTTTTGAGAAAAAAGCATTTTCAAATTCGTTTTCTAGTTTTCCTTGGCATAGGTAATTTCTTTTCGGTTTTTTATATGTACTTTCCTCTTGGAAGTTTTTAGAAGCAATTAGGAATCGTTTAGACTTGTTATAAGTATTTTGTTAATCATTTGAACTTTTTAATCATTTTTTAATCATTTTAATAATTTTTAATAATTTTTTAATCATTTAGTGACTGATCCTCGCAAACCTATTTGTCTACTTATGATCAGTTGGTGTTCAGTTGGTAATTTATTTATCATATAAAGAAAATACACACACGAAAGGGCAATAAATGCTTTTTTCTCGAAGACTGAAAAAGATCGTGGAGCATACACGGGGATGATTCGGATAGGTATTGATACGAGGCATCTGGATTTTCCTTTTGGACGCCGCTGTTCAGGCCATCCTGTGTATGTTTCGATTTCTTCAGTCTATTGATGAAAGGGAAGATAAAGGGCACTCCCAATGTCATCTCTTTCCAATTTTAGTCGCTAAATCAAGAAATAAGGATTGGGGTAGAATATCCATAAGTCGAATTTCCATAACCGAATATCCATAAGTGAATATCCATAAGACGAATATCCATAAGTGCCAAAATCCATAAGTGAATATCCATAAGTGAGTATAGAGTAGAAATGAGTGCCAGAAATGGCGGGAGGTAGAGGAAAAATGAGTATAGAGGGAACCCAAACAAACCCAAACAAACTCACTTATCTCTACCTCCCGCCATTTCTACTCTTACTCACTTATGGATATTCGTACTTATGGATATTCATACTTATGGATATTCGATTTATGGATATTCGACTTATGGATATTCGACTTATGGATATTCGTACTTATGGATATTCAACCTATGGATAGTCGACTTATGGATATTCACTTATGGATATTCGACGACAGTGGAAATGAGTGCGTGTTCAAAAGGTGTCCCACCCTCGTAACTAAATTTCCTCAACTTTTCGCTGGACAGGTTGATAACAACACAAGTTGCTGATGCGTTTAGACTTGTTATAAGTATTTTTTAATCATCTTAACTTCAGTGACTGATCATCGCGAACTTATTTTTAAACTCATGATTAGTTAGTGTCCAGTTGGTTATTTATTTATTGCTCAACAGTGTACATCATATCACAAGTAAAAAAAAACCGCGAGAAAAAAAATGTACATACACAAAGGGCCAAGAAATGCTATTTTCTCGAAGACTAAAAAAGATCGTAGAACATACATGGGGGTGATTCGGATAGGCATTGATACGAGGCATCTAGATTTTCCTTCCGGACGCCATCTTGTGTTCGATAGGTGTCCATCCCTTGTAACCAAGTTTCCTCAACTGGACAACAGGTTGATGACGACACAGCAAGTTGCTGATGCGATAGCGCATTTTGGGTTACAAATTCGTCTAATGGATGATTCACACAGCGATCCGAAAAGTGTACGAGGCTATGATTTGCCGACGAGCGGAACGCCGGTACATTGTTGTAAGAGAGTTTCTCGTAGTTGGCACATTGTGCGCACGATACGTACGCGCGAGCCTCGGAACAAGAGGGTTATGGGATTCCGAATGAGCACTCACCCTGAACATTTTCAACGCGGCGCGGCTATTTTATATATAGTTGTGTGAAAACGCGTACGATGTACCGGGGCCCTTTTTTTTCCAAGTATATAACGCGGATGCGCGCGAACTATACACGCCCGCAAGACCACCCGAGCGTAGTTCCAACTTCCAGGTTAGCTTCGAACACTATGGACGGGGCCCCCACCGCTCGAGATCGTGCGCGCGCTCGTGGCGCCACCGGAGGAACCCCCACCCCCCGCAAACACGACGAAATATCAATTAAATGAATATATTACGCCTATTAGAACATTTTTCTCACGTTGGGGTGACGGACGAAGTGACAGGAGGGGGGCCGGGGGATGGGTCGGGGGACTCACTGTCGAGAATTTACTATTTCGAGCAATTCAAAATTGTTTCGTCCAGTGTACGGGCAAGAGTGCACTTCGCTCATTTAGTAAGATTGTGAAAATAATATTAATTTACCGCGATATGTTATTTTATCAGGAAGTCATCATTGATATATAATGTTAATGATTCGAACACAATTTTTCGGTGACGTTTCCATTATCATATTTGTTATTGGAATAATTTTTTTTTCGTGGGGATTCGATTTTTACGATATAGTTTGGAAAGAGCATAAATATACGAAATTTATTACGCATTTCACGGTAGTTGTACATTTAGTTATTATTTCGAACATTGGGGTTAATTTTCTTCATAGATTTTGCCTGATTTCCTCAAATCACCGATTTCTCTAAACACCCCTTAAAGTGTCTTTCGATATAAGGTGACGGGTCTACATAAGCCTGGGGCCCGACAAACAGGTCGATTTTCAATATTTTTTCCGATAAGAGTATTGGGACGACGAGATCGGGATTTTGCATACAGTTTATGTCTTGCCAAGTTTGAGATTTTTTATTGCTAAGTATTGCTAAATAATGAAGTTATAATTATTTAAACAAAGTGCCGCCGTTGTTGTATTGCCGTCGGTGTAGGTGCTTCTGGCAACTAAGCTTATGTGAAATGAAAAATTATAAAATGTTCTTTTAGTATAATAATCAAATTTTCGTAAGACCGCGTACTTTTTAAAAGTTTTGAATATTACGAAAATGGCAAGCTGTAGAAAAAAGTGTGATTTTCGAAAAAAGGCAACTTTAATCGTTTGTCATCAACAAATGCATAAACATACCAAAAACGTCAGCTGGCCATACGGTAGAAAAGGTTGTAAACCTGTGCTCTGTCCGAATTTTAAATGAATCGGACAAATTAATTTTGAGGTACGACTTACACCGTTTCATAAAACACGTTTGCGAGGAAAACGCAAAGAAAAGGGTAAATCGCAGCAGGGCGCTTTCGCCGTAGCGCAGTAGGCTGATTCTTTGCAAAAACGGTCACTACTCGGAAAATGTTTACAATTTTTACAAAACCTTTATTGCAAATTAAAGTTAGGATCCCAGGCTATGAGACTATGCAATCAGAAAAATCGCATTTTCGAAATTCCAAGCTTAGACACTTTAAGGAGGTTGGAGCGTTCCAGTTGAGTCAAATGTCGGTTTATACGTTTTTCTTATTTAACCTCAAAAAATGCACACGATACATTTATTCCGTAGATGCTACTTTTTCGTAAAATATATAATTCAATTAAAATTAAATTGAAAATATATCATTGAATTGACAAAATTATGCATTTTTATATTTTTATTGCGTGAATAAGAAAAACTTTTGTATTACTTGAACCACAACTTGAAAAAGTAAAACATTATGGATTTTAAAATTTCAACTTTTAACACTGTGGAGTCTGCATTGAAATTTAGGCAGAATGATTTTTCGTGAAAAATATTCGTCCCCTATAATAAGAAGACATATGGCAACACCGCATGACACCCAATGACGTAAGTTTGCGCGGCATATTTAAAATAATACTGCAACGCAAATTTTTATCTGGAAGTAATTTTTCATCGAACAAAGTTTTTAATTAGTTATGAATTAACCAACACTTTTATTTGTTGATGAAGATAACACAAACAATATGAAATATTAATATTTATAACGCAAATATGTTTTTTTATGATAAAAGTTTTTAACTTTAGAAACACGATAATTTTTTTTCACGAAATGTTGAACAATACTGTTTATATGTCTGTCCATATGTCTTATTATTACAGGGAACAAATATTTTTTACGGAGAATTATTGTCTTTACTGAACGTTTTTAGCACAACTGAATAGTAAAGGCAATCCAAACTTTTTTCACTCTTTCCCTAACTAGTTTGCTATCTCAACATATTTTTTTTCTCAAAATTTAGAAACACAATAGAATGGTACGACGAATTATGTGACCTGAATTTTGGTCAATGCAGACCCTGCAGTGTTAAAAGTTGCAATTTTAAAACCCATTATCTCCCAATCTAAATAGTCGACTGTGCTGAAATTTCACTCAAACATGCATAATGATATGAACGAAGTCTGGTTAAAATTTGAACGAAATCTATAGAAATCAAGCGCGCGCGTTCGTTCTACCTTAAGGAGGTTGGAGCGAGTCAAATGACGGTTTATCCATTTTTTTTCTTCAACGAACCTCAAAAAATTGCATACGAGGTACAGATTTTTTCTATATATGCTAATTTTTTAAATTAAATTCAAAATTATGCATTTTAATATTTTTATTACGTAAAGTAGAAAAACTTTTGTGTTACTACCAACTTGAAAAAGCATAACATTATCGATGATTATTATGAAAAAACTACGACAACAAATGTTTTATACAATTCACAATGAAATTTTGAGTAATTCATAATTAGGCCTATTCATATTTACGTCACGAGATTATTGGCCCATGGTTTACGATGGGCAAAATGAGGATTTTTTTTTTCTAAATGTTCACAAAGGTTCAGTTTGCGTTAATCCGTTGTTAGAAATGGTTTATCTTGGTCCTAAATAACAATAAAAATGACATAACCTTTAGTGTGAAAGTCTTGCCCATCTTAAAGGGCTATGTTGGAAGAAACAACTTACGTTACTGTATCATTGTGTACGGCACTCGAGTGACGTAATCATCCGGACGTCTGCAAATGTCCCTTCTTCGTGATCGGATGGGGATAGCCGCGGTAGTCACATTATACGCTGATTACATCGTTGTATGGTGATCGCGTTCCTCGTCCATTTCATTCCGAGAGAAATTGTTTTAGTCCGCGTTTCGTTCGAGTCCGGGACAGTAGCGAATTTGTATCTCTGCCTCGATTTCTGGGCTGAACCTTTTTTTCCGCAAGAAACCTCGTTTAAGTTTGATACATAAGATCGTTAAGGAATGGTGTGCTTGCAGAAACTTTGGGCCAGTGGTATGACCACCCGATAGTCCACGCTGCATCCTGTGCTCAAAATGAAAAGGATTCATAACATGTTCAGTATGGTTCAAGCTATCACGGTCCTCACTATTTTGAAAATGCTCGCGAACGGTAAGTACTCACGTTTGCATTATCCCGCCAATAAACAACATTCTTACTCTCGATGATTTTGCGTGTCACGTGAGCTGCGCGAAGCGCGCTCGTGTCCGTCACTTCCGGTTGTTCAAATAGATCACTATCGATCGGGGACTTTGAGCAACGGCGCTATCGGCTGTTGAATAGAAAAATGAATGTCTACATTTCACAATTACCAATACCGTCTGTCAACATTTCTTTTTTATCTATCACGCAATTGATCCTTTGGAAACCGTACCGATCGTAATCAAACGGATGCGCACATACTGCGAGCGTCAATGGCCGCTGAAAAGTAGTTAGCGAATGTCATACTCTGGAAATCAGTGAAAAAAATTGTCATCCAAGCCGAACTGTGAAACAAACTAACGATAATGAGCGTTATTTCGAGTCCTTACGTTGTAGCTCAATAAGCACGAACTTGAACTTTCTTAAGGCCTTAGGCCACTTAGGGTATAAAATCATGTGTGAATTTAACAATTTATTTTCGTATGAAAAAGTGATTCACTCATAAAATTAATTGCACATCCATTTAGTATGAATGACAAGTTGTTAGAATTTTTTTCTTCTTTCGATGTACAAAATGGCAGACTACCAATATTTTCTTTTGTTATTTTGTTTAGGCGCTCCGCGGTGTGGCATTTAGCATGCAGCATTTTTTTACCTAGAACAAAAAACAAAAATTCTCGTCAATCTAGATTAGAATACCTAGAGAAGTTGGTACGGAATTTAAAAAATATTGTTTTATTCAAAAGTTGTAGGTATTTGGACTTAAAAAATGAATTTTCAGTGAAAAATTTCGTTATAACTGCTCATAAAATAAAAAGTTTTCGATTAATCAGAAATTCCGTGCGAAATGCAATTAGGAACATAACTTTTAAATTGGAAGTAAATCGAGTGAAAATTGTTGAAGTTATTTGTCACGCCAATTGGAAAAAAGCTGTTTCGAGAAGTTTCGAGTAGTCGGCCATTTTGTACATCGAAAAAAAATATATACATTTTCCAACAGCTTGATATTTATACTAAATAGATGTGTAATTAATTTTATGAGTGAATCACTTTTTTATACGAAAAAAGTGGTTAAATTCGCACATGATTTTATACCTGTTACTGTGGCCTAAGGCCTTCAGGCATTAGGCTACTGTGACAACCCGAAAATAAGGGTAATTTAAAAAAAATGAATTTAAAGGAGTAAGTAAGATGATTGAAAAATCGTTTGGACATTTATTTGTGTGTAGATTAACGAAGTTGTGTACCAAATTCCATAAGAAATATTTATAATTAAAGAAGTTATGAACAATCTCGCGAAGGACCTTAGAGCGTGAGGGACTCAACGGTGTACTTGATTTTGGCCACCCAATTGATCTGAAACAGAAAAAAACGAGTTTTTTCTTCAAACAGATAATATTGGCTAAGACTAGAGCTTTTTTTTTGTTATCGTGTTTGAATCGTTAAAAAAAAATGTCGAATTTTCTTTTCGATTTTTCGAGAAAAATGACATCATTATCGTTAATAACTTCTGAAAAAAATGTTAAGAAGAAGAACGTCGGTCAAGACTAAACTACTATTACACTAAATAAGTATGGCAAAGTTCAAGTCAATCCGTTCATTAGATATCGAGAAATCGTGTACACCATTTTGAAAAACAAAGATTCAAGAAGAACACGTTTAAAGGTTTACTGGCAGTTCTATCGTTGTATTTATAATGGTACCTTCAATCTGCGATTCCTGCACCATATGTTGGACCTTCCTCTTCAATTTGCATTGCCTCAAGCGACGTGTTCGTTATTTTCACAGTAGCCTCACCCCTTAATATCGAATTTCAAATTGCTGCTTAACAATAAATTCTACTAAGGAATATTCAAAATTCATTCTTGAGCATTAATTGTTTCAAATTTGTATATCCGACGTGTCGAAAATGGCTATTTTGTGTGAATAGTATGGTTCAAAAAGCTAGGAAAATCTTGTCCAGACTGAAATAAAAATAAAATAAAAATCAGCCGCATTTGACAGCGCAGCGACGATCATGATATTCAGGATTTGTCCCAAATATTGAATTTTTCTTCAACAAATTGCAGCCCAAATAGCGTGTAACGGCGGTACCGGAAGAACCGTCTATGAGAGATTGCCCGACCAACAGCTCCAAGGGTTCGACGACGAGGTGGTAAGTGGAAAGATCTGATAGAAAAGTTTCTCGAAGAATCATCGAATTTTTTGTCCCTCAATCACGTACCGCTGAAGACCAAAAAAAGGTTCACGAAAAAAAAAAAATCGTGCATAAAAATATTCATCTGAAAATGTTTAATATCCAAGGTCCGTGATTCTGCGCCGCCATTCAGAGTACTGGAAAAATGTCAGGATCTCTGTTTGCGCGACAGAACGACGACGAACAATCTCGCCCGTGCGTGCACGAGTTTCGACTTCCAGCCTGGCAGTAGGATAGCTTCGTTCAGCGGTGCTGCCGAGTACGAGGAGAGCACGTGCTATCTAACCCGAGAACAAGCACAACCAGAGGGTATCGGCAATCTCATGCTCGTTCCCAACAGCGTACACTTTACGGAAATCTGCCTCACTTGTGAGTATCTCGAGTTTGTACGGAAACTATAGGCAATGACGATTTCAGAAGAAAAAATAGTTCATATATCTTGAAATTTTGAAAAAAAAAACTTCGAAATACACGAAAACGTAGCACGTGATTTGATTTTCTCTGGCATTCAATTGGCAGAACATTGTCGAATTATGCAGGGTGTCCTGTTACGAATGGATAATCCTGCAACTCTCGATATGTCAGATCATGTCCTACTATGTTCTGGAATTTCAGTTTATTAAAAGTCCGACGGTTTTCGAGATAGAAATAATCTGATTTTGGTTGTTCGCATTGCATTTCTACAAAAGATGACTTTTTCGACCCAGTTAAAAAAAAATACTCTTGGTTATTTGTTTTATCCAGAAAAGTATTATTTTTACCTTGAATGTTAAGGCCACTCTAGAAGCCGAAAAAATAGGCTTTTTGGGGATTTTTTTGAAAGAAAAACTACAAAATAAATTGGGATTACAAAAAAGGGTGTTTATAATACATATCAGTGACAGTATACAATAATTTTTTTGAAGCGATTAATTTCAAAATGGCGGCTGTGCAGCGTTTTTGCGATGAAGTCTCCGTTTTTCCAGGGTCCATGGCCGGACAAACAGCTCCTGTATTTTTTTAGTTATAATGAGCCAATGAATTTTTTCGATTGTATATAATAACTGCAATAGAAGTACGTAGGATTTTTTCGATATATTGATTTCTGGCCAAATGGCGCACTTCTAAAGTGGAAAGTGAAAAATTTGCCCAAAAAATCGGCAGGTAATTGTTAATAACAAATGAACTATGCAATGTAAAGAAAAATCCTACGTACTTCCATAGACAATGTATTTTTCAAGATGTATTCAACGTTTCAAGTGAATCGATTGAAAATTGTCTGAGTTATGGTTCCGGCCAATTTAAAAAATGCAGTTTTGAGATGAACGCGTTTGAAGTTTCGAGTAGTGAGCTGTGGACCAGGCGGCCTTGTACTAAAATTCGAAAGCCGAGTACTTAGAGATTTTTCCCGGTCATCATCTTTTGGGACATCATTTTTGAGGTCCTAGGGGACCATTTAAAGAATTTAAAAAAATCGATTTTTCGAAAATTCTAGAGTGGCCTAACCCCTTAATTCCTTAAGGGATTAGGCCACTCTAGAATTTTCGAAAAATCGATTTTTTTAAAGTTTCCACTTTAGGAAAGAAGATTTAGCCTAAAGTTTCTCTTTCCTTCTTCTCTCTTCTTAAAAATGATATCTTATTTTGTTCTCTCTTCTTAAAAATGATATCTTATTTTTTCGTTTATAGACTCTAAAAGTTCTTCTTTCCTAAAGTTTCCACTTTAGGAAAGAAGATCTCATGCAGAATTTTCATACAAACCAATTCGAACATGTGACTTTGATAGCCTGCGGTGTAAAAATAAATGTACAACACATATGTTGCCAATTGCTTTGAAAAGTTGCTTAGTTATTGTCGATTTATATCATTTGTGGAAATGGCATGCGAAAAACCAAAAGCAGATGTTTTTTTTAAATAACATAAAGCCCAAAATCTCGAAAATCGTGGGACTTTTACTAAACTGCAACGGACATGACCTGAACTATCGACAGTTGCAGGATTTTCCATTCATAACAGGACACATATACTTGTCCTGTATAATGGAACTCTGTTATCCAAACTTCGGTTTTTTCTCCGTAATTTGCTTGCAATTTAATGAGGAAGATAAACAATATTGTGAAGTGGTTTTCAGGCTTGCCACACGCAGGGAGATGCAATTCGATAGGTTCAATCAGTTTGACTCTCATTGCCCTAGACTATTGCTATTGAATAAACGAATTGGAGGTTAGGTATGCTCGGTCTGTTCTAGTATAACTCTAGTTTTATTAGTACAGTAAACTCTAAATAATGTTGCGATTAACGTTTTCGGAATACTTCTTAATTTTCTCTAACTCGTGCCTATGTAGTGAGAGTACTGCATTGGTTAGGAATTCTTCCGGGATAGATCTAAAATTCAACCGTGATAAAATATCCACACGAAGGTAATCATTTTCGGAAATTAATTCACGAAGTCAAGTTACCTCGAGCGTTTTCAGTATCTACAAAATTACCAATTGCACCTTCATAATATTAATTTACGAAACTAATCTCCATCATGTCGAGTCTCCTCATTTGAATCTGTTAACGACGTGACCTGGTCACTGGGAAGAGTAGTGTAATACGCCAGAATTCCGCTAGGTGGCTTGAACGGCAATCCTTCTCGTGAGGCTATCTCTGATCCTGACGTGCATTCACGACTGACGTTATTTTTATTCGTCAATTCTGTTTTTTCTCCTCGACGGGATAAATGATTTCTTCGTCTTGTACCGGGCCTGCAGAAATGGATCGAAATCAACGTTATGTATACTGCTGCCTTCGTTTTGCCCGAGGGAGTTCTTTGGTCCGATATCCGTTGCGTCTGTTGCAAGAACAAGTAGCTTACATAAGAATGGAGATTGGAGAAAAGTGGCATTCCAATTTTTCGTCAACGTGCAATAGTCTTTTCTCAAATGTTCCATATTCCTACAGTTGTGAAACTTTATGTATATACAATATTTATGACTCGGATTCTCATATTCATTGACAGCCAATCGGATCGAGCGGGACTGTCCGAATAGGAGATACGTCTTCGAAAGACACCCCAGGAAGAAATTGAAATTACCAATGACCGACGTCAAGGAAGTTAGTGCTGCCAATCGGACCGTCTGTGAAGATCGGTATGGTTCCAAATAGCTTTCGCTCTATATTACTTTTATCGCTGCGTCTTGAAACTAGTTTTTTTTTCAACGATCTTTCTCGGAAAAAAGTAGACTCGTTTAATGAGATCCACGGCATATCCGGACATCGTTCCAATTTCAATAGCAACTCAAGACAATATCGACTCGTAAACATTTTTCTCTCTTGTACACAAAACTAAAAAAACAATTCATAAAAAAATGAATGGATAAATCGATAAACACGAAGAAAAAAAATCATAGAAAAAATCACAAAAATGCAGTTAAATAAAGGAAAATTATATCAGAGATTAGCGTGAAATGAAAGTCAAGAAAATCCCAAAAAATCATAGTAAATTAAATAACCACGCTAGATAGGAAAAAAAATTGTTGTCTCCTGCACAGCGTCGAGAGGAATGAAGCAATGAGCCCGTACTTTATTTTCCAGCTGTTTGAACGAATTCACTTTCGTATGTCGATCAGCGACGTACGACGCCTCAGCGAGAAGTTGTCTCCTCAGTCGTTTCACAAGGCGAACACATCCGGAACTTTTGGAGGACGATCCTAATTCGGACTATCTCGAAAATACTTGCCTCAACGGTACGAGAACCTTTGAATATTCGGTATCTAAAATTTGCAAGATAGAGAAAGAGAAAGAAAAGAAAAAGAAAAAGAATTCATCGATTGATTTATTATTTAACTTTGGGACAAGAGAGAGAGAGAGAGAGAGAGAGAGAGAGAGAGAGAGAGAGAAAATAAAGAAGTATTTGTTTCCATCAGCCGAGCGCCGCTGCGACGGTCTCGCCGTTTTCGTCAAGGAAGAAAACAAACGCCTCCGCGGGCCCTTCGAGGTCGACATCTACACAAATTTGACCCTCGACGAGTGTCAAGCCCTCTGCCTTCGCGCCGAGAAGTATTTTTGCCGAAGCGTCGAGTTCGACGAGCAAACGCGACAGTGCGTAATCTCGGAGGAGGATTCGGTCTCGCAAAAGGACGACATTGGCATCAGCAGCAGCCCGACTTATCACTTTTACGATCTCGTCTGCCTCGACAACCGTAAGTTGTTTCCTCTCGAGCCAAATATCCGAGAATATCCAAGATTTGCTCGTTCCGAAATGGCCGAAATTTGATTCGTTTTCTGGGAAATGGTTGGTGAAAAAGAAACGCATTTTTTTAACGCACACACTCAGAAAAAAGATTTACTGAGGACAAAGAATTGTGTCTCCCGGCGAATGAGTTTTCTTATTCGTATGTTACGATTTTATTAACAGCTAAGAAATTTTGTTATTTAAGTTTATGTTTGAGATTTACCAAGAATTTTTCTTAACAGCTAATAGGATAGATGAGTTAGAAGAAATAGGTGTTTTATATCCGACAAATAGAGTTTTCCTAACATCTAATAGAATTCTTCATAATCCCCCAGCTGGTTTTTTTCTCGAGGAATTGTGTCATTTCGTCCGTCATTATTTTCTCACATGTACATTTTTTTCTCACTTTATATTCTTACTTACGCTTAAATCATTCTTCACTTTCGAGTTTTTCACTTTCAAAAGGCAACACTGACACTTGTGCCAAAAGCATTGGCATAGGAAGAAGCCGCATGGTAAACGTATGCGTGAGCTACATCTGACGAGGGGCCTGCTGTTGGGCCCGTCGCGTTGAAGGGCAAAGTGCGCATGCGCGCATTAGTATCATAGTCGCGAAATAAGAGGTTTTCATGATTGGAAAGTAGTGTTTATTTGATTTGAGGAAATATTCATTCAAATTTTCTATTTTTAATATGGCTTTCAATTGATGTGAAAAATCGGCACGTAAAAAAACATATTTAGTGACGCCGAAAAAATGCTGTAGTTACAATCACATAAAAACTGTCACCATACGAGTAAACATTTATTCATCCCGAGTAAAAATGAATATATATAATCATATATAATTGTATATTAATTGATATGTATATGATCAATTAATATACAATTATATATGATTATATATATATATATATTAGACTGATTCAAAAAAAAAAAATTATTCTGGATTCTCGTGCTATTGTTGGGCACTAACAAAAGAAAATTTCTCTAAAAAAATGGGCGCGGTCACTGAATATTTAGAGGTGGCTATCTCGACTTTTTTGTATTTGAATTTTTTTAACGAACGTATTGCATTTAAGCATAGTCATGGCTTCGGATTACGGATAAAAATCGGAAAAGTTTTGAGTTTGTTCTTTTACAAACATAACAGAGAAAAACTGACCATACGTCGAAGTGCACACGAAACGATGAAAGAAGTTTTCGAACAATGGAAATGTGCTGAAATTCCAACGCGTCAATTGAATAACGCAATCTCGAAATCAATAAAACACCATCTAGTCTTGAAAAAACTTTTAAAAAAATCGGGTTAAAAAGAATTTGCCGTCACAAATATCGAAGGAGCGTAAATTTAAGAGAGATTTGGACAAACTGTTCAACGTTGCACATTTTCGTTCTGCCCAAAATGTTAACGAACTTGAGAATGGCTGGGAAGAAATGTAAATGAGTTTGAAGATAATATAAGCGTAGCATTTTGGAATCCAAATATACGATTTATGAATAAAAGTTTATAATTTAATTTTTCGTAAAAAGTGCGAAATGTTAATGCGTATAAATAAATCTACATGAATAACGAGAGTAGTATAGACGCCATTATTGATCTACCTGAATTTGAATTGTGAATATTGCAATCTTTTCAAATTGTTAGAGTTTATTTTTGTTACGAAAAAGCTGCTGGATGTGATTTTTATCCGTGATCCGAAGCCATGACTATGCTTAAATGCAATACGTTCGTAAAAAAAATTCAAATACAAAAAAGTCGAGATAGCCACCTCTAAAAATTGAGTGACCGCGCCCATCTTTTTAGAGAAATTTTGTTTTATCAGTGCCCAACAATAGCACGAGAATCCAGAAGGAATTTTTTTTTGTGAATCAGTCTAATATATATATAATCATATATAATTGTATATTAATTGATCATATACAATTGTATACAATTCTATCGGGCCAATTTTTGTATACAATTATATATGATTATATATATTCATTTTTACTCGGGATTTCTAATAAATTATGTTCTAATGTGCCAATTTATTAGAACATAATAATTATTTTTTTCTGATTGAAGGTACATACATTGAGAGCCTTTAAAAAAAATATCACAAAAAACAACAAAAACATGGCCGCCGACAGATGATGCAATTTTTTTCGCGTCGTTTGGCGGTGGAACCTCTCCAGCTTAAACGGTCAATCTAAAATCTAAAAACCAAACGGGCTATTCAAGTTAACACTACATACGAGTGGTTGACGATTGTCGATTTTTAAAATCGTTTTCTTTATCAACGTAGCGACTAATTGAAACTCGAGCATAGAAAATCTATGAAAAAAGTCGCAATTTTTACGTAACTGTTAAAAAATTCAGATCGATTTTGAAAAAAGTGAGGTCGTCAACGACCTTCAAACGTTTCTCATCATATCTCCCGTAAATTTGGAAACAATTTATTAAGCGGTGGTCGAGATATCATGTCCACCGACTCTGAAAACAATGTTTCGAGAAAAACGCGTTTAAAGTTTGAAGTATGATGCTACCGGTCGCCCGGCCGACTGTTAGAAGCCGTAGCTCATCCAATTTGAGGAATATTTCGATGACATTTTCAGGGAATATAGCTAAAAGGTGATACAATCGAAGATTTTTGAAATATGCAATTTTTGAACCACCTGGTTAGATGTAACCCGTGAAATCTCTCGTTCAAGAATAATGGGTATAGCCTTCATACAGAAACGGAAATAGGGTTTGTTCCAATCTTTTCCAATATCCTTTATGCACCATGATTCACGTCGGTTTCACTCATTGCAAAAAAAAACGACGCGCATATTTTTGGGGAAAAAAAGGCTCCCCTTATTTCGATGTATGTCAAAAATTTACGGCATGACAAAAATCCCACGGCAGGGCCCAAAAAATCTAAACATTATATCGACAAGAAGCATTTTCCAAAAGTCAGCAAAAAATCTGACACGTATTCGTAGTACCTACGTGCTTATAAAAAACAGTTGAATCCCCGTCAGCGCGAGGCTCCGAGTATCCGGACAACAGCGGAAGCAGTCATCACTACGCGGACGGTCGTCGTCCCGACACCGCTTTTCAGCGTTACCGCAATTCCCGTCTCAGCGGTGAATTCCATTCGGAGATCACGGGCCGAAGTCTGAGCGAGTGCCTGGACGAGTGCCTCAGACAAACGAGCTTTCAGTGCCGCAGCGCCGTTTACTCGGAACACTATCATACCTGTCGACTCAGCCGTTTCAATCAACGAGACGGGCACAGAATAATATACGACGCGGATTACGACTACTACGAGAATCTCATGCGTGAGTAATTCACGATAAAATGATCCAGTGATAAGCGATAGTCGCGGAAATGACGTAGGCATAAACGATGTGGAATCCAGGCAATGAGAAAGGTTGAAGAAGTTTCAGCTTGGATGCTGAAGTTTCTTGAAGGACCGCGACATTAATTAGTTCCGCAGCGATCGATAGATATATCGATATTTTTTATTTAATTTTATACAGATATACTTGCGAGACATTTTTTGGGCAGTCTCCAGATCCTACCATATCGCTATAGGAATTTGATAAAAATGCCGCACCTAGGGAGTCCATATTGGAATTCAAGTGGATTTCGCGCTGTTTCCCGATTAATGATGTTGGGTGGGGGTCCAAATGTCGAATGACCAAATATAGAACCACAAGATTTCGAAACGACAGAATTATGAACCCTCAAAATAACGAAGGTTAAATTATTCGAAATTTTATCCCTCGACCGATGACGAAATCGAATAACTATTACTCCAAAGGATTATTTATTCGGAAGCTCGTTTATTCGAGAACATATATTCAGATCACGGTCTTACATACAGGTCTTGCAACGAAGCTAAATTTTCGTGGTGGGGGTAGGCTAGGGATGTTCGATCTTCTGAACAAAATCGATTTCGGAATCGATCTCGAATCGGATGTCTGAGAATCGATTCTGCAAAAAATCGCACTGTGAAAGATCGATCTTGCAAAAATCGATTTTTTAATACATCGAAAATAAAATGGAAAATCTCAAATGTACATGTTTGAACTGAACTGCACTTTTTTAACTAAGGACGTACATCCTCAAGCCTGTAAAGTCGAAGATTTTTTCCTGGTGACAAAAAAATTCCTGAACTGATGTACGATTTTTGTATCGAAATATGTGAAAACATTAATTAAAAAAATGTAGTTACTTAATTTTTGCAAGCAAATAAGAAAATTGATGAAATTTTAGTCCAGAAACAGTCCAGCGTAGGTTAAATTGCTTCGAAAATTAAACGAACCACGTAGGATACATTATTTCTTTGTTTTTTCGAATTCGACTTTTCTAGCTCCGACCCTTAACCTTGTAGTGCCAACGCACGGTTGGTAACCGTGCTATCTTTGGCACTCTACCGCAGCGGTTATTATTTTAAATATCTTCTTTACTTTGATACGAAAATTTCGGAAAATTTAACGATCTTCGGATTTAAAGTAAAGGAGACATAGAAAATAATAACTGCCGCGGTAGCGTGCCAAAAATTGCACGTTTGCCACTAGAGGATTAGCTAAGGTCCTAGCTCAGACTAAGGGTCGGAACTAGAAAAGACGAATTCGAAAAGACAAAAAAATAAATTTAAGGCGGTTTTAAACCATTTGAAAGGACGCATGTAGGATTTAGGGAGGGAGCTCTCACAGCGTGGATACATCTACAAAAAATGTCTTCAAAAATGCCACTTTATGTAGTATTACTATATTTTTTTTTGTTCTGCAAGCCAGAACCAGAATATGACGCAGAATGGCATTTGTACACTATGCGCCATGAGCGATGAGCAGTGTCCAATGCGAGCTCGGCTTTGAATCTGCGCCTGAAGAAAGCTTCTCCGAAGATTGTCAGAAACGTTAAAGTCAGAAACAGAACGCTCATGTGAATATCGCTCATCACTCAGTGCGTGCAGTGCGGACTCCACACTGTGGATGCCGAATGCGCAGGGAAAGAATCGATCCTGCCGTAAAAAAATCGATTTTCAAAAAAATCGGTCGCCAGAGAATCGATACGAAAAATCGATTTTTCTCGTAAAAAAGATCGATTCTCCCGAAGATCGATTCAAAATCGAACATCCCTAGGGTAGGCACGCTTATCGGCTTCACTTTTCGATTCGCTAGGCGCCGCTACGCGTCGCTACTAGCAAGGGGAAGTAGTTTCCCCCTTACCTCGTACCGGCGAATGGGCCCAAGGTGTTTACGTATGTTTTTGTGGCGCGATTGTCGAAATAACGTTTATTTGCGACCATATACCAGAAGGTTCTACGCGATTTACCGTGATACATTTTTTGTCGTGTTTTTACGCACGAGTGTCCATTTTTTTGGTAGTGTTGGCGAAAAAAATGCGAAATGGCTAAGGGTTGCGCGGTTCGCAATTGTAAAACGGGATACAAAAATTGTAAGCCGAAGTGCTCCGTGCTGCGCGTGCCCAGAAACGTCGAACGATACAAAAAATGGCTTGATGCTTTTCCGAGACTGAAAGGGTCTCGGTACGTGTGCGAAAAACATTTCGAAGACGATGTATTGTGAGACATTGGAGAAAAAAGGATGTAAATGGTCGTAATATGTGCTGGTATGAATTTATGTATTCAAGAAGTTTTCAGTTTTTTTAGATGAAAGTAGTCATCTTTTTTTAAGGCGTTACCCCCACTTGTAGCGTAAAAGGCCTTACCCCCACTTGTAGGCCTTTTTCATGAATTTTTAAAAATAAAACTAGAAAACTTTTGTAATCGATCAATATACCATCTTAAAGAACACATCTTGAAGAACTTTCAGTAATTTTTTTTATTGAAAAATATTACATTGTTTAGTGGCAAATGGCCGCCAATGAAATAATGTTTTTACATACACGGTTTGCGGTGACCAACATTGCGGCGAAGTGGATCATCTGAAAAAAAAATGCGGATGGATTTAGTCAAATATAAGTATAAACTAGTCTTTAATCGAAGGATTTTAAAAAATATTCATTTTTCACAAAATGGCGGACAGTCAAAGTTAATGGTTCGATTTTAACGAAAAAAAACGGCCCTTTTTTGGCTATAAAACGGCCATTTTTTTTTTTTCGAAAAAAAAAATCGAACGATTAAAGACTACATTTTTACGTATTAAATAAGCCTGAAAAATTTCAAGAAGATCGGTTCATTAGTGTTCGCGTAATCTTGGTCACCGACTTAAGAAATGCCATTTTAAGAAAAACGCGTTTAAAGTTTCAATTAGAAGATAGTTTACACAACGGATACTTCTCTTTCAACGCTCATATCTCAGTCAATTTTGTTCGAATCGATTTGAAATTTTCAGGACATATTCTCAGATACTTATACTTAAAAAAAAATGCAATAAAAAATGAAATTTTCAGGACATATTCTCAGATACTTATACTTAAAAAAAAATGCAATAAAAAAAATCGATTTTTTCGAAATCGCAAGTGGGGGTAACCCCTTAATCAACACATTGTTTTGACTGATTTTGTATATTATGCAGTTTACACGACAGTACGGTAAATTAAGTTAGGACAAACGGCGCATGCGTTGCGCTCAGGAGGGAAAAGGACAGAAGAGCTATTTCTCTCTTCGTCGCACCACCCTGTGCAGAAATTTTGGCAGGGATACAGCTGGATTCTGACTTGTATCCCGGGCTCCCAGTCGGGATCTAGTCCGATATCGGATCAGATTCGAAGACTAAATGTAAGATCCGTAAACTGGATTCCATTAGGGATCCAGAACCGGATCCTTTAATGACTCTAAATAGATTCAAAAATGGAATTATGTCAAAATGTCAAAAATGGAATTATGACATGTTAAATTTATTATAAAAATAAATAACATTTATAAAGTTTTGGTGCATTAAACTATCAATAAAAATAAATTTGTCCAAAAATTCAAATGGTAGATCGCGTTCATCGCGAGATTTTGATGTGAATTAAAAAAAATTCACATCAAAATCTGTGAATGCAAATGTATTGACAAGAAATTATAAATACAAAAAAATTCACAAAATTAGTTGTGAATTTTTTCGTATTTAAGACAAATTAAAATCAAATTCAAAATGATTAGATTAAAATTTGCGCCAAAAGTGAGTTCGTACGTATTTTGAGAGAAAACATTGCCTCGAGGCAAAGAAATTTTTGCACATAACTTTTTGTGCGAACATTTCTTTGCCTCAACACAATGTTTTCTCTCAAAATACGTTTACACTTGTGGTGTAAATTTTAATATAACTGTCGTGAATTCGATTTTTATTTTCTTCAACTTGAGAAAATTCACAACTCATTTTGTGATTTTTTTTCATATTTATAATGTAATATTTGAAACTCACAACTTTTTTTGCAAAAATTTATTTGCCTCGACGAAATGTTTTTTCTCGAAATACGTAAGAACTCACGGTTGGAGTAAATTTTAATCTAATCATTGTGAATTTGATTTTAATTTGTCTTAAATACATGTTTATACCCACCGACATGTCGGTGGGTATAAACAGAGACTTATTCCCCAAAACCGGTATCCCGGTTAGAATCCAACTTGCATCAGTATCGGAATATGTACGACGACGATGGCATAATTTTGAAAAACTTGGCATCACGTGTATTTTCGGTATTACTATGTAATTTCTCTCTATAGATAGGAATTTTATAGATAGGAATCTATAGACAAAAATTCCTATGTATAGATAGGAATTCCATAGTATACAGAAAATACACGTGACGCCAAAATTTTCACGGGTCGTCGTCGTACATATGCCGATACTGATGCAAGTTGGATTCTAACCGGGATACCGGTTTTGGGGAATCCATGATAAATCCTGATCGGGATTTGATCGGACATAGGGTATCCCGGTCAAAATTTCTGCACGGGACTACGTCCCCTTGCCGTCACGCACCATGCGGCAGAAATCGGAATAAAAAACAGAACCGCTAAGGGTGCCTACCCCCACTACCGCCGTTGCCAGACCTGTATGTAAGACCGTGATTCAGATAGTCTGCACTTTGAGTCATACAAATACAGATTCGAAAAATCTACAACATTCAAATCTCTGAAATAGAAAAACGTGAGTATCTAATAGTCGTAATACCGTCTATAGCAAAAAGTCATCTATCGAGACTACAAACTTCGAATGTGTAGATCTTAGAAACGCAAATGATCGATGGTCCGAAATGGCGAATACTTAAATGGCGAACATGGCATAGCTGCCTGACCCGACTGACCAATAACGCCATCTTCATTCTGAAGCGCAAGTAGCATTGCTCGATCCCAAGTTTTCGCTGTCCGGACCGTTCGCCATTTTGGCCCATCGCTATTTCAACCGATCGACTTCTTAGTCCATCGCTTTAATGAATTCGAAATTGTAAACTGTCTTAATATTTACAATTCGACAATTTGACGTCTCGAATTGTTTGGTATATATATACAGGCGAATCGATATTATATCTCTCATTATTTTGCTGAATCTGATATTTGTTTTCGCTATAAATCAACTTCGGGATTTTTGTATTGACAATTTCGATGAACTATTTCACAGAATATCATAAGATTGATCTATCTGTATTGGAACGTTCGTCATTACTGAATTCGAAATTTTGGTCTTTCTGAATATTGATCGTTCGAATTTTCGAACCCCACCCGCAGAACACTATCAGACAGAAGTGACTCGCTGCATCCAGCTCCAGGGGCGCCGGTTTGTTACGAAATCTTGCGAAGAAACTTGTCAAGATACTCGGAGATATGTAAAATAAAGACTACTAAATGGAATTTTCAGTCTATCAACTGAGTACCGTAAAACTACACAACTATGGTCCAGATTTGTCAGGTTTTAAATTTGTGTGTTTTCCCACTGAAGAATGGATTTGTATATTTAATACCTAGCTTTTATATATTTATCTCGGATTTATATATTTAAGTCGCAGCCAATGCGATTTTGTTTCAAGGGGTAGCTGGACTATAGTTGAGGCCCTGGACGACAATTGTATAATTCTACGATATCGATAAAAACATCGTCGAAATTCACCTCTTTTTCAAGCTCTAGACTAATAGTCTCCCTCGAGAACCCAGAGATCAGGATCTTCCCCGATAGACCTGGCAGACAAAAATCTTATCGCAATGTGAGTCGACTTATAAAATGTATCTGCCCGACGATATTTGTATTCAGATCAATATTTGGATGGTGATCGAGATCCGATGGTACAGCGACCGGATCCCCTCGGTCAGGACACCAACTATGGAAGACCTTCTCTGGGAAGACCAGGTGAGACTCCAGCGAGCACTGATCAAAACATCAACACGATTGTCCAGACCACCGAGTTATTGATTCCATGAATGTCTTTATTATTGGCACGTTGAATAAGTTCTTGCTGTTTTTTTTCGTGAAAATTAATGCTCTGCTTAAAAAAAATTATTCCTAATGCTTTCAAACGTCTCGAAACTGTTGTGAGATAAGCTCCTGATGATTCTGAAAGTTCAGCTAGAGCTTGACATGAGTCTTCATGAAGTAATGCCTCCAAATCAATACATCAAAATCATTATTTTTGAAGCGTCTAAACCAATCTCTGCATGTTGTTTCCGACAGTGCATGGTCATCGTAAGTCTCAACAAGAATTGTGTGTGCTTCAGCTGCAGTTTTTTAAAAATAAAGTAGTGCAATAAAATTCCCCGAAAATAGTCTTTTTGGCACGAAATTTAAGGGACAACACCACTATGACCTCCTGTTTTTTTGCCATTTTTCAAGAATTTTTTTTTGTGGGAAAAAAAAGAGACATTCGAAAATTTTTTTGTTTTGTTCGTTGTTTATTGAAGATACATAAAAAAATTTTTTTTAATTTTTCACGCCCCATGGTGACGCTGGGGAAGCTCCCGCGTCAGGTACTGTTGCCTCTGCAGTGGTTCGCGGCACGCAGCAGAACACTCTTCAAATTCGATCTGAAAAAAAATACCGAGTGTTTTCGTTAATAATATGATATTTTGAAGAGAAGTACATAGGGATTTGAAAAAATATTGATTTTTAAAAAATAGGCACGCTTTTGAAATTAACGGACGATTTTCGAGCAAAATTTCTCGTCGAAAATAGGGTATAACGTTTTTTATTATTGAGATATCGAAAAAATCCTATGTACTTCTTTAGATAATCTAGTTTTATTGATGCAGTCCAAATTTGAAGTCGATCGGATAAAAATTGCTCGAGTTCTGCTGCGTGCCGCACTCAAAAAAGTGGGTTTGAGAAAAACGCATTCAAAGTTTTAGGTTTGTTAATTTATGCGATAAATTGGAAAAAAATTGTTTACCTTTAATCAGCGATGCCGGCACCATATAGCTGGCCTTCAAGAAGCAAATCATTGTCCCTAGCATCTTTTCTCGAACTTGTAGAGGCTCTTCTTGCCTCTTTTGCAGCGTCTGTGAGCGAGCGCTCCGCCAGCTCGATCCGCGCTGCGTCGATTTCAACGCAAAAATTGAAACAATTTGGGCCGATAGTTATCCCCAATGTCTCCAAAACTTTTATGAGGCTTCTCAGGCCATCATTGAATAAAAATACCGCGATATCAGCTGCAATATCGACGATTGACGATTGAAGACTTGAAAATTTTTCAATTATCGCCACCTATGGCTTTTTTTCGAAACTATATTTATAACAATAGCCGGTTTTTGTGAAGGGAGACAAAAGAATACCTGGGAAAGACCCGCAGGACCTGGGAAAGGCCCGGTATACCTGCCGACCCTGAGGCGCGCAGCTGCGCGGGACCCCGAGCGTCACGGAGCGCTACACCGCTCCACAAAATATTCAATATCTCCGAAAATAATTATTTTTTCGACCTGGGTCCAACGGCATCTTAATCTTAAATGTATTTTAGATTTTTCTAGATGGTTTTCAAAAAATCGATTTTTTGAAGCCGTCACAGTGGTGTTGTCCCTTAACATGCTTGACACTACGAAAAAACAGTTGTTTACACTTCGGTGAAATGACATACACTGAATATCAAGCTTGCTTATAAAGGCTGTCCCAAAATTCACGCAAAAAGTAATTTTGATAGAAAACACATGTTTTGTATTAAAAATTGTATATTTTTCATTGATTCATAAAGTATACAGTATAGGGCTATGTATGGAATAACATATCGGGTAAATGGCCATGATTTGCATGAAGACGCAAATCTTTCGTGGGAATACGCTGTAGAGAGTTTCTCGAAATGTCTAATTCTTGAGCACGGTGCCGAATTGATGGTCCTGGACTCTCAGCAACACTCTCACGAACTGCTTCGATGTTTTGCGTTGAACGACTTGTTGAAGAACGGCCAGAGTGTATAAGATCACTAATTGATCCAGGCTCCCTGAATTTTTAAATTGATCTCTTCACAGTTGACGAAGTTCAATCGCCGACCATATTTTGTACGAAAATTGCGAACTGTAGCTGACGAAAATTCATTATTTTCAAAATATTGCTCAACAATGAAAACGCGTCGTTTTTTCGTGTAGCGTTCCATTTTTAATAACCCTGAACTGACAGCTGTCACGCTGTCTGTTTTTTCGTTGGCAACACTTTAACGCTCAAATGGCGCAAAATTAGAATCTTGCGTGAATTTTCGGGACACCCTGTAGTACTTCTTCATAGATGCGTTACCAACTTGAGGCGGGATATACATTTAGACAGGAAAAAAATGAGCAATATTGAGGGTAACGTTTGAAGTTTTTCGAATTTCGCTTTGAAACTTTGGGAAAATATTCTACATATAGGGTAAGTCCGTGGTAGTTGGCCACAGTTTTTTCAAGGATCCGTCAAAATAAAAGTACAGACGTTTCTTAACCTATCTTCATTTGTAATTAAACTTTGAACATTTAACTTCAGGCTAATTTACGAAATTCAAACAAACTCATATCAGATCAACCTTAAAATTACTATTTTTTGAAAATCACGATTGGCCATATCTCCCGGAGTATCCGGGTGTGATGTCCATAGGAGTGGAGGTGAGATGGTCAGTTACCCAGCATTATGCTCTCGGTTTTCTCGTTGGTTTTATATTTCGATTCTTAATGTTTTTTCTTTTGGCCACATCTACAGCACATATAATCGAAATCAGTATAATTTTTGTGTACCCAAAGTTGGCACACTACCCACTGACGCCTGTCTTCGATGAGACGAGTTTCATAATAATTATCTCCGCAACATTTTTTGTCATTGTTCTTATATCGTCTTTCTAAGGTCTTCCTAGGTATTTCGTAGGCCCTAGCAGCCGCACGAATCGACAATTCATAATTTTTTACACCACTTGTAGCTGCTTTTAATGATTCTTGAGTCCAGTTCCCTCGCAGAGCTTTGCTTTTCTCTTGTACTTATCAGGCATTTAAAATAAATGTAGAAAAAAATGCATTACTTGAACATATCACAACCTATGGCCATCACACACCGACTCTACGTGGCCATCTCTCCTACTCTCCCGGGAGAGACGGCCACAACTAAAATGTAAACAAGTAGAAACAATACATGCGAAACTTTGAGGTTATAACAAAGCACTGTTCGCGAACTATTCAAGAAATACAAAAGTAACCATTACTTTTACAAAATAACATTGTAAAACACCACAATGTAAAACATGAAACCTTCAAAAAAATTTAACTGTAGACAGAATAATTAACGAGGATTTTACTTACTCAACATTTTTGTTTGCCAAACATTTGCTCGTACACTTACATCTGCGCACGACGTAAAGCAAATTAAGCAGTAACAGGTGAAATCTAGTGCTGGGTTCTATGAAATATTTCAATTGGCCATGTCTCCCTCATGGCCAACTCCCCTGGACTTACCCTTTAGTTTTACCTTTTAAAGAAGAAAAAAAAATCGATTTTTTTATCGTTGTAAATCCCGCCTTAAACTACACGCACGCAGTTCTAGTAACGCAATCTGTTGCACGGAAAAAAAGAAACAGCGAAAATCACAGTATAAACCGCATAAAAAACAGGCTGCCATATTTCATTTTACAGTAAAACCGAGTAATGTAAATCCTGTCCTACAAAAATGACGAATTTTCCTGTACACACTGAGATTTGTACAGTTACCCTGGCTTATTTACAGTTCGGTATTGTGAATACATCAGTGTTTTCAGTAAAAAAAGATTGAACTGTAAAATTTACATGAGGTCACTGATTTTTATACTGTACGTAAAGTGCAAGGGTTACAGTGTACACTGTATTGAGTACAGAGTGATTCATTAAATTTCGCAGTGTGGCACGGTAGTTTTACTCTTCTTTCGACAGTTCGTGACGTTATCTGTGCACTCTCAGATTTTTACAGTTACACAGGTTTATTTGCAGTTTGGTATTGTGACTAAATCAGTGTTTTCAGTAAATATATACAACAGTAAAATCTAAATGAGGTCACTGATTTTTATGGTGTACGTAAAGTGCAAAGGTTACAGTGTACCCTAGGGTGTGCGTATCGAGAAAATCGATACTTTTTTTTTCGGTTGCATCCACCAAAAAAGGTGAATTAAGGTAAAAAATGAAGAATCCTCGAAGGAGAGCTCAAAAAAAAATTATTTCCAATGGCGCATTGCATTTGAATATTTTCCATAAGAATAACCCAGGAAAATATTAGGATATTTGAATGTGGTAGTGCAACTCGACAGGAAAAAATCACACAAAGATGTCATTAACATATTCTCATGGAGAATCGAATTTCCAACAAAAAAGTTTTTACGAAAAATTAGCTCGTAACAACCGTTCAAGTGGAATCGCTGTCTGAAATTGAATTGATAGAAAACAAATAATTCGAAAGGCTGTAAAAATCGAATTTACGAATCGCTTTACGAAAAAACTTTTTGGGGTTTTTTTTTTGTAGAGAATGTTCTGCTGTAACATACAATTTGCATGGAATCGTTCTCACAATATTTATCTGATACAAAAAAGAATCAAGTACAACAAGAAATATAAAAAAAACTACGTCCATCATTGATCGTGTTTCGAAAAGTTGTATTCAATTAATTTGGTTTAATAAGATAAAATAATTTATTTTTACATCATAATGCTTGATAATCATCGTTACTTTTTTTTAAGAGTCAGTTTGTTGCAATTAGGTATTTCTGTCGATGATTTTGCACTACGCCCAATAAACATTGTAGCTGCTTTTCGTTTTTTGTTAATGAACCGTTTTATGCTTCTATCAAAGTGACACCACGTTCGGCTACGTTATTAACGACTTTTGGATTTAAAAAAAATCTAAGCAACTCAAATAAGTGGCATTTTCCGGCCGTAATTCAAAATTTACTCCCAAAAAATCATGAGGTAAATTGAATTGCTGGAAAAGAAATAAGGATTCTTGAGTAACGAAATCGCTTATGTCTTTTTTCAGCACCATTTCCCAATCATTTTTTTTAACATTTACTCACTCGGAAGGATTTTTGGATTTTTCTCGAGATTGCAGAGCTTGTACCATTTTTGCCTTCACACTTATCGGCACAGCATTGTCAAAAAACGACAAAGCAACAATTTTCTCGTTAAAGTACCACAAGTGACTAGCTAATTTTTTCGAGGCAGCCTCCCCTACTACAGGATTCACTTCGCAATAACGAATGAAATTTTGTAGCAGTGACAGATCTTGATTTGAGGCCAAAATGAGGGAAAAATGTAGCGGTTTCCCGTTCGTGGCCTTAGTGTGAAGCTTGTAGCTTTGCACTACGAGCTACCGCATACTGCCGCCAGGTGGCAGCGTGTGCCATGGCGCGCACGTCGCTTAAATAAAAAAGTTTAATTTGAGACAGCGATACCACTTGAACGGTTGTTCTAAGCTAATTGTTCGTAAGAACTTTTTTGTAGGGAATTCAATTCTCTATCAGAATATCTTAATGACATTTTTGTGAGATTTTTTTCTGAAGAGTTTTACTACGAAGTTCAGAAGTGCCAATATTTTCCTGTGTTACTCTTATGGAAAGTATTCAAATGCAATGCGCCGTTCGAAATAATTTCTTTTTGAGCTCGCCTTCGAGGATTCTTCTTTTTTTACCTTAATTCACCTTTTTTGGTGGATGCAACCGAAAAAAAAATATCGATTTTTTTCCGCACACCCTAGTGTACACTGTATTGAGTACAGAGTGATTCATTGAATTTCGCAGTGTAGCACGGTGGTTTTACTCGTCTTTCGACAGTTCGTGACGTTATCTGTGCACTCTGAGATTTTCACAGTTACACAGGTTTATTTGCAGTTTGATATTGTGAATACATCAGTGATTTGAGTAAAAATATTCAACTGTAAAATTCAAATGCGATCACTGTTTTTTATACTGTACGCAAATGATGCACGAGGTGAGGCACGAGGCCAGGACACAAAGGATTACCAGTTAGTAGTGCGTGGTTGATGAGACGCGGACATCGAAATTTGTGCGACATAATTCAGGAAATTATAAAAAAGAGAGAATTATTTACAAAAAGGTACGGTCTTGTGTATGTGACTGAGTTTTAAATATTTTCTACACATTTTTTTCAAACTTCTTTTATGGATAAACTTTTTTTTGCGTGTCTGCATAAAATCTGTCGATATAACTGGCGCATTAATTGTACATAATACAGATTAACCAACTGTCAAATTACAAGTTTTGTTAAATCTATATTACAGTGTTGAACTGTGAAAATTTACTTTTGACTACACTGTATTTTGAACTGTGTGTTCCAGTAAACGATACAGTAGAGCGGTTCGAGTGCAAGGAGGACAGTATACCCACATGGAAATAAAATATATAAAAAATATATCGGAAAATACATAAAACAAATATCAAATACATTTTGTACGAAAAGTTGGATATGTCAAGTATAATTTTGGATATGATTAAAAACCTATGCGATATATAAACATAAATAGCTTCTAAGGTGTACATTAAATATATTAGATATGTATACTGAATATATGTTTAATATACTCGGGAGCATAACGGAGAATGTATGCTGACATCTAAAAAAAGATACATTCAAGATACATATAAAATATATTGAAATTGCATGACTAACGTACGCTTTATACATTTTTAATAGGATATCCAAATATATTTAAGGTTTGCTATATGTATATTTGAATATATATTACTATATATTTATATGTATATATAGTAATATACCATGAATAGTCTCAAGATCCGTTTGAATCATAAAAAATGCTCATAAATGATACACTTTCGATTAATTCAGTTTATATATACATTTAAACACACACACACACACACATCTTCAAGTCGGTATCTCGCGAAGACCTAGCCGCACTAGCCGGAATAAATGATCGGACAAAAAAATCGAAGGTTATGTAATCTCGTAATTCTATTCGATTATCGCTCTCTATGCGAACGCAATTAAGTAATTGATCCGATATTGTTAGTTACTCTTGTAAATCCACACATTTCTCAATAACCTAACATTGTGTATTGTACCATATGCAGATGATACGAAAGTTAATTTATCAAGTAGAACTAGCTCAGTGTGGAAGGTCCCAGATCATCACTCAGAAGTCCCGGGTTCGAAACCACCTTACGACGTGTAAGCGTCTGATATAATTTAAATTTGAACCATTAAAATATTTGAACCGAAAACATCATAATCGTAATTAACGACAAGGAAAAATATCGTAAAAGGGTGCAATGATGTAAATAACGTCATAACAAAATTTTTAAGAATATTTCAAGTATAGATTAAATATACTCCAAGTATATCTTAAATACACGTTGAATATATTTTAATAATATTTAAAATGTAGTATGAATATATTTCAAGTATATTTTAAACGGCGTATGAACATATATCGTGTATATTTTAGATGTATTTTAAATACATTTAAAGTACATTTCAATTATAAGTCGAATACAGTTAAAATACAATTGTAGTATATTTTGAGGGTAATTTGAGTGCATTGTAAGTATATTTTCAATATAGTTCGAATATACGTAACATTCTGAAGATCTATTTTGGACGAAAACTTCGATATCGCGAATATATTTTTAATGCATTTCCCGTATATATTGCATATATCTAATCTATATCTAAGATGCATAATATATATCTGAAATCTATTTTACATACATTTTTAATATATCTGAAATATATTTTACATACATTTTTAATATATCGAAAACTATATTTTTACATATATTTTATTTCCGTGTGGGTAGGAACTGTAATAATTTACTTTGAGCACACTGTATTTTGAGCACTGTGTTTCAGTAAATATCGCTGTGCAATCGCTCGAGTCCAATGCGAACTGTGTAGCGCCTGTATTTTGTACTATTTCTTTTTTTCCGTGTGGAAAACAGCGAGAACTTATTCAACGTTCTTATTCAATGCCTACGTGATGTGATTCGAGCAGGATATCCGGACGATTACGACAAAGGTTACGGAGCCGGTGGTCCGGGCGATCGTTATCCGGATCAGTATCCCGACGACCGATTCCCGACGAGCAAGTTCCCGAACTTGCCGCCCTCAGGAGTGATGGACGATCGTTATCCGGATAGGCCGGATCGGTATCCAGCGGTCAAACCTGATCGTTATCCCGATCGACCGGATCGTTATCCCGATAGACCGGATCGCTATCCCGATAGACCGGATCGTTATCCCGATCGACCGGATCGCTATCCGGACCGGCCCGATCGATATCCAGCCAGCGGCGATCGGTATCCTCTCGGCGGCAATCGTTATCCGACCAGCGGCGATCGTTATCCAGTTACCGGCGATCGGTATCCGGTTACCGGCGATCGTTATCCGGTTACCGGCGATCGTTATCCAGCCGACGGCGATCGCTATCCACCTGGCGGCGATCGTTATCCACTAGGCGGTGATCGTTATCCGACTTACGGCGATCGTTATCCGATCACCGATCGATATCCCGCCCCGGGTGCTCCTGGATTTTCACCGAGCGGGGATCGGTATCCGATTCGCGGAGATCGTTATCCCGTAAACGGTGATAATTATCCCATGGTTGGTGGTGTCGGCGGGGCGCATCGATATCCACCAACCTCCCATCGTTATCCGGCGGTTCCACCGAATCGTTATCCACCGGTCGATCGTTATCCCGTGAGAGACGATCCATACGGGAACGGAAATCGCTATCCGCTTCCACCTTCCGATCTGGATCCTCTCAACCGATATCCGGTGGCGACCGGCAATGGCGCACCACCTGCTCGGTATCCAAGCGTCGACAGATACCCGGACAAAGATCTCTATCCAACTCGCGACAGGTTAGTTTTGCCGTGACGGCTGTTCTCGTAATTAAGTTTATTTGTAAAAAAATCGATCTTTTCTTCTTCTAGAATTGTGCTTTTGTGCTAATGAAACATCATAGCAGAGGGATTTTTGAAAAGAACAATTTTAATCGTAATTGTTAATTGTTTTTTGTCACGAAAATTCAAACAGCCGACGCTTACGCGAAACGCCGCGCGATTGGCGCTGACGGTTGTGACGTCACGATGCTGCAAGTTGTAGAATTATAGGTTAGACGGTTTACGCGCCGGTGTAAATATATCAGAGTTGGGCGTAATTCTATTTATAAATACGAATACGAATTTATACACATCGTGACTTTCGTGTGAATATAAATACATATTTATTCGTACTTCACTTATTGTAAATACGAATACAAATACAATTGTTTTCACAAATATTCTGAACATACAAATAAATTCACCGAAAAAATTGTGAATATTCACAAAAAATGTGAATATTTACAAGAAATCCTGTGTATTTAAAAAAATTCACAGCAAAATCTGTGAATGCAAATGTATTCACAAAAAAGTGTAAATACAAAAAAATTCACCAAATAAGTTGTGAATTTTGTTGTATTTGAGACAAATTAAAATCAAATTCACAATGATTGGATGAAAATTTACATTGAACGTGAGTTCTTACGTATTTTGAGAGAAAACATTGCGTCGGGGCAAGGAAGTTTTTGCAAACAAATTTGTGAGTTTCAAATATTATCTTATAAATATGAAAAAATTCACAAAATGTGTTGTGAATTTTCTCAAGTTGAAGAAAATTGAAATCTAATTTACGAGAATTATCTTAAAATTTACATCACAAGTGAGTTCTTACGTATTATGAGGGAAAACATTGTGTTGAGGCAAAGAAATTTTCGCACAAAAAGTTTTGTGCAAAAATTTATTTGCCTCGAGGCAATGTTTTCTCTCAAAATACGTACGAACTCACTTTTGGTGTGAATTTTAATCAAATCGTTGTGAATTTGATTTTTATTCGTCTTAAATACGAAAAAATTCACAACTTATTTTGTAAATTTTTTTGTATTTACAATTTTTGTGAATACATTTGCATTCCCAAAATTTGATGTAAATTTTTTTTATTCACAGGATTTTTTGTAAATATTCACATTTTTTGTGAATATTTACAATATTTTCTGTGAATTAATTTGTATGTTCAGTATATTTGTGAATACAATTGTATTTGTATTCGTATTTACAATAAGAGAAGTATGGATAAATTTGTATTTATATTCACATGAAAATCACGATGTGAATAAATTCGTATTCGTATTTATAAATAGAATTAGGCACAACTCTGAAATAAATGTGACACTTGGTGATACTTTGCATACGAAACCATCTCAAAGACTCTTCAAAAGTCAAAAGTTACTGTAATTAGCGTGCAATTATGTGTAAAAAAGAGGGCTTCTGACGGACATTTTTATAGTAACAGAGTTTCTGAGCGACGATTTTCAATTTAAGGTAATCCTATCGCCAGGTCTCAATCCATAGGATTTTCATAATTTTTTTTGAGCCTCACTACATATATAAATAATTGTCCCTGTAAAATTGACTGTTACCAACTGTTAGCTTTCAAATAATCGTCATATTAAACGTGCATTTTCGAACTACTTTTCTACATCTATTTGTAAAAATATGCATTTTTGAACATTCGGTGATTACATTAAGTGCTTTCATTACTTTGTATAATTATTTTCTATAACTTTTTCTCGCTCAATTAACGTGGAACGAATTGGCAACGTCGTAAATCGCGGTATATCATAATACCCAGGTTGGCAGAAGTGTCGGGAAGTCATATGCGCCCCGTTCGTAACCTCAATATCGGCCCAAGGAGCTGTCGAAAATGAATATCGATCCGAGTAAAAAAATTCCGCTAAGAAGAAAAAATGTTTACTAAAGTTGTCTATAATCTCGAAGAAATCAAAAACTTTAATAATTTTCCTATATTAAAAAAGAATATGTATGAAAAAAAATCCGCGTTATTTTGTTTTTGTCTAGAAATGTCTAGAAATGTACAATTTCTGAACATAGTTATCAAATCAATATTAAGTAATTATTACTAATTAAGAGAATACATACCGATAATATTCGTTGTTAATTATCCTGACCGAGTAGTTTGAGGTTCCAGGGCATGATTATCGAATACCGATAAGATAGGTAGCATTTGTGCCGTCTACGACGTTGCCATGATTACACATTCTAATATTTTGTGTGCTCGATTTTCGCACAAATTCTCCATCAAAAACATTAATTCATTTGATAACGGTATTGTGAATCCTCATTTTCACGGTACCAATGGTCCGATAACTAGTCAAACGGTACCTATTTTTTCAGCTCCGTGGTAACATTCACTTAGCAGATATTAATAATGTGCTGAAAAATAATTGGGAGCTTTCCATAAGCTCAATGTAATTTGCTCACGAAATACGTCGAGTGGCTGATTTTTTTTCTAAAAAACGGTACTGTGGATCGTATTCAAACTGCACAGGATGATCAGCAGAGCTTTTAAAGGTCCAAAACAAATTTTAGGTCGGTGGTAACATGTTGACTTAACCCCAGAACAACCTTCAGGGAAGACGCCACTGTAACTGCCCATTTACGACCGTTTTCTTTGGAATTGTTTTTAAAGAAAGGAATAAAATACGTGGTCAACAGAACTTTTAGGCTATATCAGGCACCATACAAAAAAATGTATTTGTCAAAAGAAAACAAAATGGCGGCGCACGAGTCGCTATAGCCCTAATGGTTTTCAGCCAACTCTCACCGCGCCACGCAGTAGAACTGTCGTAAATTTTATCCCGTTGAAATTTCCTGTTTTTTATTTTATCCTGTTAATTTTATCCGTTTGAAAAAAAAGTTCGTTTTTGCAACCATAATTTTCATATAAAAAATGATATATTTTTTACAATTTTCAATTAATCGAAAAAAGCGATCGTACTTGACTGTTCACGCAGCCTAAAGAAGCTGCAGTTAAAATTCCAATTCGATTGGACGAAAAGTGTTCGAGCACTGCTGCGTGCCGATTCCAAAAACATGGTTTTGAGAAAAAAGTTTTTGTAGTCAACGGTTTTATAGACGCTGCTGCTGATGATTTTTCCCGTAATCTAATGCCACCTATTGGCAGAAAATGAAACTTTTTTTAGTCGGTAACTTTTCCCCAAAGATTTTTCCCCAAAGGCTTACGAGAATCGAGAACTGCGTCTACCGACGTGAGATCGCCGAAGGCGCTTTTCAGCGCTCGGAGACTTCCCTCAAAAATAGCTCGAAAACTACGTTAAAAACTTTTTTTTCAACTATCAACGGTTCAACCGATTTCTCAAAAGTGTTTTCAAAAACGATTTTTTTAAATGTTACAGTTGTGTCCTCCCTTGAGGAGGTTGGAGCGATTCAGTTGAGTCAAATGACGGTTTATTCAATTTTTTTTCAATGAACCTCAAAACAATGCATACGAGGTACAGATTTATTCTATATATGCTAATTTTTTTTAAATATATAATTAAAGGGCAAAATTATGCATTTTAACATTTTTATTACGTAAAGTAGAAAAACTTTTGTGTTACTACCAACTTGAAAAAGCATAACATTATCGATGATTATTATGAAAAAACTACGACAACGAATGTTTTATACAATTCACAATGAAATTTTGAGTAATTCATAATTATGCCTATTCATATTTACGTCACGAGATCATTGGCCCATGGTTTAAGATGGGCAGGATGAGGATTTTTTTTTTCTAAATGGTCACAAAGGTTCAGTTTACGTTAATCCGTCGTTAGAAAAGATTTATCTTGGTGCTAGATAACAATAAAAATTACATAACCTTAATTGTGAAAGCCTTGCCCATCTAACCGCACGTTAAATTACATACATTAAACTATTTTTTATCTCTGGTGTTTGGTGGTGGAAAAAGTTCAAAAAATTCGTAAAGACTCAGTATAGTGTAAACAATAACGTGTATTTTTTTAACCCTGCGTGTGTACACTATATTTTTCGAGACATGGTGTGTACACTGGGTCTTTTACGGACCAGTCGGGTTTTCAAAGTTTTCTACGCTTTCGAAAAATCTGAAAAAATTCTGGGTTACTTCTTGAAGTGTCTACTACATGACCCAGAAGTTTCCAAAGTCGAAAGTGTAAAACCGTTGTAAGTGAAAATTGAAGAATAGTGGAAAAAGCGGAAAAAACGTAATTTTGTTTAAAAAATCGTAACTTTACAATAAACAAATATTTAACAAAACGGTTATAGGCTTGTGTAGCTTAGACTATGAGCTTTCAAAAGAATATAGTGCCTTTGGCGTGGGCTCCAAAAAGTTGAATTATTTAAGCACCTGAAAGTGGGGAATATTTTACGGATTCAAGCATGTCATAATAATCGGAACGGTAATTATTTGGACCAAAATGAGTTTTTACTGTTGCAAATACAAAAATTATGAAACATTAATAATAATTAGTGACAAAAAAGGAATTTACGTGCGCAATTGTGGCAAAAGTGCGTTCGATGATCATCGCAAACCAACGTTTCGCACGATGCACAAGAATACATTGTTTTTTTTGTTTTCTTCGTGAACTTCTCCTCCACCGGCTTCATTTGAAATTTCTTAATCGTACAACACGCCAGGGCAACGGTTGTGTAAATTGTGGATAACCTGAGATGCACTTCTTTCACCCATCTTCAAAAACTGTTAGAACAAAAAAAAATGTTTTCCCGACAAAGCATGGACTAATTTAAAAAAATCGAAAAAGCAAGAAAGTAAAGAAGGCAAGAAATAATATAGCAAAACTTTATTTTCTATAAAAATATGGAAAAATAACGGACTTATGAGCCAAAAATACAACAACAAAAAACAGTTTTGAGATAAAAGTCCGTAAAAAATAGCCGAAACAACATCAAGTTACATAAAACATTTATTGTAGCCATGAAAATACTATAAAACTACGAGAAAAGCAAAAAAAAACTGCATTCACGCACCTTCGAAAATACCGACGCCGTGTGTACACTGGCCCTTATAGGGAACGGACACGACTTGCACTGGCTGGCGTTTTTAAGTAAACTGCCAGACCCGGGCGTCCCTTGGGCCTTTAGTCCCCACTGCTACCTAGATTTTTTAGGGGGGGTAGCCGAAGCCCGCCCTCTATTCGTGAGAGAGAAATTTGAGTTTCAAATTTCGACTGTTCCTTCAAAGACCCAGTGTACACACGCAGGGTTAAAATTAAATTTAACCTTGAATTGTGGCTAACGCTCCAACCTCCTTAAACTACACGCACGCAGTTCTGGTAACGCCATCTGATGGAAAACAGCGAGAAATTATTCAACGTCCTAATACTTTTATTATAAAAACCGCACATGATCTTTACAGTGAAAAAAAATCACTTTTATAATCCAATTGCTGAGGGACGTCAACTTCGATGACCTTGAGAGATGACGGCTTTCACTGGGCTGAACATTTTTATCAGCATATGCAGGCCGCGGAAGTGGAGGCTTCGACGAGAAATATGATTCGCGCCGTTTACTTGACTGACGTTGCCAAATCGTGACTTTCATCGATACAGATATCCGGGCTTGGGCACCAACAGTCTCTATCCGTCGGGTGGATTCGACGACGACACAAGGGGCACCAAAGGTGGACACGTCGACCGTCCTTATTACGGTGGATCGGGCTCACTCGGTGTCCGTCCGCTCGGCTACGGGAGCGCTGGTGGCGTCGCGGGCGCCGGATTGGGACCGTACGGCGACGCCGGGATGCCGGCTGACGGTGGCTACGACAGTGGCTACGACGTTTCGAGACCGGTCGGTAATGCCGGTGGCCCGATTATCGGCAGACCACCCCTTCACTCGAGATGCGACGAGCAAGAAAATTTTCGTCAAGTTGGACAGAGAACGCGCGTTCGAAAACCTTTCGTACGAAGATACACGACCGCCACGAATTTACCGGCGTGCGAACGCGAGTGCGCGGATGCCCGTGATTTCGTTTGCCGATCGTTCAATTACAGACCGTACGCCGCACCGTACGGAGCCGAGAGAGACAATTGCGAGCTGAGCGACCGGGATTCCCGCGACATGGACATGGGCAACCCCGTCTATTACGATACCGGCTCCGATTACGATTTCTACGAGAGGAACAACGGCAGACAAGGCGCCGAAGGAGAATGCCTCGATGGTGCGATTCCAATCGTTTTATTTTTTGGTTTATCGATGAATTGATGGGGAATACGAACGAGCGGGCGCCCAGGGATTTATGGGAGTCTTGCAGAAATATTAACATGCAGATTTAAGGGGCCTTCTCACTTTAGCCGATAAAAAAGGGTTGTTCATGAATTTTTTTAAAAGGTCTATAGTTAGATATTGATATAACAGTTTTTACACTTAATAAATACACTTTCGAAATACAGTTTTTAAAAATGTATTTATTTAAGTAACTATTTATAGACGAAAATGGTGGTAAAAAAAATGTTCTAAAAAAATTGTAGGTCCGCGCTGTTGATGAAATCTCGGAGATGGATCACCCGAAACAAAAAAATCAAACGGTTTTAGATTCAGTATGTTAATGGCTATAGCGCATATCATACGATTTTTTTATACGTGCAAAAATAACAAAATGGCGGACATTTTTCGAAAAAACAAAAAAAACGTGTTTTTTTTACCGTTGTTGGCAAAAAAATGATAAATATCAAAATTTAAAAAAATCCGTGATATGCGCTATAGGTATAGTTGTAAAAAATATGTGGTTAACATTTCATAAGGATCGGTTCAGTCGTTTCGAAGGTTTTATCGACAAGTCGTCGAAAAACGTTGTTTTTAGAAAAAACGCGTTTAAACTTTGTTTGGGTCACATAAATACATTTAAAAAAATTTGTTTAATGTATTTCGAAAGTGTATCTATTAAACGTAACAACTTTTATATCAATATTTACAATGTAAACCTATCAAAAAAATGCATGAAAATAGCCATTTTTAGCGTCTAAAGTGAGAAGACCCCTGCAAGGCAAAGATACCTTTGAGCGAGGAAAAAATTTGGAGATTTTCATGATTTTTTTTAAAGGAAAGCTTTCTTCTATTTTTTATTATTAGTATTTTTTTGTATTAATTAAACTGTACAAACGGTGGCGGCATGGCATGGTCTTTTAACCTTTCGACTGCACTCTTCCACCACGAACTTCTGACTGCATATGGGGTCGATCGGACCCCAGATGTTTTTCAGATCATCGTATTTCGGTACGTAAGGTAAATGTCCCAATTATTGAACAGCTAAGGATCTGGGGGATTGAATTCGGTGAGAAAAAAATATAGAATCAAGAAAAAACCATCGCTTTCATGTTCAAATGATACTTTGATGTTTTTACTTTCGAAAAATCACCCTTTAAATTATTTTTAAATGATTTCAAATGAAAAAAAGAATATCAATGTGAAGCATGCAAATGTCCCAATTATTGAACACTGGAAGTGCCTATGTCCCTAATATTGAACGGGCATGACCCAGTTATTGAACACTCTCGAGAATTCTTTTTCCGTTCTGAAAATATTACTTTGGGTACAATATTAAGAAATAAAAGCAAAATCAAATACTTAAATAATCTTTTATTAATCATGTAAAAATACAAAAATATATATATTTAGTCTCTTTTGACAGGTTTTTGGTTCATTCGCATTTGGTTTATTTTTGCTTTTCCACTCGAACTTTATTTTATTTTTATTTTCAGCTTTCTCGTTTCTATGTTCTGTTTTTGTTTGATTTTGTCGCAGCTTGGCTCCCTGAAATATTGAAGAGCAAAAAATATTGAACATTACATTCGTATTTTTGGGTTACATTTAGGTTACATTCTCTTTTTACTTTTCTTTTTATGTTTATTGCACGAAAATACAAATAAAAAATATATTTGACGATCTTAGAGTTATTATTAAAAGAATAAAGGTAAGTTTGTACAGGAACTTACAGTTTTTCTTTGAATAAATCCGATTCACACGATCTGTCACACGTTAACTGTCTCGATATTTTGATGGGTTTAATGACGCCATCTTGGAGAATTCGAGTGTTCAATAATTGGGACACACTGCATTTTCGATGTCCCAATGATCGAACACCGTATTTTTTAACAAATAATTAATTAAATTTTTTTTTTTGACATTGCTATTTGCAAGAAATTTTCTGAGGAACCTGAAACGCCTTTACTTTTTGAGATGCGACAGTTTTTGAATTTGTTATGCCCTTACGCATGAAGCGGCGCGTCTTAGCAAAAATGATAAGCAGTTACCACGAGACGTCAAATCGGGTCACCGTTTTTTGTGACTCGGATCACCGTAATTTTTGTTAATATTAACAAATTGCTATTAATTAATTATTTGAAATTTTTATAAATAAGTAAATACATGCAGGTGAATGAAAAATAATAAAAATACACGATAGTGTTCAATAATTGGGACCTGTTCAATAATTGGGACATTTACCTTATGCATTTTTTTTGTGGAAACGTTTTTTGTCGTCGATAATCCTTATTTTATGATCCAAAATTTATTTTTTAAGAAAAACAAAAATGAAACCCCCAAACATTCGTTTAAAGTGGAAGATGCGTTCAAAAATACGTACTTGCATGAAAAAGATCACAATTTTTGTTCTTCAAAATATACTACAAAAAATCTTATAGTATTGTGTATAGTATCTTATAAACTAGATAAACTAGATGAAAAATCTTGTAGTATAGTATCTTGTTGTAGATACGAAAAAAGGACAGTGTCGACCGTCTTTCCAAAAAGTATTTTTATTCGGAGCTTTGTGTTTGAGCATTTTCGAGATAGTGAAAAATGGACAAAATGCACTCCTTCTCTAGATTAATTGTTGAAAACGTATTTTCTCCGCATTTTTATTACTTCAATGACTTATTATTTTATTATTCACATTTACCGCAATCGATCCATAAGTACATTCGGTGCTCGTTGCACACAGCCCTCCGGCATAACCGACTCTTGCTTTTATTTTCATGACCGGCATTCTAAATACATTGTTCATTATAGTAGCGCAAAATGAAAAACATCTATGAGCATTTTCTATCGTAACTCATTTGTATGTAGTAATAAAACACCAAATTTCACCAAAAAAAATGCACTGTCATCGCACTACTGCATAAACGGGGTCGACTTGACCCCAGGTCCTTTTTCAACAACTGTCCTCAGTACACGGGCTGGATGTAGGATGAAGTGGCCACCTATAGAGTAGGAGTGGGGGAACATTCGAGCGCAGCACTGCGACCGAATAGATTACCCAGTTTTACGATACAGTCATTTGAAGAAAAAAAAAACATGGGGTCAAAACGACCCAGTGTGGAGTCGAAAGGTTACACTGCATTTTCAAAACTGCCGTGACGTATAGTTGAAAAACTAATCGACCGATTCTAATGAAATTTGGTATAAATCTTTCTAACCTTATTGCCTAAAACGTGACCCTAAATGTTTTTGAAAATCAAAAAAAGTCTTTTTTATTGCAAAATTTAGCTATTTTTTTCGGAAAATTTAATCTTTTTGTTTCAAAGCCTACCATTTGATCGATTTTTAACATTTTTCACTTTTTCTTGGTTCGTATTCTGTCCATGAGTGTTAATGAAAGAAAAATCTTCGCTGATTTTTTTCGGATTAATCCCGCCGAGCCTACGTTTTACGCCGTCTGACAATTTCCGCCACAGCCCGTTTAGAAGACCATGTCATACCTCCGCCTTTTTAAGAGATTAAGGGAGACTTTGTCCTTGGAGTGCCACATTTCACGTGTTTACATTTTATTTTTTTTTAAAGGAAACGAGTAAAGCTTCTTAAGTGCGGTTTTTTTCTTGCTTTTATTCATGATATACAGAACGTTAAAAAAATGTTTTTTTTTTAAACCAAAATGGCGGCCGTTGCAGCTCCGCGAAAACAGGTCCTCAAATCGCGGGAGGCAAACGGCTGACATCACTGTTTGTTGATCTAAACCACAAATTCAAAGCATATTATCAATCTGTGACCCTTTGGTCATGGAATGACGGATGGGTTTTTCGTTTAGTACAAATTTCGGAAAATGGCGGCAATTTAAAAAAAATCGAATTTTCGCCTTTTTTTTCGCATAAAAAGATAAATAATAAATGCAAAAATGTATCTATCGAAAAAACGATCCGTCATTCCGTGAAGACATATTTTCTGAGTGTGCTCTCCAAATTTCAGGTCGATATGTTAATTACAGCGGTCAGGAGAATGTCAGCCATTTTTAAAAACGTGTTTTCGAGAAAAACGCGTTTAAAGTTTTGTAATGTGTTTACACAAATGTGTTTATAATTACCGCTAATCGGCAATGCCTGGTCCATAGAGGCATCCCTCCTCTTCTTCTAGCTGCTCATGTTGAGCCGTTAACATCTCCCGCTAAATTTCAAGGACAAAGCCTCCGTTAATGAATAAATAAATACCATGTAACAGCCAAAAATAGTAGTAAAACATACCCTAAGTCTGAAAAATGGTGAAGAAATCTTTCCTTTAAAAGAAATAATGAAAATCAGCAATTTTGACCTCGCCTGAAGGTATTTAAATGATCTAACTATCAGTTCGGTTGTTCCTACGCCCGTAAGCAAAACTTGGAATCCAATCACCAACGCGTTGACCAACTATGTTGGACTTTCCAGACACGACGAGAAAAAACAACACTCTTTCTAGCATCGGCTCGGACTGTAATAATTTCCATTCAAATAACAATTCAAATGAATTTCCTGATATTTCCGGGACCAGTGAGCCAGGTGTGCAGTGAAGACGGCATGGAATTCACTTTGAGAACACCCGAAGGATTCATCGGCCGGATTTATACCTACGGATATTACGATCGCTGCTTCTTTCGTGGAAACGGCGGAACGGTCAATGTTTTACGGATCAGCGGAGCTCAGGGTTATCCCGAATGCGGTACCCAAAGGGTAAGGACGACCAATAATTACGTATTTTTGTAAATTGTCAATCAATTTCGTCTGAGTCATCCTTGGGCTACCTCTTCCTTTGTCCCTTGCCTGTTGATTCGATAATACCGGTCACCATACGAATTTAGAGTCTGACTCATGCATCCGCGGTTCTTATTCCTCTTCGGCTTTTAAAAATCGACCTTTTTTTTCACTCCAATACGTTTGCTTTTGTAAATAGAAATGATCGAAATATGGAATTTGATGAAGTAAAAGTTGACTTCATTTGCGTTTTTTTTCTTCGAATTTCCAAAATATTTTTATCCCGACCATCGAAACAAAATGTAGCAAGAGTAGCTGGTAGTTTTATTTTTTTATTTTTAGGATGTCGAATAAGCGAATAGCACTTCAAACACAGACACGATTTTTTTACCCCTGTAATTACAGGTGTCAATAAATCAGTATTTGCCAGGACTGTGGAAAAAGTAATAAAATTCCCCTATTTAGTTGCAGCAGGGTGAAATAAGATGTCTGTTGAAATATGAGCCCTTAATATTAATATTTAGAGGTTCCTTATCGCGATTTTCTAATTCTCATGCTAATAATCATTTTATGACTCAATGCTTTGCTTGCTACTTTTCAATGTTATAACTCGCCAACGGGGTAAACGTACAACAAGGCCCGAAATATATTCTTGTAGGGCATTGAACGCCCTATAAAAAAGGTTTCCTATCGTTTTAGTAAATCTGCTCTTTCAAAAGTTATTCGAGGTCAAAGTTAAATCTGTCGTAAGTTTCAAGATTTTTTCACTTTTTCGGCGAAACTATCAGACTTATCACGAAATGTCACAAGACCTACTATTTTCTTTGAAATCATGACATTAAATAATTCACAAATTAAGTAGATTAATAGTAAACGGCTTTAAAAAATTCATTTTTTGGAGAAAAAAAATTCTATTTCCGTGAAATAAATTGTTATATTAACCAAAAATCAAAGCAAAAAGATGCAAATTTTTTCAATGTTACTTTTTATTGTTTATTTACAGTACGAAAAAGTTATTAGGAAATGTTTTTATAACTTTTACATTTGAAATTCAAAAATATTTTGTTTGAGAAAATATAAATAAAACGAAAAAAATTCCCATGTCGTTTCAATTTTTATCAACAGTACCTATACATTAAAAAGTAACTTTCTAAAAATTGGCCTCTTTTTAATTGTACTTTCGGTTAATATAACAATTCATTTCAGAGTAATCGCAACTTTTCTCCAAAAAATCATTTGTAAAGTCGTTAACTATCAAGCTATTGCATTTTTCAATTAATCAATAATATGTTTCTATAGAAAATGAAGTGATCTTTGAAGAAAGGTTCTGTGAAATTTTGTGATGATAGTTGTGATGATAGTTTCGCAAGATAAGTAAAAAGATCTCGAAATTTACTATAAATTCAACTTTGACCTTGAATAACTTTTGAAACACTAGATTTATCATAAAACGATAAGAAACCGTTTTTATAGAGCGTTCAATTCCCTAAAAATTATGTGTCGGGCATCGTTGTACGTCTGCCCGTTAGCGAGTTATAAAATTCAAAAGTAACAATTAAGGGCTCATATTTTAACTCTCCATCGGCGCGGCTGAATCTGTCAGGCTCAGCAATCACGTTTGCAATCATTTTGAAATTGTTGTACTTTTGGTTTTTGACCCTTATAAATAATAAATGGTTTCCTGAAGTATCTCTTCGCATATTTGCTTTGAATAAATCTCTAAGAAGGTAAGAAATATTTTTTTTTTTGTAAAATAGCTTGGCATAGATTTAAGACCTAAGGAGTTTTCGAGTGGCGCCCGACGGCGTATGTCACGTTACTGCAACTACTGAATAGGGGAATTTAAAGAAAAAAAAATATTCAATTTTTTTCAATCACCCTAATGTACATATCGTATACATTTCAGTACGGAGATACGATGACGAACATCGTTGTAGTGCAATTCTCGGACTACGTTCAGACCGGAAGGGACAAACGCTTCAATCTAACGTGTCTGTTCCGGGGACCCGGAGAGGCCGTAGTTACATCGGGCTACATCGGTGCGGGGTACGCCAGGTCAATTACACTTAGACCCAAAATTCTAGGGGATGTGGGTCCTTGGTTCAGTAACTAGACATCAACTGTGAAAATATGAAGTCATTTGGTACAACCGTTTTTGAGAAAAATTCCGAAAACTTTTCGTCGATTTTTTTACCGGTGGAATCGCGTTACGTTTTCCCTCGTAGTCAGTCGAAGTAACCTCCCAATCAAATCGAGAATGGAGAATACAAATCGAGAATACTCGATGGCCATCGAAAGATCAAATAGAGTGATCAGCTTGGCGAGGTTCGGGTGTAGTATCAATGATTGGTGTTCAATATCCACAAGTCGAATTTCCATAATCGAATATTCATAACCGAATTTCCATAAGTCGAGTATTCATAAGTCGAATATCCATAAGTACGAATATCCTTAAGTACGAATATCTATAAGTACGAATATCTATAAGTACGAATATCTATAAGTACGAATATCCATAAGTAAATATAGAGCAGAAACGAGTGCCAGACATGGCGGGAGGTAGAAGAAAAGTGAGTATAGAAGGAAGCCAAACAAACCCAAACAAACTCACTTATCTCTACCTCCCGCCATTTCTGGCACTCATTCCTACTCTATACTCACTTATGGATATTCGTACTTATGGATATTCGTACTCATGGATATTCGACTTGTTGATATTCGACTTATGGATATTGATACTTATGGATATTCGTACTTATGGATATTCGACTTATGGATATTCGACTTATGGATATTCAACTTATGGATATTCGTACCTGCGGATATTCGACTTATGGATATTCGTACTTATGGATATTCGACTTGTTGATATTCGAATTATGGATATTCGACTTATGGATATTCATACTTATGGATATTCGTACTTATGGATATTCGACTTATGGATATTCACACTTATGGATATTCGTACTTATGGATATTCGACTTATGGGTAATCATACTTATGCGTTTTCGTACTTATGGATATTCGACTTATGGATATTCGTACTTGCGGATATTCGACTTATGGATTATCGTACTTATGAATATTCGACTTTTGGATATTCATACTTATGGATATTCGTACTTATGGATAATCGACGTATGGATATTCGTAATTATGGAAATTCGTATTTATGGATATTCATACTTATAAGTATTCGTGCTTATGGATATTCGAATTATGGACTTATGGATATTCGTACTTACGGATATTCGACTTATGGAAATTCATACTTATGGATATTCGTACTTATGGATATTCGACTTATGGATATTCGACTTATGGATATTCGTACCTGCGGATATTCGACTTATGGATATTCGTACTTATGGATATTCGACTTGTTGATATTCGAATTATGGATATTCGACTTATGGATATTCATACTTATGGATATTCGTACTTATGGATATTCGACTTATGGATATTCACACTTATGGATATTCGTACTTATGGATATTCGACTTATGGATATTCGACTTATGGGTAATCATACTTATGCGTTTTCGTACTTATGGATATTCGACTTATGGATATTCGTACTTGCGGATATTCGACTTATGGATTATCGTACTTATGAATATTCGACTTTTGGATATTCATACTTATGGATATTCGTACTTATGGATAATCGACGTATGGATATTCGTAATTATGGAAATTCGTATTTATGGATATTCATACTTATAGGTATTCGTGCTTATGGATATTCGAATTATGGACTTATGGATATTCGTACTTACGGATATTCGACTTATGGAAATTCATACTTATGGATATTTGTACTTATGAATATTCCACTTATGGATATTCGATTTATGGATATTCGTACTTATGAATATTCGACTTATGGATATTCGTATTTATGGATATTCGACTTATGGATATTCGACTTATGGATATTCATACTTCTGGATACTCGTACTTATGGATAATCGACGTATGGATATTCGTACTTATGGAGATTCGTATTTATGGATATTCGTACTTATGGATATTCATACTTTTGGATATTTGTACTTGTAGATATTCCACTTATGGATATTCATACTTATGGATATTCGACTTATGGATATTCGACTTATGGATATTGGACTTATGAATATTCGTACTTCTGGATATTCAGCTTATGGATATTCATACTAATGGATATGCGAGTTATGGATATTCGTACTTATGGATATTCGCAGTTATGGATATTCATACTTATGGATATTCGACTTATGGATATTCACTTATGGATATTCGACGACAGTGATTATCAATAGCATGTATCCTAATGGATAACCGTCGAAATTCAGCAGATCTGGTTCGCCAATTCCGATCGAGTATCTTCCGGCCGAAAATACACTGAGCTCTCGCGTGCGTTTGCTCATTCTCTACCAAGGCAGACCAACGACCACTATCGCAGTCGGCGATCCACTGACCTTCAGACTCGAGGGTCAAGACGGGTGAGTCTTCTATCGGGAGAAACCGCATCACCGCGTGAAACCTGTTGTTCGACGTCAACTAATGTACATTCTCTCTTCAGGTATAATTACGTCACTGACATATTCGCTACGAACGTCATTGCGAGAGATCCATACTCTGGCCGAAGTGTCCAGCTGATCGACAGATATGGGTGAGCTTTGCCACGAATTCAATCGTTTTGTTAAATCTAATTTCACAGAAAATATTGACACTGAAGTACTTTGCTAGTGTCAAATGTTCATTTCACTGCGCACTTCCGTTCCGTTGACTTTTAAGGCTCCGGTTTTGAGTTAAGGGGGGAGATTTTGTTCTCGCCTTAAGCGAGGTCAAAATTGCTATTTTTCAAGATTTTTGTGATTCCTTCACCATTTTTGAGACTTAGGGTATGTTTTGTTACTACTTTTGGCTGTTACATGGTATTTTTTTTATTAATCTTCGAAAATGGCGGTATGGCGGTATTAATACTCATACGCAGAATATAAACCAAGAAAAAGTGATATTCGATAAATAATATAATAGAGTGATAATCGATTAAATGGTACGCTTTGAAACAAAAAGATTGAATTTTCCGAAAAAGTTTTTTTTTTAAACTTTCAAAAACATTTAGGATCATGTTTAGACAGTAAGATTTTTTTCATTTAGATTAAGATTTAATTTAGATTTATACCAAATTTCATCAGAATCGGTCGATTAGTTTTTTAGCTATACGCCACGCCAGTTTAGGCCATTTTCAAAGATTAATATAAAAATACCATGTAGCAGCCAAAAGTAGTAATAAAACACACCCTAAGTCTCGAAAAGTTGAAAAAAACTTTCCTTTGAAAACGAATCATGAAAATCAGCAAATATTTTCCTCGTCTAGAAGTATCTCCCCCCTTAATGACTATTGCGTTCTTTGTTCTTCTGTATAAAAGGAACTTAATGTTCCTGAAAACGACCGAAATCGCGTACTTCATCGAACTGTATTCCCGAAACGTCCCAAAACGTTAAAAACGTACGTTTAGGAAAGATGTATGTGTGTGCGCGAATTTTTGTTTTTGTACCCGCAAAAATTTCGAGAGTTTTTGGTATATTTGGCTGAATTTTCACACACAAATCGCGTATCGTGGGGAGTATGTTCTAAAATTCTAAAATGGATTTTGCGAAAATCCGTGGAACGCTCCACATCTCAATGTTGTTTTTTTTTTTTATAAAAACCCTTCAAAGCGCTGTAACTTCAATTTTGTTTAGATATGTGGTCAAATTTTTGTATGGAAGTAGAGTATCGTACGAGGTATTTTCGGATGAAGCTGTGCGATAATTGGTGCAGGATTTGAATTTTAAGTCGGTTTTTATTTTTTAATAATTGTCTTTTGATAACATAACTTTCTCAATGTTTAAGGGGTTAGGCTACTGTGACGGACCCAAAATCAGGGTTATTTGAAAAAATGTATTTTGAAGGAATAAGCAAGATGATTGAAAAATCGTTGAGACATATATTTGTATGTACATTGACAAAGTAGTGTACCAAATTTCATTTGGAAATATTAATAATTTAAGAAGTTACAGACAATCTCGTGCAGGACCTTTGAACGTAAGAGAGCTCAACGGTGTACTTGATTTTGGCCATCCGGTTGATCGGAAACGAAAAAAAAAACGAGTTTTTTCTTGAGATACATAATCTTGGCTAGGACTTGACGGATCTTTTTTGTAATCGTGTTTCAATCGTAAAAATAAAAATTAGAATTTTTGTTCTCGATTTTTGGAGGAAAAATACCATCATTATTGTGAATAACTAATGAAAAAAAATGTTGAGAAAAAAACGTCGGTCAAGACTAAACTACTATTACACGGAATAGGAATACCAAATTTGAAGTCAATCCATTCATTAGAGCTCGAGAAATCGTGTACACCGTTTTGAAAAACATAGTTTCGAGGAAAACGCCTTTAAGGGCGGGGTAAAGTATTTAAATTTTTTTAAAAATTTTTTAAACGAATGCATAATATATCAAGAATATTGTGTTAAAATTTCAAGTCGATCGGAGTAAAATTGACGAAGTTATGAGTATTTGAGCGTCTATTGCTCCATGCCGTTCTCTTCTCTTCTGCGTTTTTCAAACCGTTTTTCTGAGACTTGTCATATTTGAAGTCCGTGTGCACGATAACTCAAAATCTACTGGACCAATCGCTTTGAAATTTTGCACAGTACTTCTTCACATAATTCACCAGGTATTGTCGGGAGCTTTTTTGTTTTTTTTTAATAATTACTAATTTTTCAACAATAAATTAGCCGATTTTTTTTAGCGAAAATCGGGTTTTTGGCTCCCAAGTGCTACGAAAAATCGAAAAATCGGGAAAAAAAATCCTCCCGTCATTACCTCGAGAAACATCTCCTTTAACAAATGCATTTTGATTTTTTTGTTTCAAATGATTCTGTTGCGAGTTATGGTGCACACCGCAAACCAACTTTTTTTCGAGGCGCCTCCGGGGTTTAATTTTCACTCGCTCAATTTTGAATATTTTGCAATGCAAATTTAGGAGAATGTTGTTCAAATGTTACTTTATTATATGTAAATTTTTCAATAAACGAACACTATTCGTTACGCCAAAAAAAAAATCTTAAAAACATGCCTTTTTTTCGCCGAATTAACCTTACCCCGCCGTTAAGGGGTTAGGCCACAGTAACGGGTATAAAATCATGTGCGAATTTAACAATTCTTTTTCGTATGAAAAAGTGATTCACTCATAAAATTAATGACCCATCTATTTAGTATGAATATCAAGCTGTTAGAAAATATATATTTTTTTTCGATGTACAAAATGGCCGACTTCTAATATTTTATTTTGTTATCTTTTTTTTAGGCACTCCGCGGCATGAAATTTAGCATGCACAATTTTTCACCTAGAACAAAAAACAAAAATTCTCGTCAATCTACATTAGAATACCTAGAGAAGTACGTACAGAATTTAAAATTTTTTATTTTATTCAAAAGTTGTAGGTATTTGAACTTAAAAAATGAATGATCAGTGAAAAATTTCGTTATAACTGCTCACAAACTGCTCATAAAATGAAAAGTTTTCGATTAATCAGAAATTCCCTGCGTACCTCTCTGCGAAATGCAATTAGGAAATTTCAAGTAAATCGAGTAAAACTTGTTGAAGTTATTTACCACACCAATTGGAAAAAAGCTGTTTCGAGAAGTTTCGAGTAGTCGGCCATTTTGTACATCGAAAAAAAATGTATATATTTTCTAACGTCTTGATATTCATACTAAATAGATGTGTAATTAATGTTATGAGTGAATTACTTTTTCATACGAAAATAAATTGTTAAATTCGCACATGATATACCCGTTACTGTGGCCTAACCGCTTAAAGTTTTACTAGCAGCTCTATCGCTGTGATCAAAATATTACCTTCAATCTGCGATTCCTGCACCATATCTTGGATCTTCCTCGTCAATTTGAAGCAACTATGAATTTTTGAATTTTTTTACAGTAGCCTAACCCCTTAAGATGTCTGAATAAATTTCTATACGCACAAAGTTATAATACAAACTTTATATTTAGCATAGCAATGGCTGGCAACGTTTCACGTCGCATTATTGTAATACAGTTTTGGGAAAACTGTGGTCCAGATTATAAACATGCTCATTTCTTGCTCATGCAAAACGATGAGGATGCAATATGCAAGTTTTTTATTTGCACGACTTTCGAAATCTCGTTTGTTCCGGTGTTACAATTTTCTTCGCGTTTTTTCGACAGTTGCCCGGTTGACAATTACGTCTTTCCCGGCTTGGATCGGCTTAGAGAAGGCGACAGTCTCGAGGCTCGTTTCAACGCATTCAAAATTCCGGAATCGAACTTCCTCGTGTTCGAGGCGACCGTGAGATCTTGCCGGGACGGGTGTCAGCCCGCTTACTGTTCCGGCGGGGCTGGAAGAAGCGAGCCCTCTTTCGGCAAACGCAGAAGACGATCTGCATGGAACGACACGGTGACGGACGACGACGAGGCTGACGGAGATTCGTCGTTCGGCGCGAACAACGCCACGCGCGAGACGCCGGAAAGCAGCAACGTCGAGAGGGACAACGAGGGCGAGGAGGAGCGCGTCAGAGAAATGATCGAGGTAAACAAAATTCATCTAACCTTCAAACATTCATAGCCTGCGATATCTCGGATGTACGTATCCGAATTGTCCTCTGTCAACTTCGGTAACTTGTCGATAAAGAGTGTTTCAAATAACCTCACATTTTGAATTGCGCGCTATTTTTTTGTGGCGAACATGGAGTACTTATCTTTGGCATCAGGACGTATTGAGGTTTAGTCATGGAGAATTACACGATCGAGCAACGCATAGGTATTGTTATTGGGAGTACAAATAAGTCTCCGCCGTTTGACAAAAGATGGCCCCACCAGGAGGTTATGGTTGAAATTGTTAGATGTAAAACGTCATATCGTAAGGTTGGACATCTGGCAAGACCATAACCTTGAAATATTAGCGATTTCGTATCAGCATCACATAATTTTTTTCGTGCGAAAATGTCGAGTTTAGAGCCAAATAAGCGTTATTTGCGGGATCTTGATAACTCTACTTCTTTAATTCAAAGAAACCTGCAGCTGAGGCGCATCGATTGCTTGTAGAAGCATATGGTGAGGCTGATACAAAATCGATAATATTTCAAAGTTATGGTCTTGTCAGATGTCCAACCTTACGATATGACGTTTTACATCTGACAATTTCAACCATAACCTCCTGGTGGGGCCATATTTTGTCAAACGGCGGAGACTCATTTGTACTCCCAACATTTATTAATAAAACGTGTTATATACTTGAAAAGTACGAATATTTTAATTTTAATATAAGGTACATACATGGAGGTTATGTGTGATACACAATATCCGATAAATGGCATATGCGGCATGGACTTGGAAGACATATTCTTTCAACAAGATGGCGCAACCTGCGTCACTGCGGGCGAAATAATGCAATTATTGCAGACGCCATTGGCCATCTTTTGTCAAACGGCGGAGATTTATTTGTACTCCCAATGTTTGCTGTAATGTAACTGCATAGTTATTCGAGACGAAGTTTCATGGTCTCGTTATCTCGCGCGGCGACGATGTGAATTGGCCATCAAGATCGTGCGATCTGACGCCATTGGCCTTTTTTCTTCGAGGTTTTCTAAAAAGAAAAGTGTATGCCAATAATCCACAGACCATTCCGAAGATCAAGGAAGCAATTGGACGCACCATTAATGAAATTAGTCCGCAATTATGGCAAAATGTTATTCCAAATTTCGTCAAAAGAGTGAACGTTTGTAAACAGGGACAAGGCGGCCATTTAGCGGACATTGTGGTCTACACATAACCTCCATGTTTGCACCGTATATTAAAATAAAAACATTCGTACTTTTTAAATAAATAATACGTTTTATTAATAAATTTAAATGTCAGGTCATTTTGAGACACCTTTTATTTGATTTTGGAATTGTACGCCTTTTTACGAAGGGTACAGAGAAACTGTGAAAAACCTGTGCCCTCCGGAAACTCAGTAAAACGGTCATCCATCTAAGCATTGGTCCAGACCAGCGCTGCTTACCATTAAGGGGCTACGTCTACCTAGAGGCCCGAAAAAAATGTCGAAAATACGAAAAAATTCTCGGACACGCTCGGTAAAAAAGAAACGCATTTTTTTAAACACAAAAGTACATATATAGAGAGCTTTTGAAAAAAAGTTTTGAGATCTTGAGCTCAAACTTTTTTTAATTGATTTTTTTTTTTCATTAAACAAAGATTTGTTCCCGTTGTTCAACTATCAACATTTTTTAGCACCGGAAATTCGGATCAGTGTCAAAAAAATTGCGATTCTCAAAAGATTAATAAAATGTGGTAGATTTAGCCTTTAATCGATTTTTGGCATGACCACAATTTCGATCATTCGGAACACAATGAAAAAAAAATCGTAGGGGTTTAAACTTTTGAGGGCTTTTTTAGGATACTTTGAGGTCAGAAAAAAACCGAATTTTTTTTATCTATACGATATTGCCAAAATAATCCTTAGTTAAGAGAATATTCGTAAATATGCCATTTTTCACGTTTTTTTAAATCTATTTTCCCGCATAAAAAAAATCTTGATAAAAAAAATGATAAAAGCGTATTATAGAGAATACTTCAAAGTTTCCAAAACCCTCTGGTTTTTTTCTGCGCGACCATTAGTGTCCGAGTAATCAGTCATCAAAGTCAAAATTGTCATTTTTGCTTTGAACATGGATAACTCAGCGAGAAAAAATCGTACAGAGCTCTCCCACCGCTCAAATTGAAGAGGAAGAATCCAGCTAGAAGATCCTTTTAATCCAATCATTCAAAATTTTTTATTAAAGTCCGTGCAGACTGTGAAAGATGAGCAAAAATTTTGAAATTCTTTTTTACTTTGGTTTTTTGATGGCTACTAAAAATTGGCTGATGCAAAAAATGTTTGAGCTCAAGATCTCTAAACTAGAGATTCAGACCTTCAATTTGCTTTTTTTATTTTTCTGTACGACCATTTTTTCGAGGAGTTACAGCTATTTGAAAATGACCCTAAAATTGGCGGACTTTTTCAATATCCTTTAATTCTTTTGCCTAGTGTATGTACCTTTGTGTTTAAAAAATGCGTTTCTTTTTCACCAATCGTTTTCCAGGTATAAAAACAGAATGGAGCCATTTTTTTTGGCCTCTAGATGGATGTAGCCCCTTAGAGCATATTTTCTACTGTTTCGTCACTTTTGGCTATTGGAAAAAGCATATTTTTTTACTTGATACCACTATTGCAGGTACTAGATTCGAGGATGGAAATGTACGAGGAGAATCTGGTCGAAAAACGTGTGGCCGTTGCGGAGACGATTTGCATAACACCGAACGAATACTACGGACTGATAACCGCGGTCGTCGGGCTCTTTGTACTCCTCACATCAGTCGTCATGCTCTCCCTCCTGATATACAGGTGATACGCTGATCCTATTCACGACAGAGAATCTTTTCTAGACTATTCCATTCGAACGCCTGGCTCTGATTGGCAATTTTGAATGGTCTTTGGTTATCATTATTCTCAATGTTGCTTCGCATGTCTTTACAAGCTTTTACGATCCCATTCTGTTTCTATCGGTAGAAGAGCATTTAGGATTTTTCAAGGCCATCATTATCCCAGCTATTGTTTAATGACAATGCTCGAGCTTTATTTCAACATGGCTGTTCAAGCATGTGTGGGGATGTTCTGGAAATAATACAAAAGTCATGAAAATAGAAACATTATTGTTTCCTTATATAATGCACTGATACGTTGAATAATTATAACACTTTTCATTCGTAGTAGTTTTCCATGTTTTCTTATGGGAAGTTCTTTTACTCTTGGATACAATGAGAAAAGCTAGAAGGAAAAAATGGTGTGGTATGTTTGAGAACTTTTGCTCGGGAAATTGACGCACGGAATGAACTTTTTGCAGAATTTCACAATCGTTCACTACATAATTGTATTGTCAATTATTGTAACGCAAAGTTAAAGTTAAAAATAGGCAAACGCTGTAAATAGTTGAGCGACTCGGAAGATGCAGCAGTCGTGAGACTTGGCATATTCACTGCCAATAGCCTTGAACAAGTTAAGGGATCATCACAGTGTAAGCAGTCGAAAAATAGCTGATTTTTTTTCGATGGTTAAAATACGCTAAGCAGTCTTATTTTTTTATGTCAAATCAAAGCACTCGTGAGGAACAGAAAATACATTTTTGAATGTTTATTTTTATTTCTTTTACATTTTCTTAAGCGTTGCAAATGTCTTCGAAAAAAAGGAGTCTTCACGGAGAAATCACGGATTCGTCGATTTATTGAAGATTTTGAAACTTTTCAAAACTTCCATAGCCGAATTATTATGACTGTTCAGATTTTCGGAGTTTCGAGCGTTCTGAGCGTTCAAAATTCGGAATTTCAACCCGACCCCCTCAATGAAGAGGATACTCCTTATTTAGCGATCTACAAAATATTATTTCGATATTAATAAAAATAAGAAGTTTTAAAAAATCGTTGCATTCCAAAGATACAAATTTAAAGCTGATCAAGGACATTTATTTGAGATTTTTACATTTCCACTTTTGACTGCAATCGCATCTCTCACATTCATCTGCCCGCATCGCGAACCTTATTTGAAATACGTTAAATTACGTTTCTATAAAGTACGTCGTATCATTACAGGAAATACGGCTACGCGATAATGCGAAAGAATCGCGTAGTGGACAGAGTGACGTTGGCTCATAGCGCCAGTCCGGTGGGCACTTGCAGTTCTCGGGCCAACAATTTTTCATTCATGCGCTCCGGACTTCAGAAACCCTTCCAGAATTCGTGAGTCTCATTCTTCCTTGTCACGCGCGAATTGGCCGCACGACAAGTGAAAATTAAGATTGGTTTCTACTCTATTGGGAAAAAAATTGTTCGAATTTTCACCAATTTGTCATGAAACAAAATTTTAAATACAGAATGTTGACATTTGGTATTACTAAGCGGTCTTTATTGAAGATGATAATATTTTCAAAAGTTCGAACGAAACATGGTACTAGAAGTGGGAGGAGCCGGTGATGTGAATTTAAAAAAGCAAGCAAATTTTGACTCTGTACGATATTGTCTATAAGCCAAACGAAAAACAAGAAGAAAAATTGAAAATTTTTTAAATAACGAGCCATCGAAAGCGAAGTTTAGTTTTTTTACCAACAATTTTCACAGTTTTTTGTTCATAAAATAAAAACGTTTCAATATTTTTAGACAATTCTAGTTCAACTAATGAAGACGTTTGTTGTACACGTGCCTGCCAAATTTCATAACGATTGCTCATCTAGTGCGAGCAGGAGCACTTCCGCAAACTTGGAAAACGAGGTTTCGAGAAAAATGCGGTCAAAGTTGAACTGAAGTTTACGTTCGAATAAAATGAAAAGATTCATACTTACACCTAGTCTGCGATGCCAGGACCATGGAGTACCTTTAGCATTGGCTCTTTCCGATTCATAAAAATAAAAATAAACATTTTTTGCCCATCAAAATAGGAAACTCCCTTAACCCTTTCACATCTGACGGGACATATGCTGTCCCAGTCGGGAAAATTTTGAAAATTTCCGCTGGGACAACATATGTCCCGGTTACTGAAAAAAATAGGCGCATTTCAGTGGTGAGGAATTCATACCCTTATTGAGCAAGTTTTAGACAGAAAAGTTATTTCATCGTAATAATGACTTGGAGGATAAATAGCTGTTCCCGGTAATGAGGCACACTAAACTGATTTTTTCGCCGTATTGAAAGGGTTAAGGGGTATTCTCACTTTAGACACTAAAAAGGCGATTTTCGAAAAAAAATTGGATAGGTTTATATTATAGATATTGATATAAAAGTTGTTACACTTAATAAAAACATTTTCGAAATACATTTAAAAAAATTTCATGTATTTTTTTATTCCAAACAAACTTTAAACGCCTTTTTCTCGAAACAAAGTTTTTCGACGGCTTGTTGATAACATCTTCGAAACTACTGAACCTTATGAAATTTTAACCACATATTCTTTACAAAAACGCATATCAAGGATTTAAAAAAAAATTTGATATTTAATTTTTGATATTTACTATTTTTTGCCAAAAATAGTGAAAAGAACACGTTTTTTTCGAAAATGTTCGCTATTTTGTTATTTTTGCATATATCAAAAATCGTATGATATACAGTTATTAACATACGGAATTTAAAACCGTTTGATTTTTTTATTTCGGATGATCCATCTCCGAGATTTCATTCACAGCGCAGACCTACAATTTCTTTAGGCCATTTTCGTCTATAAATAGTGACTTAAATAAATAAAACGTTTTTTTTACGTTTTTCGAATTTGGATTTATCAAGGAGGTTGGAGCGATTCAGTTGAGTGAAATGACGGTTTACTCTTTTTTTTTTTCAATGAACCTCAAAAAAATGCATACGAGGTAAAGATTTATTCCGTACATGCTAATTTTTATAAATATATAATTAAAGGACAAGATTGTGCATGTTAATATTTTTACTACGTAAATTAGAAAAACTTTTGTGTTACTACCAACCTGAAAAAGTATGACATTAACGATGATTATTATTTTAAAAAACTACGATAACGAATGTTTTGTACAATTCACAATGAAATTTTGAGTAATTTATAATTATGCCTATTCATATTTACGTCACGAGATTATTGGCCTATGGTTTGCGATGGGCAAGATGAGGATTTTTTTTCTTCCAAGTGTTTACAAAGGTTTAGTTTGCGTTAATCCGTTGTTAGAAATGGTTTATATTGGTGGTAAATAACAAAAAAAATTACATAACCTTTAGTCTGCAAGTCTTGCCCAAGAATTTCAAAAAATTCGTAAACTCTCAGTATAGTCTAAACAATAACACGTATTTTTTTTTTTTTATTAAATTTAACATTGAATTTTTGCTAACGCTCCAACCTCCATAAAGTTAAGGTGAAGTTTATGTGCGAATAAAATGAAAAGTTTCATACTTACAGCTAATCTACGATGCCAGGACCATAGAGTACCTTTAGCATTGGCTCTTTCCGATACAGCAAAAGCAAAAAAAAGTTTGCCCATCAAAATAGCAATCTCCCTCAAGGGGTCTTATCACTTTAGACGCTAAAAAAGGCTGTTTTCATGAATTTTTTTGACAGGTTTATATTATCGATATCGATATAAAAGTTCTTACACTTAATAAATACACTTTTGAAATACATTTTTTTTTAATTTCATATATTTATGTAACCCAAACAATCTTTAAACGCGTTTTTCTCGAAATAACGTTCTTCGACGGTTTGTTGATAAAATCTTCGAAACTACTGAACCAATCCTTATGAAATTTTAACCACATATGCTTTACAACTATAGATGTAACGCATATCGAGGATTTTTTTAAATTTTGCTATTTACTATTTTTTTCGCTAAAAATGATGAAAAAAAACACGTTTTTGTTTGTTTTTTCGAAAATGTCCGCTATTGTGTTATTTTCCATATATCAAAAATCGTATGATATGCGCTATAGCTATCAACATACTGAATCTAAAACCGTTTGATTTGTTTGTTTCGGATGATTCATCTCCGAGATTTCATCAACAGCGCAGACCTACAAGTTTTTTACGACTTTTTAAACTACCATTTTCGTCTATAAATAGTGACTTAAGGGGGGAAATCACAGTAGCACACAAAAAAATAGGCATATTTTCGGGAATTAATTTTGGCTGAATAAAAGTATCAATCGGAAATCTGTAAAGTAGGTTTTATAGCAATACTAAAAAAGTACAAAATGTAATTATTTCAATAAAAAATATTTAAAAATGGCGGCTGCGCAGCATGTGCCCCAAGGCGCCTTTTTTGAGCTCGCCGAAGACATAACTCGAGCAAATTTTTACCGATCGACTTGAAATTTTGACAGTAGCTTCGAAACATCTTTCTCCACGGAGCTACGTAGGATTTTTTATTTTATATGGCTTACTTTTTTTTATCGACGATTTTATGGCGTTTTTTGTTTGTTAAAAATTTAACTTTATTTTCAAACATGCACCATTTTGCGAAAAATCAATATATCGAAAAAAATCCTACGTAGCTCCGTGGAGAAAGATGTTTCGAAGCTACCGTCAAAATTTCAAGTCGATCGGTAAAAATTTGCTCGAGTTATGTCTTCGGCGAGCTCAAAAAAGGCGCCTTGGGGCATATGCTGCGCAGCCGCCATTTTAAAATATTTTTTATTGAAAAAAATTACATTTTGTACTTTTTTAGTATTGCTATAAAACCTACATTACAGATTTTCGATTGATACTTTTATTCAGCCAAAATTAATTCCCGAAAATATGCCTATTTTTTTGTGTGCTACGGTGATTTTCCCCCTTAAATAAATAAAACATTCTTACTTGCGTATTTCGAATGTAGATTTGTTAAGTGTAACAACGTTTATATCAATATCTATGATATAAACCTATCGAAAAACGCATGAATAGCTTTATTTGGCATCCAAAGTGTGAAGACCCCTTAAGAGTGTGTCGAATATGAATTGCAGGTCATCCCTGAGTGGCGTAACGATGAACCGAGTTCCGTCCACCGTGATGGAAGGATCGATAGGATTCGAGGCCCATAGGAGAAACGGCTTCGACCCAAGCGAGCCAATCTACACGGACCCTTCGCTCTTCGAAGTTGCTCGTTCGTCGATGCATCAAGGCACTTCCGTTCGCAATGAAAATGTTCATTTGATATGAGCTCGTGTCCACTTATCTGGCACCCAATCCTGAAGGAACAAACGAATTGCGAGACATCGCGATAGGATGAGAGATACAAAAGGAATTTCACAATTGGAGAATCGAGCAAACGACAAGCGTTACGAAACCCATCCAATATGGAACTCCGTTCTACGCCGTGAGACGAGACAAATATCAAATTCTGCCCTAGAATCAACCACGTGCTGTCTCTTAGCTTTTCCGTGCTGATTTCAGCCTCGAAAGTTTGACGAGGAGACGCTGTGAAATGTAATGTTGGATAATTTTTATACTTCAGACGTAGCTGCACGACTTTTCGATATTCGTTGCGTTTGATGTATCAACGACGAATTCGTGGAGTACAAAGTAGGGTGTACAAATTTTGGCTTTCTAACTCGAGTCTAAGTCATTTGATGTACGAAAAAAATCGCCCTGCGCGACGAATGGCGAAAAACTCAACAACAAATCAACATTCGTCAAATTTGGTTGAAGATGTCTAAAGCCCGCCTTGACAGCATTAAGGGGTACTCTCACTTTAGACCTAAAAGAGGCTATTTTCATGAATTTTTTTGATAGGTTTATATTATAGATATTGATATAAAAGTTGTTAGCACTTAGTAAATACACTTTCGAAATACATTTAATAAAAACTTTTAATGTATTTGTGTAACCGAAACAAACTTTAAACGCGTTTTTCTCGAAACTACTGAACCGATCCTCGTGAAATTTAAACCACATATTCTTTACAACTATAGCTATAGCGCATATCAAGGATTTTTTAAAGTTGTGATATTTAGTATTTTTTGGCCAAAAACGGTGAGAAAAACACGGTTTTTTGTTTTTTCGAAAAATGTCCGCTATTTTGTTATTTTTGCATATATAAAAAATCGTACGATAAGCGCTATAGACATTAACATACTGAATCTAAGGTCGTTTGATTTTTTTGTTTCGGATGATTCATCTCCGAGACGTCATCAACAGCGCAGACCTACAATTTTTTACCTACCATTTTCGTCTATAAATAGTGAATTAAATAAATAAATAAACAATTTCCAATGTATTTCGAAAGTGTATTTATTAAGGGGAGGTACCCGAGTAAACGGCGAGAAAAACAGGTAAATTTCGGGAATATTTATCTCAAAAACATGTTTCGATTGGATCCGAGTTTTTTTATTGGAAAATATGTACATTGAGGGATGTTTAGGATTTTTTAAAAATAAATTCGTTGAGTGGAAACGCGATTATCTCGAAACATAGCTTTCAAAGTCGGTGCCAGATGTATCTCAAAAACGGCTTGTCCGATTTTGTCCAAATTTGGATACAATATTCTTCGATAGTTTTTCTCGTTCGCCACGTAGGATTTTTTTCGAAATTTTCATTTTTGACGGAATTGCGACCGTTTTAATTTAACATTGGTTTTTCGTTCGCAATTTCCGACGATTTTGGATTGCATACACATTGCATAAAAAAGCAATGGTTCAATCGAATTAAAAACGCCTACGTGGCGAACGAGAAAATCTATCGAAGAATATTGTATCCAAATTTGAACAAAATCGGACAAGCCGTTTTCGAGATACATCTTTCACCGACTTTGAAAACTATGTTTTGAGATGATCGCGTTTGAATCGATTCCAGTCAACGAATTTATTTTCAAAAATCCCTCAACATATCTCAATGTACATATTTTTCAATAAAAAAAAACCCGGATCCAATCGAAACATTAGTTTTTGAGATGAAAATTCCCGAAGTTTACCTGCTTTTCTCGCCGTTCACTTCCCTTAAGTGAAACCACTTTTATATCAATATCTATAATACAAACCTATTTAAAAAATTCATCAAAATAGCCTTTGTAGCGTCTAAAGTGAGAAGACCCCTTAAAAGGGCTTTTTAAAATCTTAATACCATTTTTTTAACCCAAATTATAGATATTCGTTTTCGTCACAAATACATGCATTTTTTAAATAGCTGGAATTTGTGTAAAAATAATGATATCAATGTTTAGTAAAGTGATTTTAAGGCTGTAAAGGCCAGCTTCACGAATCTTCAAACGGATTTGCCAATCGCTAAATAGATGTTGAATTATTCAAGCTTGAACGCAAAGCATGCATTTTCCCTGTAAATCAAATGGGGACAAAAATTATCCAGTGCTGCCACTTGGACGTGAATTAGAGAGTTTAAAATTGACTTTTTTTTATACCTTATGATATCGTTTGAACTGGTGAAAGTTGATTTTCTTTTCAACACACCCTAGTAAACTCGCACCCGTCCCCGTAATCCATGTTGCCTCATCCACTTCGAAAGTCCCGACTCACCGATGTTTACGCGATTAAACCGAATTTATGATTTCTATCCGCTGATATCTTCTGGATGGTGTAGTTTTTCTTACGAAAATATATATGTACGCGGTGCATGTTTTTTCTCGTTTTTTTACTAACCCGTACCATGGGCAGGAGCCGTGACGATTGCGGTCTGGAGGATCGAAGACATTTTCTAGACCTTCGTATTAACCGCTGTAAAAAGGTCCGTAGCATTAGTTCCGTAGGCGATAAGTATTTACCGATGAATTTTGTACGTCGAAGAGAGAAGATTGGGTCTTCCTTCGTTGACCATTTAAAAACAACACGTCCACTATTTTATGGAACGGTTGGGCTGCTGTGACGATCCAAAAATCAGCGTTATTGAAAAAAATTTATTTTGCACGATTAAATAGATGATTAAAAAACGGTTGGACATTTTTTTGTATGTACATTAATAAAGTTGTGTACCAAATTTAATTAAAAGAATATTAATGTTTAAAGGGCAACACCTTCCTAGCGGCCGGAAAGAACGCCTAATTTTTACGATTTTTTTTTGGGAGCATAATAAAAGAAACTGAAAATCTTTTTAGAGGGATTATTCAGTATGTATTTAAGTATAGAAATTTTTTATTTTTTTTATACTTTATTATTTTCTTATTTTTAATAGCTTCCTCTTCAATTTGAGTTCAACTTTTAAAGTTTTCACAGTAGCCTAACCCCTTAAACACAATATTTTTTAGCCGCTATACTTCCTTAATTGTAACAAATCTCCCAACAAAATTATCGCAAAATGCAAATACAACTCAATGAAATTGAACGTAAGAAAAATACCGGTCTTGAGACTAAAGTTTTTCAACGCCATGATTTTTCAATAATTTAGTAACATGCGATTATTGTATTTTTTTCGATTGTACAGTAATAATGGACGAGGCATAGTGTGTGTCCATTGAATCTTATCAGACACGGGCACCTATTATAAATTTAGCGCGACATTGTTCGGTTTCCTCCAGCAAAAAAAGAATCTCCAATAATCATGACAATAAAAAAATACCAAACGTGCTATCTACGAGGCCAACCGATACGCTATGCCAAGTAAAATCTCGCATTTGAGATTCTCTTTCACCGTGTTCATCCACCATTGCAGCCGCCACTTCCGGTTCTTTCTTTACCCCCGCCGTCCGAGTTCCGGTTCCGTCAGCAGCCTGACAAGAAACACGTAGTGCGAGCAAAATGAACGATCCTTTCGGAAATGTTAGGACGTCAGGGTATTTTGGGGACGTTAATTAATCACGAAAATACGTTAAAATTGCATCGAAATTTCACGCGACACAAAACAGCCTCGAGTGCACACAACGTACCGAGACAAAACATATTTAGACACATAGTTACATATTTCGCGCATGCGCAATCGAAACCTTGACCTGCACCGACAGTGACGCTCTTCTCTTTATTTACGTCGGGTTGTGCGGTCCAAAGTTGAGGGTATCTTCTGGTATCTTCTCGTCACACGCACACGACAAAACCGCTCACCGTACTCATTGTATTTGACCGTGTGTTTTTTTTTAATCCTCGCCAGCTCCAAGGACGTAACGATGAAGTGTCAACGGATATACAATATTATTCCCAGAAGGGAACTTATTCCCGCTATTTAAAAAAGAAAACTCAACACTGGTCCATTCGATGCCGAGAGGCGTTGAAAAAAATGATTAGCGTCTGTGGTGAGGTAAGCAGTCTCGGCGAACGGTTGTCAATTTGGTGCTCGCGAATGTCACGCGAATGCCTAGAATTATTAAAATCACTCAATCGCGTCCTTGCACGAACGACAAAATGTCAACGGAGCTCGTCGTTTATCATTACGAAATATGCGCGCCCCTCTCCACCGAGGACTTTGACGAACAATCGATAAAGCAGTATCTGGAAATTACTCGCGAAATATCGATAAGCCGTATTTTGATTTTTTTTACCAAAAGAAGTAACCCGTTCCTCACGGATTCGACATTATCATCTTTTTTCGTCCGCAGTTGGCTTGAGAATCGCAGAAGTCTCGGATTACCATTTGACAGCGGCACGGGCCATGGCCGCCTCGATGCAGAACATAACGTGCGGAAACTGCGTGTTCTACGATCACTTCGACTCGGCCAACTTGGCCAGAGTAGAAGAGGTGAAGGTCTGCCGAACGTCCGACGATGGTAAAACTTTTGTTAATCCTTTCTCGATATACCGAAAAGCGTACGAGCGTACGGCCCACCGACGGATTGTCGTTTCTCCAGACGCTCGCGAGGGGGAAACGAAGTTTGCGCCGAATACGAACGGCTCGGAAGACAAGCCCGATTGCGAATTCAACGTGTGGACTAAACACGACTGTCACGGTACCGAATATCAGAATAACAACAGAACGTGGTTCTACTTCGGCGTTAAGCCTCACAATCCTGGAGTATGCATCAAGTTCAACGTTGTTAATCTGAACCGGCAGTCGAAAATGTTCAGTCAGGGAATGTGTCCCGTTTTCAAGACTGTGCCGGGCCATCCGCACTGGGAAAGAGTTCGCGACAAGCCCACATACTCTGTAAATCATTTTATTTTAACGGGTTACACCTAGTTCGCGGCTGGAAAAAAGAGGTGTTTTCGTGATTTTTTTTTTTTTTTTTTTGAGAAATGGGTGCAGGTTTTGAACTTTATTTTTCATAGTAAAGGGTATAATTTCAAGTATCTTTGACAATTTCTTTATTGGGCAATATTAATAAACGACGGAGATACAGTAAATTGCACGGACCGCCGTGCAAAAAAGGTCCTTCGCGGTGACCACTCCTGTTCAGGAACAAATCATCTGAAATAAAAAAACCAAATGAATTTAGTTTTTGTGCTATATTATCTAGTCGTTAATCGAAGGATTCAATAAAACAATGTTTTTTTGAAAAAATGATCGCCGATCGAATGTGATCATAACACTATTTTCCTTGATATACTAGGTGCGCAACTAAGTTTCCGGGTTTCACACATGGGTGGCGCTAGCGACACATGTAGTCGGCATACAGCTCTGAAATTGGGTGTTTTTATAGCTTGGACATCTGTTAAGAATACCTAGTCGTATTATAAACAAATATCGCAACATAACGACCTTTTTTCTAACCTCGAAAATGTTAAAGTTTGTGCCAAATAAACAACAGTCGCGGGAAGCATTGCTTTTCTGCTTCAACCTAAAAAAACAGCAGCTGAAGCACAGCGGTTACTTGAGGAGACCTACGGCGAACATATACCATCAAAAACAACGTGTGAAGATTGGTTCAAGCGGTTCAGAAGTGGCGATTTTGAGACTGGGGTAAGGAGCGCTCGGGAAGACCGCAAACATTTGCATACGCCGATCTGCAAGCGTTATTGGATGCAGATGACACTCAAACAGAAGATCAACTTGCCGAGGCATTAAATGTGGATCGGCAATGTATTTCGAAACGTTTGCACGCCATGGGAAAAATTCATAAGGATGGAAAGTGGGTGCCGCGTGAGTTGACTGAGAGACAAATGGAAAATCGAAGAGCTACTTCCGAAATTTTGCTTTTTCGGCATAACAAAAAGAGTTTCCTGCATCTAATTGTTACTGGCGATGGAAAATGGATATATTTCGAGAATCCCAAATGCAGAAAATCGTGGCTTTCACTTGGCGAAGCGTCAACATCGACGGCACGGCCAAATCGCTTTGGAAAAAAGTCAATACTCTGCGTTTGGTGGGACCAGAAAGGAATCGTATACTATGAACTGCTGAAACCGGGCGAAACTGTCAATGGGCATTGCTACCGACAACAACTAATCAATTTGAACCACGCATTGCTCAAGAAACGGCCAGAATGGGACACGAGACACGAACGTGTGATATTGCAGCACGACAACGCTTCGTGCCATCGCAGTTCCATCGTCCAGGACACCATAAAAATACTGAAATAGGATCTGCTACCGCACCCGCCGTATTCGCCAGACCTGGTTCAGACTATCACTTGTTCGCGTCGATGGTGCATGGCTTGGGTGGGCTACACTTGGCCAATTATGATGCAGTACAAAATTGGTTGGACGAATGGTCTCAGTCCAAAGACGCGTCTTTTTATCATCGCGGTATTTATGTATTGCCAGAGAGATGGCAAAAATGTGTAAATAGCGAGGGACAATACTTCGAATGAACCATTTTTTGTATTTGTCTCGAAATTTTAAATTTTTTTTGGTCAAAAACCCGGAAACTTAGTTGCGCACCTAGTGAAAAAAAGTAGTATGCATTGAAAAAAAAAAAATCCTTCGATTAAGGACTGCCTTTTGATATACAAAAAATGTCTGTGAAATTTGAAACAGATCGGTTTAGTTGTTTTTGAGATATTTTGGTCACCGATTCTGAAAAAGTAATTCCGAGAAAAACGCGTTTAAAGTTTTTACCTTCAGCGGTAAAGCGGTAAGCGGACCTACCTGTAAAACTCCCCCAATTTTCAACGGACCGACTGGAAATTTTCAGAGAATATTTGTGAAAAGTTATAAGAATCCGTCGAAAACGAAAAATCGATTTTTTCAAAAATTCCAACTAGGTGTAACCCCTTAATACACTTTGCGTTGTAATATTTCAGGCCGTGAACTCCGAATCTGTTGCAAATTGCAGATGGATCAGAAAGGCAGCGAGTTTACGCTGTCCTTCGTATATCGCACGCCGGACAATCCCAAAGCCATTAGTTATCTCGCTTTTACGTATCCGTTTACGTATCAGGACCTTCAGAGTTATCTGAACAGAATCGACATTCGTATGGCGAAGAGGATACTCCTGCATCCGGACGATATATATTATCATCGGGAGTGCGCGATCGAGACGCTGGAAGGACGCAGACTGGATCTCTTGACCATAAGCTCGTTCCACAATATTACGACCGAGAGGGAAGATCGATTGGCCGGCATGTTTCCCGACCACGAGGACGACAGATCCTTCAAGTTTCGGGGCAAAAGAGTCGTGTTCATGAGCGCACGCGTTCATCCGGGAGAGACACCCTCCAGCTTCGTGTTCAATGGCTTCCTCAATTTCTTGCTCAATCGTGACGATCCCACGGCCGTCATTCTAAGACGGATTTACGTGTTTAAATTAATACCGATGCTGAATCCGGACGGTGTGGCACGCGGTCATTATCGCATGGATACAAGGGGCGTCAATCTCAATAGGGTATACTTGGAACCCTCGCTGAAGGATCATCCGACGATCTTTGCCGCGCGATCGCTCATCAGGTACTCCGTACTTTGCATACCGCGGGTCTTAATGGCTTTCTTCTACCATTTCGTTCCTTTTCGCCAACACAAAGGTCTCTCGTAAAAGCAGCTACAGATATTAATGTACACGGGACGAAAAACAATGATTGGCAGTACGATCATTTTTATCGCGCACAATGGTGCCCAACGAAACGCTACCGTACACCGTAGTTACGATTGTACGCCATACGTGTAAGTTTTATGGACCGACACCACAGTGCGTCGTTAAGGGTTCATCACAGTGTAACGGGTCGAAAAATAGCTGAATTTCGCGATTTTTTTTCGATGGCTAAAATACGCTAATCAAACTGTTTTTTTTTTTATGTCAAATCAAAGCACTCGCGAAGAACAGAATATAAATTGCGAAACGTTTACTTTTATTTATTTTTACATTTTTTTTGCGGTTGAAAATGTCATCGAACAAATCGTGTGCTCTCGGTGTACACGTTTGTGGCCGTAAATATTATCGGAAACAAAATTTGTAAAAAGTTTATTATCAGTATGCAAGCCGCTATCTTGTTATGGAGGTTTAACAAAATCAAAATTGACAAAATAGCGGCGGTATGAAAAAAAAGATCAAATTTAGCCTATTGTCGACAGTTTTTCGTTAAAATAAAATGAATATTCCAACAAAGAAGCTTCCATAGCAAGATAAAGAATGACGTCAAGAATGTTGTGTTGGAATTTCAGATGGATAGCTCGAAAACACTCCTTTTGAGAGTGTACACCGTTTAAAAAAACGACATTTCGAGAAAAATCCGTTTAAAGTTTCGATTATGCACACCGCTGCTCGGATAACTTTTTTTTTAAACGGTTGTAGCGACCGTAATTATTCGAATTTCGCCCCGAAAATTGAACAGCATGTTTATAACCGCCTATACTATCGTATATGACCAAAAACATCGATTTTTTGAAAATTTTCACACTGCGATGATCCCTTAAATATATGTTTCGACAACTGCAACAATGCAAACACAATGCGCCATAAAACTTAGCTAATTCGAAATAAGCGATAAATCAGTTTTTTTCGTTCATTCGCACTATATCGAACTCATTGTCTACTTCCGGTTCTAACACGTGCACATTCTCATTCGCTTAGGGATGTATCGCAGTCTTGTATGTTCGTACTGTACTGTGTGCAAAATTTTCATCAATCAACACATCAGTTCCAACATATTGGAATTCCGCTCATTTCCTCGTTTGACTTTATCACACGCCTTTATCAAACTGTATGGCAGTACCGTACAAGACATCTTGTGCCACTTACGACAAATTTTATTTTACATCTGGGACATATCTTTGAGAATTCCAAATCTCGGCTACTTTTGCCTGGGATTGTATCTCCCATACATCAGCAATTAGAGCCAAGATAGGAGTACATGTGTTGGACAGTAACCTCCAGCGTGTGTAACCGCAATTCGATACAAGCTCACACTATAGTACACGAAGCATTTTTTCCCGTTGACACTGGCCATAAATATAGGCGGGCGTATGAAAAAAGACTTTTTCTCTTCGCAAATTGACTGTCGCTTATCACTCCGTCCAGTTCTTTCAGTTAATCAGCAACGGAATTCTTCCTGAACTTTATTCCGCGTTTCAGGTACTATCACAACCACTACGAAATCGTGGAGGAGCCTCGCCAACCGTTGGAACATCCGGCGAGCAAAAATCTCGAGGCTGACAAAGAGTTATCCGTTTTGGCACAACCGATGAGCCCCGTTGTAAACGTCATAAGAGAAACGACCAACAAATTACTCCAGCAGGTACATCCTGCCGCGTTCAAATCCGTTTTACTCCTCGTATACCCTACGGCGAATCTTCGTTTGCTTTCCGTTGTTTTTTTACGTTTGACTCTTACCGTCCGAAAGGCATTCCCTTTCTCGTTGTGCTTCAGGTCACCCTGATGACGCTCGACGAGACGAACAACAAGCGCGAACAGAATTCTCATCGGCAAACCGTTGACGAGACGAATGAAAAGTCCTCGAAACAGGAGATACTCGAGGAGATGCCGGCCGATCAGAACGAGGACGAAACATTGAACAAAAAGACACGTTGCACCTCGGGTGTCGATCGACTGTCGCGCAATCCCGAGGACTCCGGATTGTTTCTTTATATCGATATGCACGGTCACGCCTCGAAGAAGGGTATCTTCATGTATGGGAATTACTTCGACGACCCCGAGGACACCATAATGTGCATGCTCCTGCCTAAATTGATGTCCATGAACAATCCAAATTTTCACTTCACCTCGTGCAGTTTCGCCGAGCGAAACATGTATCTCATGTAAGTTTCAGTCCCGAATTACGGAATTATGAGCTCGTCAAATATTTCGCAGACGGACTCCATCTAGAAATCAGACGGGCGCATTTTAAGGTAGACCTATCGCTTCACACTAGTCATACCGCTGATCGTACTTGAGACTTGTACAATTTGTATTTTTAACGTATGCAAACAACAATTTGTAATAAGTAAATTTTCCAGGTGTAAAATGTTTAATTGATGTTCACATTTAATTAGAAAAATGAAAAAATAGTTATTCCAACGATTCGCGCAGTATTTCTAGGTTTGATATTTGGCAATATTGGTTCTATCTCCGTAATTTTTTTACTCAACCAGGCGAGTTTAACCTCCGTGCTTTTCAACGTCGATCTGTCAAAACAATGTCAGGTGCGGGAAATATAAAGCATTGTATTCGGGCCACGACTGGTAAAAAGCGTGGAAAATTTGTGTCGGCGAAATATGTCGGTTAAAAATGAAATATGTGTGGAAATTCGAATGAGTATAGATGAGGTTAGGATTACATTGAGCTGTTGCCTTGCTGTAGCGTCTCTTTATCGCAGCCAGTGGTAATAAATCCAATACTGGAAGCTGAACCTAAACTTGAAATTACACAAAAATTAAGTCAATAAGCGTAATTTTTTTGAGAGCACTACATTACTACAAGTGTTAAGTATGTAAATCTGATTATTTTTAAGAATCTGACGGATTCCCACTATTATATACACTTTTGTAGCGACCGGAAATTGGGTTTTTGTATGTCGTCTTGGAATTCCTTCATAAAAATGCGCAATTTTAATATTTCTTTTCTCCGTAATTAGCTCGATAAACGACCTTGAAATTTCACAGAGAAGATTATTAATATATTTAGTGAAGCTCAAAAAAAAAAAGTAATGAAAATCCTATGGATTGAAGTCTGGCGATAGGACTACCTTAATCTGCAGAGAATATCGCGAATATTCGAATGACGGAGGAGACGCATCTTACTTTTCCCGAAGTGCTTTATGAACTTGCGAGCTTTTACGGTCCGTTACCTTTCATTTTTATTCAGCAGTCGTCACTCCACGACTTACAATTGCTCACAAACCGCCCAGATAACACTGGACGGTTTGTTTCGCGGACATGACGGACATCGAACAGTCCGCCATTATTTTGCAAATCTTCCGTCTTATTCCTCCGTATTCCAAATATTCAACATGATCTTCCTCACGATCTCGGCACTTTGAAAACTGTCGCGTTGCAACGAACATTGTGCAAAACTGAGCGAAAAAAAATGTTTCCATTCTGGGATGCTTTCAGCGACAAGCGGGACGGCATGTCTCGGGAAGGATCCGGTCGAGTAGCGGTGTATAAATTGACCGGACTCGTTCGCAGCTATACACTGGAGTGTAATTATAATTCCGGACGTCTGGTAAACACTCTGCCGGCGAGACTTCGCGACGGTAGCAACAAAACACCGAGCCACATGTTCGTACCGCCAAAATACACGCCGTCGGTTTTCGAGGAGGTGAGATCGTCGTTTCTTCTTCTTTACTTCCTCGCACCTTTCAAAACTGAACACAAAAAACGCAAAATTGACCGCTTCCGTTTTATGACAGATTGCATTACTCTGGTCAGTAGCATATTTGCATTATTGTCGATTTCGTTGAGGCGAAATCTCACACGATTTCACCGGCAATGATATCCACGATGAATATTCGGAATTTGTCTAGTTGGGTAATTTGCTAGTCTGGTCAATATTTCTATTTGAGCCTTTCAATACGGCGTTTGAATCTTCAAACACGGCGTTTAAATCTTTGAATACGGCGAAAGGGTTTAACCCTTTCAATACAGCATAAACGATCCCATAAAGACGTATTTTTTTAATACAAAGCTACATATCTTGAGAGACTTCTTAAAAAATCACCAAAAAAAATGCATAAAAACAACAATAACATGGCCGCCGGCAGATGATGACATTTTTTCGCGGCATTCGGCGGTGGTCACTTCAGCTTAAACGGTCCATCCGAAATCTAAAACCAAGCGGGTCATTCGAGTTAACAATATATACGAGTCGTTCACGATCGTCGATTTTTTTAAATAACTTTTTTAGCAACGTGGCAACCAATTGAAACTCAAGCATACAAAATCTATGAACAAAGTCGTCATTTTTGTGTAACTCTTGAAGAATGAAGATCGATTTGAAAAAGCGAGATCGTCAACGACCTTCAAATGTTTCTCATCGTATCTCCTGTGAATTTGGAAACCATCCATGGAGTGGTTCTTCATAAATTTTCCGCAAATATAGCAAAAAAGTGATACTATAGAATAAAAATATTTTCGGAAAATGCGCTTTTGTTTATCCACCTAGGTAGACGTAGCCTGTTAATTCGAGCTCCAATTAACAATTAAGGAGTGAGGTCTAGTTGGAACGTTAAAAAAAGGCCTATTTTCCGATTTTTTTTTCGGCCAAACGATAAAATAATTTACAACAAAAGTTCTTTCGTTTAAAAGATATATATTTAATGTAAACATTATAATTTTTTAAAGAAATATGCTTCAAAATAATCCGATACGTATCAGTGGCCGAAGACGCTGCAAAAAAAAACAGGTTTTGCGGTGATCACTCTTACGCTGTGACGGATTATCTGAAACCAACAAAACAGGGGGGAATCTCTAGTTAATGATATAATGCTCCGGTTGAACGAAAGGTTTTGAAAAATTTCCATTTTTCACAAAATGGCGGACGTTGAAAGTCAAAAGTGTTGTTTTGACCAAAATTTCACTTACAAAAATTGACTATAAAAAAAAAATGATAGTGCAAAAAAAAATCCTTCGTTCATCCGGAGGAAAACTATGTATAGAAGAAGTGATATAAATTTCAATCCGATCGGTAAAGCCGTTCTCGAGTTACATTGATCACCGACTTCGAAAACATGGTTTTGAGAAAATCGAGTTTAAAGTTTTGAGTTTACTTTATATGGATCAAATACGGCGTCCTTCAAAGTTATGTATTTCGGCGAATAATGGTCTGATTTACGTTCAATTAGTCGGAAAATACTCGTAAGATATTATACTTTTAGAAAATGAAGAAGAAAAAAACGATTTTTTTAAAATTCTAACTAGACCTCCCTCCTTAACGACGTACAGGCAACATTTGATAGTCCGATTATTCGCTCCCTCGTATTCCAATTAATAGACCTCTCATGTATACGAAAATACGTAACAGGTTGGAGCCGCGTTAGGTCCATCGATCCTCGACCTGACGAACAGCAACCCGAACAGTCGTCTACCGAATAGCCAATATCGTTCTCTGCGAGGTGTTAAATCCTTCTTGAAACTAACGTGCGTCAACAATCATAGCGTAACGATCAACCGACAACGCAACAAGGTAAATGGCAGTAACGAAAATCTTATAAATATCGAGATAAAGCAATGTTCGCTGTCGTAAAACTTAACGATGAGAAAAGAAAAGAAAACACAAACGAAATATGACGCCGGGACCGATCGTCATTAATTCGCATTGTAAATTCCATCGATTTGTGTCGACCCCGTAGTTATGACAAAATGTCCAAATTTGTGACATCAATATGTTTTCCCGACAATTAATTTGTTGATATATACATATATATATATATATATATATATATATATATATATATATATATATATATCTTTTTGACAATAATACATCGACCTTACCGTTAAATTGTCGTTACGTTTCGCGAATGCGAGTAACATTTTATCGTCTCGCTGGCAAGACTCTTCGATCACGGCCATTCGTGCGATTAAATCAAAATTTTGTTGAGTTCGAATTCACGCACTTGAGTAGGCGACCAATGAATTTCGGAGTTACGTATGCTCGTCTCCTTCCCTCGTGTGTACAATACTTTACCCGATCGATGTTCATGAAAATCGAAGAAGGGCAAAGAAAAAATCGTTACGACGGAATTGCGTTGTGATTCACGACGGTGATCTCGATCATTTTTTCGTTAGTTGACGAGATAAAGTGCGCTTAGAGAAGAAAGAAAGAAGTATTAGTCGATGCTACGATATCACGAGACAAGAGCTATTAAATCCTGGTTGTGATCCATAGAATATACAAATGTATGTACGTATGTATGGATATACATACACGCAAATCTCGTACGGTATAAAAAAAAAACGTTTGTTGAACGCGTGTTACGAGAAGATGAAAAAACGTGATGTTACGGTCAATGTTTCTTGCGTTCGTGGAGATTCCTGACGAAGCAGTGAGCCGAAAAGAAACTCCATTGATATTCCTCTGTTTCGTCCAATGGCATTTGTCGCACGATGAATGTTAATCCATGTAATAATCGCTAAAAACTTTCAGATTCCTTAACTGTCGTAAATTCTATGTAGCAGTGCTGAAAGTGCCCGCTGCCAGTCGCACGCGACTCGTTCGGAATTGAAAACAAAAGAGAGAGAGAGAGAGAGAGAGAGAAAAAGAACTCCGTACGTGTCCATGTAACATAGACGAGCAACCACCATTTACGAATTAACCCAGTCGATATCAGCATTTCTTGCCATTATTTATTCACACATTAAAAATGATCCAAATGTGTTCCACTATTACGTATATTACTATTATTATTTCCTTACGTGATGTCGTTTCATTAAAGACTTTCATACTGCGTCTGAGTAACACAAACTTCGATACTTCGAAGCCAAATGAAGAACTTCAAACGTCAGAGTACAATTAACAATCCATTTCATGTAGTGTGGTGTTGCGAAGTGTACAATTTTATAGCACTCACACACACACACACACACACACACACACACACACACACACATATTTATCGACACGCATACCCGTAAATACGTATATATAAATATATGACTATATCTGTGTTAATAAATTCAAAGTCTTTTAGCACACACTTTATTATTTTTATTTTCGCTCCCGCTTGTCCCTGGCCGGTCCTTCTAAAAAAAAGAGCCGCACAATAATCATGCGATAATAGATGCTCGTAGCTATATGCGTGTTATATTAACGGCAGGGTAAGTTGCCCGTATAATCTCTCAACCATATACATACGAGTGCTGTAAAGGAAAAAGTAATGTTTTCGTCGTCGCTGGTAGGTGACGATGAGCGTTTTACGAAACAAGCGCGATCGAACGCGTTGACAGTGGGAATGTTTGTGCAAACGAGAGGCTTTAAAAGTATTTTTCGCTTCGCTGGTTGCCTTTCGCTGCACCCGCCGCGCGAGCCACCGCTGCAACAAGGAAACTAACGATTTTCATATATGCGCGCCCGCGCGCGCGCGCGCGTGTGTGTGTGTATGTGTGTATGTATATATCGATATATGTACATCGGCGTTTTCTCCCGCAGGACAATAGTGGAACGATGATCGCGAAAGAAGTTCAACGTCCGGACGAAATAGGAACAGCAGCGGATTACGTTGTTCCACTTGGCGATACGGACAGCGGTGGACCAAATAGCGAGATAAACCTGACGATAAATAAGCCGCCGAGAATCGTGCGTCGCACGAGTTCCCTTTACGCGGCGATCAAAAGAATGAAGAGCAGCAAAAAATCGCGTCAAGTCGCTAACCGGAAGTCCCTTAAGAATCCGCGCAATAAAATCAACGGGGATAGCGGAACAATCGCGAAAACAATGAGAACGTCGTCCGATCACGCCGTGGCGAAAACGAGCTCGCTTCTCGGACCCATAGGATACAGGATTCGCTCGGTTGAGTCGAGTGCGCAAAATATCGGAGCCTCGACCTCGTCGTCGTCTCTGGCGCGACGTGCAACCACCACGACCAACACCAGCAACGTCAGGAGACGAATTAAAAAAACGAGCAAATCGTCGATCGAGCAAACCTTATTGAGAAACGAGCGAACAAGTGCCGTTAAACAGGGCACGAAGAGGCTGAAGATTGTCACTGCCCGGATAACGAAGAGCCGACCGGAAATCGGCGAATCCTCGAACAAGACCGCGGCGATCGGCGACGAGGACGATCGAACCGATAACACAGTGAGAATCGTCAGATTTCGCAACAGGCAAAACGTCAAAGGCACTTCCGTGCGATGCCGTAAACCTTATTGCTCGTTGAAGACCGCTGAGGCTAAATCGAAAACGAGGAAAACCACAAAATTGAAGGCAAAAATGTAGTAGACTGTCGGTCGAATTCGCGACATAAGGGAAATCTGTTCACTACTTTAGACTATGTTTCGTACTTTTTCCTTGGTTTTTCTTTTTATCTTCTTTCTCCTTTTATCTTATCCTTCTTCTGCAGGCGTTGCACTCCCGGACACGTTTTTCCACGAGTGCCTGTTTCACGGAGCACAAATAGTTATTTATTTTTTCAAACACTCGTGTCTAGAAGTCTATCGATTATTTTTCGATCTTTTTTTCACTAAATCAACTCAAACTCTCGTAGCGAAAAATTGAATAAACGTCGATTTATCACCGAAATATTCAAAGTTTCACCAGGTCGCTCGGACCCAGCCTGTATGATTGAGTCGCGGTTTTTCTTTTTTTTTTGTCCAAATGGAGAAGAGTCTTAGGTTATTAGTTTCGACGCGTATCGCTACGCGAAGGAACCGCGGCAATGAAAAATCACGGAGAAGTGAGACAACTGTGATACGTATTTTAATTACGCAAACGGAAACGCTCAACAACGCAATAAGTGTGATTGTTGTGAATCGTAATTCAAAATTTGTTTTCTGAATCTCGAATTCGTTGAGAACGACTCGATGAAATTTTGGCTGAATACGAGGGTGTGCTTTATTTTATTTGGAATGCACGGTCTCGTAGATATGTGCAACTCGAAGTAGGCTCCTATGGAAAAAGTATTTGCTCGCATAGACGAATTAAATGTACACGTACATAAGGCAGGGTCGAAAAAATTACGCCAACTCTTACTCGTTTGAACGATATTATTGGGTACAAAAGCAATGTTCCAAATTTGAGCACTTTGTCTCGTGTCTGAGTGGTAACGCTGGATAACTTTTCGTCCTATTTGATTTACACGGAAAATTGGATCTTCGAATAACTCAACGAGTTATTAATGTGTTTTACATGCGGTGGAATGTTCTTGAAGCCGACCCTTGTGTCTTCGAAAAGTTGTTTGCAAAATATCGAAATTATACCACTTGAACTTGAGTTAGATAGCTAAAATTCGGCCTAATGTTTTTTCACTAATAATATTATTCTGAAGGGAGGCAGTTAAAGTTGAAAAAAAAAAAAATTCGACACACCCTGATATATAGTATTTATGTACACCTTGTATTATCCGTAGAGACTTCGGCGCGACGGAATTGAACGGTGATTTTTTCCTCATGTTCATATATCAATATTTCTATACGTATACAACTATCGATATATAAAATATACGTACATGTATAAATTGGCAATTCTTTTGGTGAGACGTGTAAGCTCCGCGTGGCTGTTGAGCGAATAATTGGATATACATTTTCTGCGCAATAAAAATATTCATACGAACGACTTTTTCTTTCAAACGGTCCGCAAATGAACGAATTTGAGTTCGTTCTGTGAATATCGAGAATTGTATAACGCAATTCCGCGTCGATGTAAGGTTAACATACGTAAGTTGAGGGTCCGGTGACGCAACATTTTCCGAAGGCAGTATTAAAAAATAATACAGATTTTTCGCAAATTTGGACTGTAGACTCGCTGCCTTGAAACTAGTTCGTTGTCTATTGAAACTTTTTTGATAAACTAGTTATTCTGATTTAAGTCTGAAAAATTCGAATTAACCGTGTACGTTTATTTCAGAGCGTACTTTCCAAATGATTCTGAACGTACTTATTAATCAATAGGATATGATAAGCAGAATAAGTTCGAAGAAAGCTTTACGGAGTTTGGGGGCAATTGAAGATATGTTACCATTTAATTCCAATATATACAGTGTATTCGTTGTCGCATATTGAATGCATCCTCTGAATTTTATATCGATCACCTACACCGTTTCTATTGAAGAAACACTTTTTAACATACAGAGATTCCTAATTGTCATAATGTAAATGAAGACGAAATTGTTATATGTACTGGGTGATTTGACAGCTATTCATAACATTTTAAACATTTTTTCACATTATTTCGTGCGTAAAATTGCCATTCAACGACGAGCGTAGACATCTCTGTTAAAAAGTGTTTCTTTAATTGTACATATATATAGAAATGGGGTAGACGATCGATTTAAAATTGGGGGGGGGGGGGGGGGGCATTCAGTACATGACAAAGATTTTACTGTATAAATTTGAATGAAATGGTAGCATATCGTTAAGTCTCCCGAAACTCCTTAAGGCGCAGTGTCACACCGACTAAGCGGCCATGAGTCCGAGAGAGAAAGCAAATTCGCAGGTTCCCAGTGTTTTCCGAGACGGCTGATATTTCGGAAAAAAGGAACACCTTCGATGAACGTCGAACAATGTCGTTCTTTTGGATTTCTCAAAAATGTGATTCGTTTAGAAGAAAACTTGGTCGTATAACTCTTACCGATCGGACGTGTGACACATGTCCGGTCGGTAAAAATCCTACTGCCAAGTTCTCTCTCAGGCCGACCACATTTCGGGCAAACAAAGAGAAACGAGTTGTTCGTCGTTCAACAGAGTGGAAGGTGTTTCTTTTCGTTCTTCCAAAAAAATCAACCATTCAGGAGAACACTGGGAATCAGTAAATCAGATATCTCTCTCGCACTCATGGCCGCTCGGTCGGTATGACACATGGCCTTAGGTGAAGATTTGATGAAACGCTCCACTCACTTCGAATCTTTGAATTCTAATTTCGACCAAACGATACAATCAATTGAGATGAAATTTATTGTGTACATACCGGTGCGATGGTGTAGTGGTTAGCGTGCTCGCTAATAAACCAGCGGACCGGGAGGTCCCGGGTTCGAATCCCAGTCGCGTACATTTCGTCGTGAAATGTTTTTCTTTGGCATTTCGCGGCGAAATAGGACTAGTTCCACGACTGGGGGGCGAACTCGATGACCGGCTGTATTGGTATAGGTTTTCCGCAGTTTCCCTACACCCATGACAGAAAAATGTCATGATGAATATAATACGGAGGGGGAAGTTGGCTGCGGCCGCAAGAGGGGGGGACAGAGAGAAAGATGGAGAAAAAAGGAGTAAACAGTAGAGGAAAGAACGATCATAATGAGGGGAAGAATAGGTAACAAACGCGAAAAGCGTGTACCTAAGGAAAAAACCAATAAAAAATTATTGTGTACATGTAATATTGTTGCAGAAAAAGCCTGACGGTCGATATTTTTCGAAATGTTCAAACAAACTTTACAGATTTGTGGCGGTCCTACTAGTTCCATCATCTCACCGCTACGCGGCTACATCGTTCCAGCGTTTTTCACAAGCGGTCGCAGGGGCATGCGTTCCAATATATAACAACCGTCTTTCCCCTAGATTCTGACACCCAGCGGGTCTAGGGCAGGGTGCAGTGACACAGCCCTACTGATTTCACTGTACCCGAGACGAAACGCAAATTCATTTTCCTGCGTCCTCCTATCTTACCGACCTTTCAGAATCTGGACAAGCCGCGGAAAACTACGGAGTCGAGAGCCACCGACCGAATCTCTACAGACTGTAGTTACCATAGGATGAGTTGTGAATTACTAACTGCTGCACCGAGTTCATGCACATTTCAAGGGCGCTAGGCTCTCGACAGTAAAAAAATACATTTTGAGCGTAGCTTCAACGGTTTTTATGGAAAAATGACGGAGAAATAGGGTTTTGAGTTTGTAAACATAAAACTAGCAAAATTGTACTCGAATATTATCGGCAAGTCTGAAAATCTAGTACATCAGTTTTCCCGCTGGCGGCGATCCTGCATGGTGAACGTGCACACATATGCACGCATCGCACACGGCGTGCTGCAACCGTCGCCTATTGGGAGTTCCGTGAACTTGGCGATCCGACTTTGACTTATCGTTGTTTTTTTATTTGTAATCATTTGGGGTTGATTGTGAGATCAATTAAAATGTTTGTGAGACCGTTATTTACTTGAAAAATGAGAATTGAAAATTAGTGGTAAGTTGGCAGATTGGCTTTGACGGTTCGTTGTTGTTTTTTTTTAATTTATTGCGGGTCGTTTGTGATTGATTATGAGATCAATTGAAACGTTTGTGAGACCGTTATTTATTTGAAAAATGGGAATTGAAAGTTGACGGTATATTAACCGACCGGAAAACCGGTGAGTGAGCGACTCGACTTCGCCTTTCTGATGTTTTTTTATTTGAATTGTTTGTGGGACGTTAGTGGTTAATAGTGAAATCAATTAAAACGTTTGTGAGACTGTTATTTACTCGAAAAATGAGAATTGAAAATTAGTGGTAAGTTGGCAGATTAACTTTAACTTTTCGGTGTCTTTTTTTCGGTTGTGGGTCGATTGTGGTTGATTACCGACCCGATTACCGGTAAATGAGCGACCTATCGTTGACTTGTCGATGTTTTTTTTATTAATTTGAATCGTTTATTTGGATTTGTCTGTGGTTGATTATCAGATGAGCTGAAACGTGTTGTGAAATAAGTGTTTCGAAGTGAGATCGCTTGGTAGCTGACGAATGATTTAATTGTAACGTTCGTGGAATTATTGATTATAAAAGAATCAGAAAAAAGCGTCGGCAGCGACATTTCGATTTTTCAACGTGATCTTCATCGATTTCGTGTCAATACATCTTAAACTGAATATAATTGCTTGGTATTGATTTGTAGCGCAACGATAACGTTTGGTAATTTGTTTCTTAAGGGGTGAGATGCAGTCAGAATTTTCAAAAAGTAAATCTTTTTTTACATTTTCATGAAGCATGATGTTTAAAAAATATTCCCTGACAATTTCAAGTCAATCCCATGAATAGTTCCCGGGATATCCCACAATTAGTGAAGGAGCGTCGGGTCCCCATGGCAGGTAGCGACTGACAAACGCGCAAAAAATAATACCCGGGAAGGCAGAATGCTTCGAAGACAACAACAAATTGATATTTTGGAAGCTTCCACATCGCCAGAAGCCCTATTGTATGGGCCAGGAATTGATGATTCGATGTAAGTAATTTTTTAATTAATATTTCTATACATGAATCAAGTGTAAAATTCGAAAACTCTTTCAGGAATTTTCAAACATGTATGACTTAAACACTATGAATTTTAGCAAAATTTTATAAAGAATACTTTTGTTTTAAAGTTGCCCAAAATGTTTTTAAAAAATAACCCACCCCGAAAAACTTTAATTTTTTTGCAAAATTGTTTTAAAAATTGGCTATAAACAATTGAATGCTCGACTTTTCGGCAAAAATTGTGATGTTCGGATTCAGCGGATGAAAATACATTTAAAAAAATGTTAGCTTCATCCATCGAGCTCAAAATTTTACCAACATATCCACATCAAAAAACTTTAAACGCGTTTTTCTCGAAACTATGTTTTTCAAGTTGGTGACCACTATACTTCAAAAACCATTCGATGGATTTTGATGAAATTTGGAGTGCTTATTGATAGCACTCAAAAATTAGTCCTTAATCAAAGGATTTTCATTTTTGTTGAAAATTTCTATTTGAAAAAAATAATAAACGAGCAATTTTTTGGTCGAAAATCGAAAGTTATCTGTCGGAAGCCGCCATTTCGTTAATTAAAAAAAAACGCTTCGGTTAAGGACTAGATTTATTATTAAACTTATTTCTTGATTTATTTATTTATTATTATTTAATGATTTATTGATTTATTATTGATTTTTATTGGTTTTTTGATTTCAGATGATCCAGTAAAATGTTATGACGGTCACCGCAAAGCACTACATGCCGAAGGGGGTCCAACAAAGATGGCGATATTGTTATAAATAATCAATATTTTTCTTTGAAAATTTGTACACGTCAAGTTAAAATATAACATAAAAAGTCTGTGTGACCTTTTTTGTAAAACAAACTTAATTACTAGAAAAATAAATTATTGAAAATGCTCGTTTTTTCACGCCTCCGACTGCATCTCACTCCTTAATTACGCCAGCCGAAAAACCATCAACCTTCAGGCGCATGCTATAGAGGGCTGTTATTGATTGCTGATGGATCGAACAAAATACTCTATGTTATCTTCACTAATTTTGTTCTTATGACTCTCAAACGCATGCTTCAGTGATAATTCGTGGATTAATTATGTCGACTGCTCGATCATTTTTTAATTCTGCCAATACAACGTGTATGTACGTTCATGCATATGCGATAGAGGTTTGTAATTGGCCGCGGATGTGTCCAACGCAATAATGAGAAGTGATATTATTTGCGTTCATACAGCTCTCAAGCGGAACAGCTGTTTCGAGAAGTTTTGAGTAGTCGGCCATTTTGTACATCGAAAAAAATATATATATATATTTTCTGTATTCTTGATATTCATACTAAATAGATGTGTAATTAATTTTATGAGTGAATCACTTTTTCATACGAAAAAAAAATTGTAAAATTCGCATATGATTTTATACCCGTTACTGTGGCCTAAGGCCTTAATGAGAAAGTTCTGGTTCGGCTGACGGATGTAACGAAGCGGTCAACAGTTATAACTTTACAATGCGTCTTTATTTTGTAATCAAGTTCCTTCTTATGGAACTCAATTGGCGAATGGTACTGAATCGCCAAATGTAATTTGCCACTGATCCAGTTACGGAAACTTGGTGTCTAGAGAAACTACATAACGCCTCTGCACACTGCAAGCAAGGCGCGACGAATATTGGCTCCACAAGCTACCGCGCACCAAAAACTGAACCGTTCCATTTTTACCCGCGTTTTGGTTTATTTTATTTTTCGGATTTCGTGTTTGTGCCGCTTGGTGGGGCTGGACGTAGTTCCACTCGTCTCCAAGTCATACCAATCGCTAATCCAGTGAAACGAAAGTAGCTGAGCCCACGGGAGCATGCGTTGCTCTTGCATCGGCAAGAGTGGACGGCCGAAGGTGACGCGAACATTTCCCGAGGATCGGGAGATCCGACGGAAAATATCCGTCACAATACATAAGCATAAAAGTCATATTACCGATGTTGCAACGTAATGGCAACATTCAGTCGATGACCGTCATATATTCATGCCAGGCCCTGGTTTGGTGGCGTGGGGCAGCAGAGGCTGAACCCCCAGGGCCTTCTCAATTCAAATGTCGAAGTAAAATTTGCTCACGAATGGTATGCAACGCTTAGTGAAGAAAAATCACTCCAGAGATCTGACGCAGAAAAATGTCGACACACTTTCATGAAGCACTTTTTTTAAATAACACTTCGTAGCATCTGTAAAAAAAAGGAATGAAAAAACATCAAACCCCCTGAATTCTCCATAAAACAATATATTCCATGAATTATAACTGTAAAAATGCCACGTGGAATGAGCCAACGATTTATTTCTTAAAATTTGGCGGTGTGTCCGAAAAAAATTAATTTTTGTTTACTTGTATTATTTTTCCCGTGTAAGCCCCAGACCCTTACACGGGCCAGTATATGCTATTTATCTAAAAAGAAGTTTACTTTAAAATCGTACAAACAGGAAAGAACAAAACAGTTTTAATTTTGCAAGTCCGACGCATGTGTAGTGTATGGTATATAATTGAAGTCTATTACACTATACGTGTACACACTATAAAAATTAATTTATCCACATGAAAAAAGGGAAAAAACAATTGCAATTAAATTTAGCTGACGTTACGGAATGTTTCCTCCTCAACAGCAAACAATGTAGTTCTTTCCAAAGCGGCCGTCCGTATATTACGTCATCGCTGTTTGCCGAATTTTAGACGCCCCTCCCCCTGAAATCATCCTATCCTTCCTATCGTCATAATCTAATCATCGTTACCGTCATCCAACGACGAGACCCCCCCCCCCCCCCTCTATTGTAGAATGACGTAATTTATGGGCGGCCCGAAAGGTTCTTGTTTTCCCAATAAATTATTCTAAAACTGTAAAAAAATGTTTATCGTGTTTGAAAAATAATTAGGGACCCCCTACTTCGTTCGTGCCTCGGGGCCGCAACACCCTCAAATTCGGCCCTGCATATCCACATTCCAAAGTCGAGACATCGATTTTTAATTTTTTTTCCAAGTTTCATTTCCTCAGAATGTCTTGTACAAATTTTTAGTAAAAAAAATTAGAAAATTATAGCTGTGATAGTACAGTACTACCTCTCTAAGAGAGCGGTCTAGGGCGGTTAGGGGAAGAAATTCTCGAGAAATTCGTCGCCGAAGCCTTCCCCCACCGCTAGGTTAGCGCGCTCGAAAATCGCGCATGTGGTAGCGTGTATGTGTTTCTCCACTCGAACTCGATAAGAGAGCGCGAACGAAAGTGTTGAGAAAACTGTAAACGAGTTGCGGAAAGTGTACTGGCGTTTCGTCGTTTCATGCGTAAGTATATCTCATTGAAATTTAATTATGGTACATGTTTTTTTCTCCGACTTTACGGCTTAAACGTATATATTATTATACAACGGAATATTATCCATTTGACAATCGTGCGACGTGCGATTTTCTGAAATCGCTCGCGATCTCTTATCGAGTTGTCCGCGACAAACTCGAGAGGCCTCGGGTACACTGGACAGCTCGAGCTAGGTGGGGGAAGCCATAAAATGCGCTCAAGCGGAACGGCGGGGAAATTCTCTCTTAGCGAGGGCTCTCTTAGAGAGGTAGTACTGTACACTAATGTGTTACGATGGAGCGCTTACTCCGTTATTTCAGCGCCATAGTAGCTTGGTTGCGCAACACATTTTGTAAAGGTTATCGAGAAAAAAATTTAGCCCGCCCCGGCAGTATCTTGCCGTTCGTGTGACCGTGAGGCAGAGCAAGTGCCTTCGTTCCGTACTCCAAAGTGTAAAGGCGTGAAAAATGGAAGGTCGGAAAGCTTCTGGAGAAGATCACACAACGGAAGAAATTCGAAGAGATCGCGAAAGCACATGGAACCCGTTTGAAAATCGATATGAAGTTGTAAAAAACGAGGCAGATATAAGTGCCAGTCCAGACGAAATAAAAAGTCTGGACAACGTTCAAGTGCACGAAGAACCGAGTATTGGACGACTAATCTGTGAGTGCTTAACCGAATGTTCGGTTTTGTTAGACTGCATCCAGTGTATCTTTTGCATTTGTATCAATTGCGCCGAATTATAAACTAAAAGGATCAGAAGGCTAGGATTGAAAATATTATCTTCGTAGTGCAAGCCGACTCCGGTACCTTCGAGCCCAGCCATCACCACAGCGTACGAAATAAATGTACGAGCTTTTTTCGCCATACGTTTATTAAGGATTGACTTTAATCGAGCAAAAAGTTACCGACTCGAGTTGAACAAGTGACGTACGATATAATCTTTCAGATCTGAGGAGTAACAACTTGACCACTGTGTGCCTTTTATGATAATTATTTGTTACACGGAGAGCGACCTGCTCGCATCCCGGTTTTTTTTTCATCTTTTTGTCTTTTTCCATCATTTCCTTACGGCGTTTTTTGCTATTGCGGCCATGACCGACCAAGCGGCCGTGAGTGCGAGAGAGATAGCTGATTTACTGATTCCCAGTGTTCTCCTAAATGGTTGATTTTTTGGAAAAACGAAAAGAAACCCCTCCCACTCTGTTGAACGACGAACAACTTCTTTCTCTTCGTTTGCCCGAAATGTGGTCCGCCTGAGAGAGAGCTTGGCAGTAGGATTTTTACCGACCGAACATGTGAGCCATGTCCTTAACCGCCTCCGGCGCCGATATGTCTACCTTATCCTACGAACATGCATTTACCTATGAGCAGATGGTACATTAATAGTGAAGCACATCCGTGCAACTTTTTCAAGTGTCAGTGAACTCTCGTTGAAAGACAGTGAAGCATGAACTTCTCGGGAAAATAATACAATCAACGGCGACAAAATTTTCTAATTATTGAAAATCCTGAAAATCTAGTGTACCAGTTTTACCCTTGTTGGCGGTCACGCATCCCGAACGTGAACTCGACTTTTCGCTGTAGCGTGAATTTTCGTGACTCACAATTCAAGTATGTGGCGCGACCACATCCCGCCGCTACGCAGCTTACAAATCCTTCCAGTGTTTCTCACAAGCGGTGGCGTAGACACGCCTTACGATAGATATCCCGCCCCCCTGTGACATCACTCCCGGTGCGCCTAGGACAGGGTACAATCGCTTTGCCCTACTGATGAGTCTGTCACTATATCCGGAACGAAACGCGAAGATGTTTTTCTCCTGTCTCCTACCTTACCGACCAGCAAGAACTGCACCAAAAACGACGACGTCAGAGATCAACACTACAAACAGGAATATCTCCACAAGCACACGATTGCTGTGACATCTGGCGGTAGTTTGCCACGGCTCATAGCCAAAACCTACGAGTTCTGCAATAGCGTGGTGAACGAGCGATCACGCCGAAATTTCGCAGCGTGCGATACGTGGACTTTGTTATCAAGTCTACCTTTTGTTCTACATGGACTGGAGTAGATGTACCAATATTAAGGAGGTACGGTGATGACCACGCTAGTAAACTAAGAGTCTTTTTTTCGCCATAATACCGCTACGTTTTAGACATATGTGTGTGGCCTATATTTCGAGAAATATTTTTTAAGTATTGAATTTCAAGCTACTTATTATTTTTATAATATGAAAACAAACGTAATAATCTACTACTCGACTTCAGTAGTACGCCATATCTTTGACGTTTAGCATCGTTGCATTTTCGATAGCTGTCATCGGTCCCACGCGCTCGGCTTATTATTTTTGGTAGCCGGTAAACATGGAGAATGAAAATAAGTACTGTAGAAGTTTATCAAGAGAGTAACAGGATTGTACCTGAAGTCCAGTTTAGAGACAAAGGTAGATTCTGTCGGACAAGAATTAGAGAATGAAAAGATGATATTGCGAATGCAAATGAAAAACGTCGCGTTGACGTTAACCTCAATATTCAATGTCCAATCTGTCCGAAGTCAAAACATATTTCATCGATTGTTATGTTATTTTTCCCTTTCCTAATTTTCACAATATTTGCAGATATAAAAACGAACGTTCATTTTATATGACGGTTTTTCCATGCTGACTTTACATATAAATGCGTTGTATGCATGTCGCCAGAAAGATTGAGATGCCTTAGCTATACATAAAAGAACTTTGAGTAAATATCGACGAAAGGCCTTTTATAATCGATTAAAAAACGTACGGCTTCACACAACCATATTTTTAATTCGCGTTGAAAATATCCGATAGAAGAATCAAATTTGCGCGGGTATCCGGCGTTGCCACACTTCGAGCAAGATGGCTGCGGTTACGTCACGAGACGTCTCTCTCGCCGAATACTTCGGTTTTTCGCGACTTTATTTCTAAATTTATTGCTTATTTCTGCGGTGAGCTTTCCAATTCAAGTTGCCTTATTGATCACAACGAACCAACGAACGCAACCGTCAGTTTTTTTTACGCGTGTCTTGGCTCCAAGTAGCACAAAAAAATCGATATATGAGAGGACAGGCACATTTTGTCGTCTACGTGTGACTAATTGACCAACTTTAACAATTAATAACTCGGAAACGGTACGGTAAATCTCGCGGAAACTCCGCATACGCATGGACGAAGCTCTCGACAATGTTATTTAAAAAAATCGGGCTTTTATCTTGGACTCGCTCTAATCACCGTACCTCCTTAAACAATACGAGAAGTGAGACGAGTAAACAATACGAGAGACTATTTTTCGAGAATTTTTTTTAAGTGATGAATTTCGAGCTACTTATTATTTTTATAAAATGGAAACAAACGTAATAATCTACTACTCGACTTTGGTGGTACGCCATATCGTCGACGTTTAGCATCGTTGCATTTTCGATGGCTGTCATCGGTCCCACGCGCCCAGCTTATTATTTTTTGTAGCCGTAAACATAGAGAATGAAAATATTGTAGAAGCTTATCAAGCAAGAGAGTAACGGGATTGTACCTGAAGTCCAGTTTAGAGACAAAGGTAGATTCTGTCGGACCCGAATTAGAAAATGATACGATGATATTGCGATTGCGAATAAAGAACGTCGCGTTGAGGTTAACCTCAATGGCCAATCTGTCCAAAGTCAAAACATATTTCATCGATTGTTATGTTATTTTTCCCTTTCCCAATTTTCACAATATTTGCAGATATAAAAAGGAACGTTCATTTTATATGAAGGTTCTTCCATGCTGAATTTATATACAGATACGTTGTATACATGTCGCGAGAAAAATTGAGATGCCTTGGCTATACATAAAAGAACTTCAAGTAAATATCGACGAAAGGCAATCTATAATCCATTAAAAAATGTACGGCTTCGCACAATCATTTTTAATTCGCGTTGAAAATATCCGATAGACGAGTCAAATTCGCGTGGGTATCCGGCGTTGCCACACTTCGAGCAAGATGGCTGCTGTTACGTCACGAGCACGGTCTTACATACAGGTCTTGCAACGAAGCTAAATTTTCATGGTGGGGGTAGGCCCGCTTATCGGCTTCACTTTTCGATTCACTAGGCGCCGCTACGTGTCGCTACTAGCAAGGGGAACTAGTTTCCCTCTTACCTCTCACCCGCGAATGGGCCCAAGGTGTTTACGTATGTTTTTGTGGCCTGATTGTCGACATAACCTTTATTTGCGACCATATACCAGAAGGTTCTACGCGGTTTACCGTGATACATTTTTTATCGTGTTTTTACGCATATGTGTGAATTTTTTTTTGGTAGTGTTTGCGAAAAAAAATGCGAAATGGCTAAGGGTTGTACGGTTGGCAATTGTAAAACGGGGTACAAAAATTTTAAGCAGAAATGCTCCGTGTTTGGCGTGCCCAGAAACGTCGAACGATACAAAAAATGGCTCGATGCTATTCCGGGACTGAAAGAGTCTCAGCACGTGTGCGAAAAACATTTTGAAGAACGATGTATTGTGAGACATTGGAGAAAAAAGGATGTAAGTGGTCGTAATATGTGCTGGTATGAATTAATGTATTCAAAAAGTTTTCAGTTTTTTTAGATGCAAGTAGTCATCTTTTTTTTAATCAACATATTTTTTTTATTGGCTTCGTATATTATGCAGTTTACACGACAGTATGGTAAATTGAGTTAGGGCAAACGGCGCATGTGTTGCGTTCAGGAGGGAAAAGAACAGAAGATCTATTTCTCTCTTCGTCGCACCACTACTTCCCCTTGCCGTCACACACCACGCGGCAGAAATCGGAATAAAAAACAACCGCTAAGGGTGCCTACCCCCACTACCGCCGTTGTCAGACCTGTATTTAAGACCGTGGTCACGAGAAGCCTCGCTCTCCGAATACTTCGGTTTTTCGCGACTTTATTTATAAATTTATTGCTTATTTCTGCGGTGATCTTTCCAATTCAAGGTGGATTATTGATAACAAAGATTCAACGAACGTAACCGTCAGTTTTTTTATGTGTGTCTTGGCTCCAAGTAGCACAAAAAATGGATATATGAGAGGACAGGCACATTTTGTTTTCTACGTGTGACTAATTCACCAACTTTAACAATTAATAACTCGAAAACTGTACGGTAAATCTCGTGGAAACTTCGCGGGCATTTATCTTGGACTCGCTCCAATCACCGAACCTCCTTAAGAGGGAATGACACCTTATCGCGGTCGGTATGGTAGAACAATTATAGATTCCCAAAAATCTTTGAAACGGCGCTTCAGATCCCATCGAAACTTTTCCCAAACGATGTCAAATAGATAGACGAATACCTGTCTGCCCTTCAAGTTTTCTGAATTTGAGAAAAAAAAACTAAATTGGCTTATGATAAGCCAATCTACATTTTTTTTCTCAAATTCAGAAAATTTGAGGGGTTGACAGCTATTCGTCTATGTATTTGACGTCGTTTGGCAAAGTTTCGACGGGATCTGAAGAGCCGTTTCAGAGATTTTGGGGAATCTATAATTGTTCTACCATACCAACCGCGATAAGGTGGCATTCCCTTTTAACAACCATAAAGGATCGCCGGACAAGATAGAAGCTGACGCTATGATCGACTATTGGCGCCCACTCTGGCGAAAAGTATGAAATTCAATACACTAATATAGTGGAGATTTCCACATATACTATGCTTGAAAAAGCGATACGAACAACATTTTATCATTATAGCTCTGCAGGTAACAAGCTTCTCTAGCATTAATGTTGCCGTGACGGTTCTAAATCGCGGTGGCAAGCGAAAACTAAAGGAAACCTAAGCCATTTTCGTCACGATTATTCTGCATTGTCGGAATCGGTTCCGAAGGTCATCGGACCGATTGATGAAGATCCACAGTACGGGCTCGTTATTGAACCACTGCGTTCGTGGCAATACCCAGCGTAGCAACGGAAATTCTAATTACTTAATTCGGGAGAGACCTTCACAAACATGCACAGCGGGGCTAGTATTGTATAAATTGTTGCATACGTAGCTGCTTGCGAGTTCAATAATGGAGCAGTTTCGTTTTTAAAAATAACGAGCACCATTCAGAATTCTGTTGGAGCAAACGTACATCAATATGCTGCGCACGAAGATGGCCGCTGCATAACGCACGCAGATACAGACGAAAGAAGTCCGATTACCTCAAAAGAATTTGGATAATGTCAGCATCCTATCCACTTCAGAGAACCTATATTATAAACCTGCTATCGATCAATCCGTGTGAATAAAAATTTTTTTTTTACCAATAAAATCGTTTTCAAACAAGTTTTTCTCGATACGACGTTTTTCAAACTGGTAGCCGAACAGGTTCCCGAAATTGTTCGGCTGAAGCAATTTATTCGTAATTGATTATGGTTATTGTACAAGTTACAGTTAAAGCTTATTAACTAACATTTAAAATTATTTATCGCCCAATCCTGGTTTTTGCTAGGAAGAACTAGTTATAACAAAAGCGTTCAGTAACAACTAGTTTTTACTAGGGACAACAGGTTTTAACTATAATATATAGTTTAACGTGGTATTTCAGCACGTCACAAAAGTGGCTAAAGCAAAGCGCGAAGAATCGCGCCTCGTCGTCCAGTAAGTTTTAAAAACAGCTTTGCCGTAGATTAATAAATAATTATTGTTAAGACGGAATGAAACCTCATCGCGATCGGTATGGTAGAACAATTATAGATACCCAAAAATCTCTGAAACGACTCTTCAGATCCAGGGGCGTAGCGTCGGGGAGCGGAGGGAGCATTCGCTCCAGGGCGCCGAGGTCTAGGGGGCGCCCCCGCGATGATCTTTTTCATCTAAGTTTGTGTCAAATCTTTGAGCGCCCAAATGAGGGGGCGCTTGAAGAATTTTGCTCCGGGGCGCTGGAAGTGTAGCTACGCCACTGTTCAGATCCCATCGAAACTTTGCTAAACGACGTCAAATAGATAGACGAACAGCTGTCTGCCCCTCAAATTTTCTGAATTTGAAAAAAAAAACGTAGATTGACTTATCATAAGCCAATCGACATTTTTTTCTCAAATTCGGAAAATTTGAGGGGCAGACAGCTGTTCGTCTATCTATTTGACGTCGTTTGGCAAAGTTTCGACGGGATCTGAAGAGCCGTTTCAGAGATTTTTGGGTATCTATAGTTGTTCTACCATACCGACCGCGATGAGGTGTCATTCCGTCTTAAAACAGGCGCGCAGGCCTTAGAGCTGTGGTCCCATCTGGCCGTTTGCCGTAGGTGAGTAGCATATGATGTCTGCGACATCTAGCGGTAGTTTGCGGTGGCTCGTACCCAAAAACTACGAATTCTGCAATACCGTTGGGACCGCGTCGAATGTTCACAGCGTGTGATCACCAAGCTACCTAACTGTAGAAAATCTGACAATGCGAGAAATTCGCAATACTGCGGACGATATACCACAACGATTATCCTCATTGTTTAGGAAATTTCCTGCTACGTAACTTCAAAGGGACGAAATCTCGGTCGGTTATCGGTATTTCGTACTTATCGCCGATTCCCTACGAGTGTTAACTAAGTTGCTCCCAGAGGGACCCACGCTCCGATTGAAACGACGAGATATATATCGGCAATCGGTATCCTCTTTCCACGACACTTCGTCACAATAAGCGCCGTAAAAGCTCATGAAAGTCGATGGGAACGTCGCCGATCTGTCGGTAACGAAAATCACAAGCAAGGATCTAAAATCGTTCAAAATTTTGCTACAATAACAAGCGCGCTATGATTCTAAATCCCCCGAACAATTTTTCCCCCAAAAAGTCGATGTATTTTCAAAAGTGGATTCGAAGCGAGAAGAGTTCGAAGACCAGGTCTGAGTATAGCGCGAAGCTACAGTGGGACTTGAATAATCCGAGTACGCACAGCCGGACTGCCCCTTTACACGCGAAGAATATGTAATGTACAAGTGGTCGTTTTACAGTTGCACGAGGCGATATTGTCGAGTGTACAGCAAGGGCGAGGCGTACTTTGCTATAGGTAAATCGGCCCCCCTCTTCTCGATACGGTGACGTCATCGCGGCTACGATCGGTTCCCCTACTCGCCGGACACTACGGTACACGCCGTGCACGCATCTGGGGTTCGAGCGGCATCGAAACGTCGACCCCGGCAGAGGAGTCTCGTATTGCGACACGAACCGCGCGCGTCTTCCGAACGAGCCTCGCACACAGGTGTGTCGTGTACAAGTGGCGGTTCGTTACCGCGTGTTGTGAACGCTTTGCATCGACGAAAAATATCGCGGACGGGAAAAAAGTTATTTCTTCCGAGTGCCCTGTTCGAAATGGAATTCGGCGCAATGGCTTTCGAGTCTCTGGTCCTCGTTGTGCTGTCAACAATGCTCGTCTCACCAGGTAAGGGGCCCACGTACTAACTCGTCATCGTAAACTCTCTCTCGGCACGGCCAGCCCATACCCTCGTCAATTAAGACGGCGGAGCGTATAAAATGAGACGCGAGTCGTCTTACGCTTTAAATGAATGGCATTCCTCGAACTGCACGATGAAATTGAACGCCGCGCAGAGTTTGGCCCCCAGTGTTTGGGTCGACTTCGCGTCGCACTCTATCGCGCGTGCATCGTCATAAACACGATTCACCCAAGTTTTCACGAAACGCTCGCGATCAACGCGGCAAACTCGTTTTGTTTGGGCGGGGCGCATACGATAGTCCTCGGCATGTATACACTTTCTTTTGTGCATCATAGATCGGATAATTGGAAAATTGGTGCACCGGAGCGCTCGCGATGTTTATGCTGATGATCGCGTTCAATCCCTAGCGTGGTTTCCCCGTCCTAGCCTAATAAATCCGCATTATTTCACGCCAATGCCAAAGATAAATTTTCGATCGTTTAACCTTGTTATCAAATCACAGATAGTTTATATTATTATATTCTACTACACAGGCTACTATAAAACTTAGAGAAGCTGATCGTAACAGCCTAAGGTGTTTACATGATCCCTAATAGACGCGTTATTATTTATAAGGTCAGTTTGTTCGAGACCAAAACCAAGAAACTTTTAAAAACAAGAACTTTTAGCGCCTCTATAGTCACTTTCACACGTCAGATTTCCTCTCATCGGTGGCCATTTTTCCCCTACTTGAAAATTAACGACTCTCCCCGACGTTTTTGTCCATTATGTTCGAGCTTTTTGTCAATTTACTGCCACGAAGATTGGTTGAGGTAGCCTTGGAAACGATGATTATTGCTCGACTTCGCAAAATACTCCTTTACACCATCAACCTCGCGAATGTTCGCGGACATGTATTTTTATAGATGTCACCTCGATGACATCTTTATTAGATTTTTGACATTTTTTTACTATGGACATTTTTATATATTTTTTAATACTTTTAACATTTATATGATTTTTTTTTACTTTTGACATTTTTATGCTTTTTTAACATTTTTTTATTTTTGATATTATATGATTTTTTTTTTTGACATTTTTTATGATTTTTGGACTTTTTAAGACATTTTCACGGTTTGTTTTAAATTACACGAGATTTTTATAATATTGTTACATTTTTACAACATTTTTATGATTTTTTGACATTTTACGACATTTTATGATTTTTCGACATTTTTATCGATGACACTCCAAGTCGTAGCGATTGAGCTTTCACCATTCAGAGTAACGATTCCTTCAATTTCGGTGATCGGTTTCATACTTGTCTCACGATTTATGGTTTTCCTTTTTATTTTCTTGAAATCGTCGTCTCAAGAAAGATTTGGAATGAGACTTGGTTTGGATAGTCGTAATCGTTAGGATAATGCGCGATCAAAATGTGAAATTTTCATAAAATCAAATTCATCAAACTATGATGTGAAACAAAATTCAAAAGTAGTACGAGTCTTTTTATTTCTCACTTTGTGTAGATGACATCTATACTTCGCTGGATATATTCCGGTAATCACATATGTGTATATACGTACAGAGTGAGTCACAAGAAGCAGAACACTCAATGCCTCTGCTGCACATACGGATATAAAATATAAATACATCAGAATTAAAATACCTTCAAATCGCCGAAAAAAATTACATCGAAGAAAATTATATTACGAGAGCAAAAAGCGTCCTTCTAAAGCATTTAAATTATGCTGTATCCACATTTCGTATCTTCAAATACAGCAGTAATATTCTATATGCTCCGCTTCTCATGACTCACTCTATATATGCGTAAATAAATACAGGGTGTCCCATTTTGACTGATAACACCACTCTAGCGGCAGAAAATAAGGCCTAATTTTGACAATTTATTTTTGGGAGTATAAAACACGGAATAGGAATTCTTTTGAGAGGGTTTATTTAACACATTAGAGTATGAAAAAAAATCTATTATAATTTTCATACAAAATGGCGGCGACATTGCCCATATTGAAAAACGTGTTTTTTACAAATACCTTCACGGGAGGACGATTTTCTCGTAAAGTATAAGACCTGGAACAAAAACCAGAAAAATTATAATCTACATTTTATTAGCTATAAAACTAAGTACGGATTTTTTAATCAATTAAAAAAAATGGCGCACTTTGAAAGAAATAAATCGATTGTTTGCCTAGAAAAGGTGTTCGAATAATCCGTCCTCCCAGTTTGAAAAGAGTAATTTCGAGAAAAACGCGTTTTGAATTGTACGAGGCGCCTGAAAAAAGTCCGAGGCGCTGCGGCAAAATCGATAATTGAACCGTTAAAAAAAGAAATTCGCTACAGGACCAAATGCATATTGTTTTTGTCCCCAAAGTATTTTTTAAGCAAAGAAAAAACGATTTTTCCTAAATCCTAGAGTGGTGTTATCCCTAAACGATGCACTTGCATATCTTCGAAACTGTTGATGATCTGAAAATATATTTCAAACAAACGTTAAATGGGTTCAACGTCACGTTTACCTGGTGTAAGTTTTTTCGGCATCGACGCATAGGGGACAGATGAAAGTAAACTTGATTTTTTCAAATGGAATCACTTTTCAATGCACTACTCGCTGCAGCTCTTTGCGCCCTACGCGAGGGTGCTGCATCGCTTGGTGTATCAAGGGATTTTTTTTTTTAATTTCGGTTTTTGGTTTTCGACCGGTTCTACAAATATAACATTTTTAAAATATCCTCTGAAAATTTCGAATCGATTCGTGCGCAATTTAGCGAGTTATGGGCGTTTGCAGATAAGTTCAGCAAACCGGCGAACTTTGAACGCGTTTTTCTCAAAATGATTTTTTCAAAATCTGTAACCACGATATCTCAAAAATCACTGCACCGATCAAGCTTATTTTACAAGCTTATATTACATATCAAGATCATGGAGTAGTGCTTGAATGGAAGAATTTCTTTTTCGATACATAGTTTTTTTTTACAAACAAAAAAATAACGTTTTTTCACCCTTCACTTTGGACTGCGTGTCTACCACATTTATAAATATTTTTCAATAGACAAATTATGAGGGATACTTAAGGGGTTAGGCCGAAAAAAGGCTTATTAGGGATATTTTTTTCAGAAAAACTATAAAATAAGTCGAGATTACAAAAAAGGGTGTTTATCATACATATCAGTGACTGTATACAATAATTTTTTTGTCGCGATTAATTTCAAAATGGCAGCTGTGCAGCCTTTATCTCAAAACTGCATTTTTTAAGTTAAAGTAAGAAAATTTGACTTTTTAACTTAATTAAAGTCTTTAAGTTAAATTAGGAAAAATACATTGTCTATGGAAGTACGTAGGATTTTTTTTATATTGCATAGTTCATTTGTTATTAACAATTATCTGACGATTTTTAGACAAATTTTTCCCTTTCCAAAAATTTGCCTAAAAAATCGTTAATAACAAATAAACTGTGCAATAAAAAAAATCGTACCCACTTCCATAGACGATGTATTTTTCAAGATATATTCAACATTTCAAGTGAATCGGTTGAAAATTGTCTGAGTTATGTTTCCGGCCAAGTTAAAAAATGCAGTTTTGAGATAAACGCTGCACAGCCGCCATTTGAAAATCAATCGCTTAAAAAAAATTATTCTATACAGTCACTGATATGTATGATAAACACCCTTTTTTGTAATCTCGATTTAGTTTGTAGTTTTTCTGAAAAAAAAAAACCCCAAAAAGCCTATTTTTTCGGCCTCTAGAGTGGCCTAATCCCTTAATGAACGTGATTTACATTTACGTTGACATACATCGTTCATATTTTATGCAACCTATCGCATAATATAACGTGGTGAAATATTTTTATTCCTTCGTAGAGTTATTTCAGAAAAGCGAGGTGTACGAATACTTTTATTTACCCACTGTATGTATATGTATATGAGATTTTATTGACTCCCGTCCTGTACAGCAATGCATTTATGATTAACCCATCCGGGATAGCCTTTCCCATCTCGACGCTTTTCCTCGCCGGAATTCTCATAATTACATTCCGTTCGCGGAAATTAGCTTCGATCGTGAGGATAGTCACGTCGAAGTTCCGGCGTGTGCGCGGTAAAAAGCGACCAGTCTGAGAAACGAAACCGGTGCACTCGGCTATCCACTTCTGCGCCATATTACGAAGCTGTCGATAACGCGACACACTTCTCTTTTCCTCTAGAGCGATATATTTGTTATTTTTGTTACAAGAATATGGATGTTCCAACGAAAATAGCCTAAAAGGACACACGAAAAAGGTTTTGTGCAAATTGTAGAAAGAGATTTACCATGTCTGCTAAAAAATAAAAGACAGAGCTCTCACTCTTGTATTACTTATGGATAAAATAAAGAGTGTCTCAAAATTACCTGACGTTTTAAATCGCGCGCCATTTTTTTTGTGGCGAGCATAGAAATTGTTGTTTGCTGCATTGTTACTGTATGGTTATTGCAGACGAAGTTTCATGGTCGTGTTATCTATCGCCGCGGCGATGAAGCGACAGCCAATACGAGCGTTTGCAGCCCTGCTCGTGCTTTCGGTTTCTTCCGCTGCGAGCGCTGCTCGTCGATCTTGGCCGTAGAAAAAAAACCGGCCAAGTTTGACGAAAAGTATAAGGAAACTAAATTTATAAAATTGTCAAATTGCAACGAAGGGGAAATTTTATATAAAATATTCAAATTATCTTCCGAGTATTTTTCCATGTTTCGGGAGTACCCAAAGATTTTCTTTCACTATAAAAAATAACGTTTCATTCCGCGGCATGAAAATATACCGCCATTATACATCAATACATTTTTTCAAGAGAATATCCCGTCAAACGTAAATTTCTATTAGCGGTATTAAGATGACTGTCAGGTGTCGCGTTTTTCTGCTTAAAATCTCGGGTTGGCCGTTCGTCAATCGTGACACGGCCGATTAAACACATCCGGGGTCTTATCTCTGTCGGTCATGCGGGGTTATCGTATTCTCGCTTGACCTGGTCGCGACGCAGTCCATTGAACCAACGATTGCCCAACGCTACGGAACGAAGCAAACAAGATCAAAAATATTTTAGCATTTTAAACTTTGTCGTGTTTTTGTTCTTTTTTTTTCCTATTTTTACTCGCGATATTATTTTCACTTATTTCTTTACTTATTGTTTTATTGTTTTTTTTTCTTCTTTCGTCTAGCCGATGCCATTGAGTGTTACCAGTGCGTGAGCACTAACAACGATCATCCCTTTCAGTGCAACGAATACCTATCGAGCGATATCGATATGGTACCGGAGTCTTGCGACGCGGTCTTTGAAGCCCAATATTGCGTGAAACATGTCGGGAGATTCAAGGGTAAAGAAGTAGAAAGAAAAAGATCGTTCTACGATCGACGAGAATAGAAAACCTCTCTATTTTTTTCGTCTAAGCAATGCATCTGGGCGTACACGTATTATAATTGACTCTAATTCTCTTTCTATGCTCTTTATTGCAGCTGCGGTGCCAAACACTTCCACGGGCTCTGAACGAATATCCTCGATAAATATCATGCCCTAATTTTCCTACTAACTCTCAACGGCCTCGAATGCTTCCATTCACAGAAAACTGCCCCACGTGTTCAATGCAATTCGTACCGTATGCAACTGACAAACAACATCACTTGAGGGATCATCACAGTGTAAAGGGTCGAAAAATAGCTGATTTTCGCGATTTTCTTTTCGATGATTAAAATACGCTAGTCAGTCTTATTTTTTAATGTCAAATCAAAGCACGTATACAGAACAGAAAATACATTTTTAATCATTAATTTCTATTTCCCCCCTTTTTTTTAACGGTTGAAAAATGTCTTTGAAAAAAAGGAGTCATCACGGTGCACACGGTTGTGGTCGTAAATATTATCTGAAACAATATTTGTAAAAAAGATTATTAATCAGTATGAAAGCCGCTACTTTGCTATGGAGGCTTTTTAAAATCAAAATTGACAATGGGGCGTCGGTTTGAAAAAAAGTATCGAATTTCGCCGATTTTTTCGAGTTTTTCGTTGAAAAAAAAATTAAGATTAAAAAAAAAAGCTTCCAAAGCAAGATAAAGAATGGCGTGAAGAAAGTTGTGTCAAAATTTGAGACGGATAACTTGATATTTCTTTAAAATTTATTAATAATTTTTTTTTAGTTGACAAAATGGCGGCGTTTAAAAAAAATGGTATCGAATTTAGCCTATTTGTTCGAGTTTTACGTTAAAAAAAATATGAAGACATAAAAAAAGCCTTCCATGGCAATATAAAGAATTAATAATTCGAATTACGCCCCAAAAATTGAACAGCATGTTTATAATCGTCTATACACGGAAAAAAATGATCTGTTAAAATTGATGTTCGATATTTAAAAATTCATGAGTTTTCAACCAAATTTACAGTTAAAAACTGTAAATTCGGTGTTCTACTGTGTGCCGATTATAGAATAATGAATTTCATGTGTTTTTCACTATTCAAACAATTATAAATACTGATTCAAACTGTAATAAACTCAATGTTCACAGCAAAAGAATGACAAAGCAGAAATCACAAATTGAAACGAAGAAACCAACTGTGCATGAAATGTAAAATTTAGATATGCACTCTATAGAATATTCTAAGCACATAGAAAAAAAATTGGTGACAACAGCATTTACTCGTATTATAAATTGTAAAAAAGTTGAAGGGCATACAGAAAATATTGTCATTAGAATGTACGAAAATTGTATACGACCTTTTGCAAAAATTAATATAGATATCAATCAGAAATTGCAGTGTCCCCAGTGAAATTTTTATTCCTGATAAGGAATAAATTGTACAAGGATCATGACAAATTTTGACACTGACAATGGACATTTTTTACAATGTGAAATTAGAGAAAAGTACAACGGTTACCACAGAAATGTAACGTTTCATGTTGTGTACTGTGCACGGTGTCACACTGTAAAAATTCGTTTCATCGGCATGTACTGTGTCATGTTAGATATCTGCAAATTAAATTTAAAAAATATGCAAATTTCAGTGTTTACGCTAGAGGACGCACTGTTCATGGGAAAAACTGTAAAGTTTAATGGAAATCTCAGCAGCATTTACAGTTAATTTTTTTCCGTGTACTATCAGATAATGCCAAAAAATCGATTTTTTGAAAATTTCACACTGTGATGATCCCTTAAGTGTCCTCCTTTGATTTTTTTGACACTCATATATGTGATAAAGCATTGAAAACTTTTTTTTATCGGCGGAAAGACGGTTTTAAGGGGCGTACCACCTCTGAAATAAAAGCGAGTCACCCCTTAATTAATTGTTTTTGAATAGTGGATTTTTCATCGCGTCGTATTAGAAAATTTTTGGTTTTTCACGAAAGGTGAAATTGCTAAATCCACACCTCGACACGCGTTTTATTGAGGGGTGGTTTCCTTCCTTAAAACCGTTTTTCCGCCGATAGAAAAATGCGCGTCTAATAGTTTTTAATGCTTTATCACATATACGAGTTTCAACCAAATTGAAGGCGGACACTTGAGTGATGTTCCTTGCGAGAAAGAAATTGACGCGAAAACATTTTTTTGAACGTTTAGTCATCCACACACTGGCCAGAAAAAGTTTGGGCATACTTTGGCGGTTTTGCGACTGGAAATTTAAAGATTAATTAATTTTGCAGTAATCAATTAATCATTCGTTAATCGATTAATCAGTAATTCATTAATTTAGCTGTAATTAAACTTCGTTAAAAGTTTATCTACACTACTGAGTTATCTACACTGCAATCTACATAATTGTATGTCAGGTTGGAAGAATATCCGACCTGTGAATAATTGGATTACACGGATTTTTTTCTCCGAAAAGCAAAAGCCTTTTTTATCGGAATTACTGGAAATCTGTACAACAATTATTTGCTTCTTAGTAATTAATTATTAAGAATGGATTATTAATGAAGTAATAATAGAGACGTATTATCTCCAAACGAGCCTGTATAAAAAAAAATTCTGTAAAAACATTATATTTTTAATCTCCCGACGTACATTTTCGACGCTAGCCAATGAACGGGCCTAAAATAATCCACGTATGACAAAATGAGTAAAACTTTTTTTGCCTGGCTGCTAACGATTTCCGATGATTAACGATTTTTCCTTGCACTATCAAATGTGTTTTGCCAGAACATTATTTGGTCAGTGTCAGTGAATAATTGGATAGGAAAATTCGAGGCCCTGAGGCTACCTGAGCACTCTAACTAACATTTATCAGTCGAATAGTTAGAGTTACTAACGCTTTACTAATCACCTTTTTGTAATCTCGATGCATCCTAAGCGCTGGGCCTGAATTGTTACCAATGCACATCAGCCAACGAATGGAAATGTATGGACAGCGAGTTGCTGACAAGCTCACTGGAAGCGAAAAGTTGCGACTACGTTTTCGAGGCGCAATACTGCGTGAAGACGATCGGGAGATACGGAGGTCTTTGATTTAAAAACGAATATTGCGTTTCGTCGATGTCAACCTGCATGGTGGCTTGCCATTTATACGTCGTTAAAAGCCTCATAATGTTGAGGGTTTTAATTCTTGCTCGTTTCTTTATTTTTATTGATATACGAAATTTCTTTTTTGCACTTTTCGGCTGTAGATCTGTAATAGCTATTCCGAAAACGTTTTACGTATTTTCGTAGTCTATATAAAGCGAACGAAAATTTGGCCAATTGAAAGAGAGAAAAAAATCGTGGCGTTTCAACTATGAAAAGGAAGGGATAACACCACTCTAGCGGCAGAAAATAAGGCCTAACTTTGACAATTTATTTTGGGAATGTGAAAAAAGGAATAGGATTTTTTTTGAGATGGTTTATTTAACACCTTAAGCCACAGTAACGAGTATAAAAACATGTGCGAATTTAACATTTTTTTTCGTATGAAAAAGTGATTCACTCATAAAATTAATTACATCAATTACAATATACATTTAGTGTGAATATCAAGCTGATAGAAAAAATATATATATATTTTTTTCGATGTACAAAATGGCCGACTACTATTATTTTATTTTGTTATCTTTTTTTTAGGCGCTCTGCAGCGTGACATTTAGCATCCACAATTTTTTACCTAGAACAAAAAAACAAAAATTCTCGTCAATCTACATTAGAATACCTAGAGAAGTACGTACGGAATCTAAAAAATATTGTTTTATTCAAAAGTTGTAGGTATTTGAACTTAAGAAATGAATTTTCAGTGAAAAACTTCATTATAATTGCTCATAAAATGACAAGTTTTCGATTAATCAGAAATTCCTTACGTACTTCTCTGCGAAGTGCAATTAGAAACATAACTTTTAAATTTGAAGTAAATCTAGTGAAAATTGTTGTAGTTATTTGTCACGCCCAATTGGAAAAACACTGTTTCGAGAAGTTTCGAGTAGTCGGCCATTTTGTAGAAAAAAAATCAAACAGCTTGATATTCATACTAAATAGATGTGTAATTAATTTTATGAGTGCATCACTTTTTCATACGAAAAAAATGGTTAAATCCGCACATGATTTTATACCCGTTACTGTGGTCTAAGGCGTTAACACATATTAAAGTATACATTTTTTTTATTATAATTTTCATACAAATCGGCGGCGAAAGAGTCCATCTTGAAAAACGTATTTTTTACAAATATGGGAGGACAGTTGTCGCGTAAAGTATAAGACCTGAAACAAAAACCCAAAAAAATGTGATCTTTATATTATTAGCTATGGGACTACGTAGGAATCTTTTTTAATCATATTTTTAAAAAATGGCCCACTATGCAAGAAATAAATCGATTCTTTGCCCAAAAAATAAGCAATAAATTGTTTATAAAAAAAAGTTTACATTGTCAACAATCAAAAAACGGCTACGTACTCCCTAGAGAATGTAATCGTTAAGCAACTATCAAAATTTCAATTCGATCCATGCCAAGGTGTTCGAGTAATCCGTCCTTCCAGTTTGAAAAAAGTGGTTTCGAGAAAAACGCGTTTAAGGTTTTACGAGGCGCCTGAAAGAAGACCGAGGCGCTGCGGCAAAATCGATGGTTGAACGTTTAAAAAAAAATTCGCTACAGGACCAATCGCATATTATTTTCATGACCCCAAAGTATTTTTTAAGCCAAAAAATCAAAAACGATTTCTCCAAAATCCTAGAGTGGTTATCCCTTAAGTTATTTTACATGTATTTCGAAAATACCTAAATTGCATAAGTTTTGTCATTTGTCATATTTTTTTCTGATCAATTACACGTATATTCACCGCTTCATGCATGCTCTCATTTCTGGTTTTATAATAAGGCTTTTCATCGCTTTCGTTTCTCACCTTGATAATCCTATCGCCTGATTGCATTTTGTTATTAGTTACTTTTAATCTCTGCTTATTTCAAAGCATGTACATGTTTTAAATTAGTTAAGCGAATTATCGAAGAGATACGCAATTCTTTGGTATAACAAAAAAATTATTGTTTTCATTAACAAGTAATATACCGCGATGCCAAAATTCTGAAACATTCTGTTTTTTCGGCGTCTTCCACGTTTCGAAAAACCAAAATCGCCAAGAAACGTTTCAACAATGCTGCTATTCTGTGATTTTCAACCTTGTCCAATTTTGCAAGAATCAAATATTGGAGACCCACCAATTTCGAGTACCAAAATTTTGCTGGGATAACTCAAACTTGTTGCTACAATCGTATCTCTGCGAACAGTTCAAAAGAACGAATGACTCGTTTAGTTTTTGTTCGTTGTTATTTCGCAAATATCGATCATAAAAAAATGTAAGCAAATGATTTTTTCAAATGTGGTCGGTGGAAAAGGGCTATAAATTAGAGTTAAGGGGATATACCAGTGTGAACGCCGAAAATTTGGCTCATTTTCGGGAATTTTTTGGAAGAAAAGTACTCAATTAAATGTTTCGAAAAATTAAGAATATATTTGGCTATATTTGACCTATATGACATAATTTTTTCATAGAAAAATATTGAGATCCAAGCGACTTATGCGCTAACTTCGGAGGCGCCACGAAAAAAAGTTCCTCCACTGCTGACGTGATTCCGGCCGATTGAGTAGCCGAAACCGAAAAAGGAAAAAATGTTGTTAAACTGGAAGGTATTTCCTGTACAATGACGTAGGATTTTCGAAAAATATCAAAACTTAACAAAATGGCGTGGTAATGAAAAAAAAGTCTGTTTTCTTGCCTATAAAATGGTCGTTTTTTTCAATGCCAAATCGTCAATTTTCATCCAATCAAAAATATCCTACGTCATTGTAGAGTAAATATATTGAAGAGTACTCAGTTGAAATTTCAAGCCAATCGGATAATTGCCCTTTGAGTTACAATGCCAGCAAATTTGAAAAATCTAATTTCGAGAAAAACGCGGTTAAAGATTTAACTATCGACTTTTGCAAGATAAAGTGATAAAGATACGGCCTTGGAATTTTCACATATTCTTGAAAGTATAAACTGTCGAAAAAGGCGAAAAAATCGATTTTGTGAAAGTACCACACTGGTATAGCCCCTTAAAGTGAAGTGCACCGTTTGAGGCGAAATGACACGCGAGATTCCGTTGGTAAAGAAATTCACGATAATCTTTCGGAATTCTTCTCAAAGGCAACTGTACCGAATAATTTGGTATTTTCACGGTCGACGTCCAGTTTCGACAGAGAGGACCATATCGAACAAAAAAAATCACAAATAAATTCACCATCGGAAATTCTGATCGATAAAAGTTCGGTATTGCACTTTGGTTTGAGCAAATCACAATGATGCTCAACTCAGCGTCGTTGGAATGCAACGAAAATTGATTCTTTTCAATAAAACAATTTTTTTGGTCGCTTTATAATGAAAATTGCTCAAACATTTCTACGTACTCTTATTAGCAATTGACTACCTCAATTTGCAAAAAGGCTTTGAATTTGATTAAAAAAAAAAAGAAATAAAAAAAGTAAAAAAAATATCGTTGCATTTCAGGAGTGCAAACTTCAATGTCGTAAATGACAAATCAAAGAAAAAGTCGACCAAACCATGATAGAAACCTATGAGGTTGAAGTTTATATCGTTGGTATGCAACGAAAATTCTCTTCAGTTCCTGATTTTCATTGTTATTAAAAATCACGTGTTGTCGATCGCTGAATAAGAATTCTAAAAAATGTTCGCGTGATTCTCGTCGCTTGAATCTGTCAAAGGAAAATTGCGAAAACCGGAAAGCGGTAATTCGTTGCATTCCAACGATGCAAATTTCAGCGTCGTTGGAAACCTGCATTTTGACATCCGAACTGTTCCATTCTGTATTTAAAAACCTGAGAAAAATTCCGAAAATTATCTCGCGCGTAATTGTTCATAAATGTGACAAAATGCGTGTGCATCGCCACGTCACACGAAGCCATACGATATGCCTATACTCCGCAGTGGTAATATATCGTACCTACTACGGTAGGCAGCAACGTAATGTCCGCGAAAACCGACGGAGAATCTCTCAGCGTGTGTTATTTCGTCCAAAAAACTGAATGCACTGCGCTTCGATCAAAGGTGAATGTCTATTGTATGTTAATTTTTTTACAGACGGCGTAGGAACCAAGAGATTCTGTTCGGCCGTCCATATGGGAAATTACTGCGAATACGTGAAGTTCGCCGGTGACACGTTGGAGTACAGAACGTGCGTTTATACGTGCGACGGTGATGGATGCAATCCCGCCACGACGTCGAAGCCAAATTTCATCGTTGCCGGTGTTCTCATGCTCTTCGTGTTGGCATACAGGAGATAAAAGGAGAAAACGATAACCCGACGAATCGAGAGAGCGATCGATCGAAGCGACGCTCCGCGACCACTTTATCGCTTCTCAGTGCGTTATTTTCCTACGACGTTGGAAACATTTTTTTTTTTTACGTCTTGACAGCAACAACTTACGTGTAGTTACCTGAAACAATTCCGTCCCAACGTGACTCATATACCTGAATTTTGTAAAAGAAAGAAAGAAAAAAACACTCCGTTTTTTTTATCGTTCTACATTTGTATTGGGTTGGCCAAAAAGTCCCCTCCGTTTTTTACACCAAACTCTAACGCGAATCTCAGACGTATGTGGAACTTTTTGTCCAACCGGATATTTTTGAAGGTTAGGATTAGGTAGAACAATACGATCGTGTTTCTATTTCCGGTAGTTGTTTGGATCATAGGACCTCAGCTCTCGTTTATTTACATTGATATACGACGTCAAGGGCTTTGACGTTGTTGATGTATGCACGCCTGATGCGCTCGCGGCTCGTTGAAGCGACGTAGTAGAATATGTACCACGTGACCTACGAGTACGAGAGCGCTGAAATTTTCGAACAGAGATTTTTCGCAGATGAATAATGTTTAGGGCAAAAGAAAATCGTCTAGTTCTGCGTTCGGGAATTCTCCAGAGCCTGCTGCTTCGTTTTGTCGAAAAATATGTCTCATCTATCAGAAAACGGTGTTGAAAATTTTGTGAGGTTATGTTAACCTTGTACGCGTGCATAGAAAGCTCCAAGCGGCCGATAAACGAACTAAGAGTTTTTCTCGGACGGATTACGCCGAAATTACGGAAAAAATAACTCACGAAAAATCAATTTGTTCCACTAACAGAAATAATAGTCCGGTTCTATTTCTCCACGACTCGTCGAATCATAGAAATATCGACCCAGCATTCGTTCGCTCTGGAGGCTTCTTCGTCAGTCGAAAAAAGTGAGGTCCTCGATATAAACAATTTCCTCGTTCTCTTCTTTTTTTTTATACAATACGTAATAAGCAATCGCTAATCGTGTCCCCTTATGTCTTAGCAAAAGCGTCACATCACGAAGAAAAAAATAACACGAGGCGCTTGTTCCATTTTTTTTTACGTTTTATTTGAACAAGCTACAGTAGGATAGAAAAATTCTCCACGTGTCACAATCTTGCGATGCATATACCACTATGATTATTATAATTAGTACATTATTGTTCTTCTGAAGTTACGATTCAACTTCGGTAGCTTGCGTTTTTGATATATTCTTTGTAATACGTTGTGTGCGAGATGTGCAGGCACAAATATTCGATTTGCCAAAACGAGCGTAACACTCGAATCACACTGCAAGTACGTAAACTCATCGCGTAACACGTATCTTTGGCATATATTGCGTTTGTATTGAAGGCAATCTTAAGGTATCCCAATGCATCAATTTTCATTGTAACATATTTACGGGGTGTCCAACGTAAAGTTCTACGAGCGAGCATCACGAAAAGTACGTATTGTAATAAAACATCGAATAAAGGTCGTGTGGCTCGGAGAGAAGTTCGTCCGCTCCACGCTAGGTATAATTGCCAAACTAACAACAAACATCACTCAAGTGACCTTCGATTTTTTTGAAACTCATATATATGTGATGAAGGATCCGAAACTGTTAGACACGTATTTTTTTTATCGGCGAAAAAGCGGTTTCAAGGGTGGACCCCCCCCCCCCCCCCCCGAAGAAAGGCGTTTCGAGAGATGATTTTGCAGTTCCATCGATCTGAATCAATCGAAAATAAAAATTCTTCTATGTAAAACGATGAAAAATCCACTATAGGAGTATCGAAAGAAAAATAGAATTAAACTAAAGGTTGACACGCCTTTTTTGAGCGACAGTTTCGTCCCTTAAGCCCGGTTTTCCTCCGATAAAAAAAACTACGTGGCTAATAGTTTTCAGTGCTCTACCACGGGTATGAGTTTTAATAAAATCGAAGGCTTCACTTAAGTGAAGTTCCTTGTAAGAGTCCTATCTTTTTCGCCCACTGAGCCAGACAACGTTAATTCGATCCGTGTTCCATTAGAGGGCGTACTTCCCGCGACAGCGGCTCGTAACACCAAAAATGGGATACTCGGTGCACATGTATGAATGCACACTCATATTTGTTTGTATAATGGTTCACTTGGCTCTTTGAGTTAATGACAGTGACATTGCAACATTGGCATAGCAATATTAGAATTAATTTGCTTGGAATGATACAAAACTAGCCGGATGACGATAAATCTCGCTCCGTTGCTCTCGAACCGTACAGAGCTGTACAGAAATCTGTGTATCGAGTTAAAGAACGCCGAGGACTCGTGATTATTGTGACAAAAACAAACGATCAAAGAACGCCCATCGATGTACGTTAATAAAAAATATAAAAAAATACGCTTTACACGTGTTGATGTAATTGGCAACGTTACACGATCATCTACTCTACACGGCTGGCACACGCGAAGGTTTCTCTCTGGGGGCCGGAAACTCGATAAGCTACTTCACAGTCTTTCCTCCCCACGGTTTCAGTCACGTGCTTTTGTTTTGTTTTTCGCTGCAAAGGCACACTAAATATGCTTGAAGTGGCAGCACGCAGGCTCGTTCCAATTATCCCTCGACCAATATATCACCTTTGACTTTGTTACTTCGCTCTTTCGTCTTACTTATCTTTTCTCTCTCCGACACGTTCATCCCGGAAGATGTGATCCGTCTGCGGATCGCGCGATCCAAGATTAATGAGGTATGAAAATACATATAAATATTGTACAAATAATCTCATAAATATCTTCCAAGTGGGGAGGAGACGATCCTCGACGATAGCTACGTAGAAATGTTCACTACGTATACACTGGCTTCAAAGAGTTCCCTAGAATCTTCCTAATTCGTATGAATACACCTTGTCCTTTCTGCCTCTCTTACGTGTATGAAGTTCGGACCTCGTGTGATAATCGTCGGCACGGGGAGCGGGTCGTGGCCGGGTTTGAAAAATCGCGTACCATGGGAAAATTTATAGTTCGGCGAAGAAAACAAAAAAACGCGTCTCTACCTCTCGACACGCTCGATCCGGAGAGTTTCAACGTTGCGCGTTATAATGTTCACTTTAAATACTTGTGCGTTATACGACGAACAATTTTTTTCACGTATTCAGCGTCGTTATAAACGATTTGCCGATCGAAGCGTTCGCATGATTATCGTACGATAGCGAAAGTACTTTGACCTTCCTCCTAACATAGGTAACGAAAAAAAAAAAAAAAGAAAAAGAAAAAAAAAAAAAAAAAAAAAAACGTTCTCTTTTCCAGGGATATACGTCCCGGAGAATTTTCAAAATCACGAGGGAATGGACAATAATAAAAATGACAACGAAAAAATGATGGTAATGAAATCACAGAGTTTGCCTTGCAAAGGGAAATTGAAGAGAAACAAAATGGAGGTATATCACTCCGAGAGTGATTTTCAAATTCGATGACCTTCGATGCTGTTGAGGTCATTGTGCTGAACACTTTTTTCATACGCATATAAGACGCTCAGGGTGCTCTGTAACGAGAAATATTCCTGCACGAGATGGAATATATCTTTGCACGATTGAAATATCGTACTATTGGCGAAGTTGGACGATATACCGAAATACGATTTGATAATATTTACGCCTTCGGGAATACGGCACGTGCACACTGCTCCCAACGTTATTCGCGAAAAGTATTTTTTTTACACTCGTCTTTTAAAAACATCACGAATCGTGTGGATTCGTTCTGGTTTTCTTCGATTTGTCGTCAGCGACGTGACTTCCCGGCGATGGGCACGTTCCACCCGTGCGCATGTCGTACGATTACTCATTGGCGGGTCTATTTATCGCCCTACACGCATACGCAACGACCATTCGAGCCCAATAAACTCTACAAAAGTCGTCGAGGTCAAGATTCTCGAGGTCCAAAATCCGTACAAAAATTAATCGATCGTTAAAGGAGGTGGGATTCGAGTCCTTCTCGAGTGTTGCAAGTTTACGGCGAGTAAACACGTTGATTCGAGCGCTTGCGCCGTATACGCCCTAGCTTCTTCCCATTTCTCGGCGTCGCCGCAGCGGTCGCACTGAACGTTTTGCGCTCCATACAAATACATTAATACTTTGTAAGCTGATGTCAATTCTTTGTGACAATAATAAATGGATAGCCCTCGCCGTGGTCGAGCGCGCGCGAATTCCTCAACTTCGCGGTATCACGTCCATCGTGAAATACCAATCTGGCGATTGTATTGCGAAGCGTGACGTGAACAATATTGCAAAAGAAACGAAGGATTTAATGACTCTGCGCTTTTCGCAGCTGTTCCTCGAGTTCCTTCACGCGCAATTGACTGTTGGCAAGCTGACGTCGGACGAGCCTCAGTTCGTCCGTTTGACGAGCGTACGCCAGTCTCAGTTCCGCCTCGTTGTTCGGAATATCGACCGACTCGAAGGCTTTGTTGTCGCTGATCGTTGCACTCACGATGTTGTTCTGCGTGATAAAATAAAATGTCCTTCGTCAATCATACGTATCTTCGTCGTTTGTAACGATAGATGATTTTTTCTTTTCTTTTCTTTTTTTTTCCGGTGTAGAAGCAATGGTGCGTAATGTATGTGTGTGCGACTACGCTACTCATGACTCTCTACGAGGCTTACGTGATGGTCTTTGCATGGTTTTGCGTACTCGTGGAATGAGATGATAACGTGATCCTTTCGGATGAATGTAGCGAATGATGAAAAAAGTCGCCGGTGCGTCGGGCGAGATCTTTCTTCACTAGTTTTCTAGTTTTCTTTTTGTTAAATCACATGATCGGACATAGAAAAAAAAAAAATCGAAATTTTTCGACTGTACCCACCTTGTTGTAATAATGGGAATACGTTCCAAACTTGCAAACGAGCTCATAGAATTGGGTGCTACATCTTGATGGCTTGAGATGGACCATGCAAAGCGTTAGTGTGTTATATACGAACTATTCGGATGTCGTAGACTCGATAATAAGTAAATCAAGAAAACGAGTGTTTTAATAACATGTTATAGGCAAAGCGGACAAAGTATCAAACGATAATCAGCTAATCCAGCGTAATCGCGAATAACTGTTGCATTGTTTGTGTTCTTTCTCATTCTGCTGGTCATCGTTCAAACGCAATGAATAACGAACGATGCAGCCAAACATCGGTCGATACGCGCAACGCAAACATAACGATGTACTATAAAGATCGTTCAATATTCGTGGAAAAGCAAAAGGGCATTAACCTAGCGACTTTTGGAATCATTGAAATGCCTCTTTAAAAAAAACAACAAACTCACAACGGAAAATCAATCTCTGTAAATCAACAACGAAGACGTATCACGCTACGAAAAATATAATAATAATAATAATAATAATAATAATAAATTACTATCCTGTTTTGTATTAAATGTTACGTATAAAATAGAGTTAGAGATTCATCACCTGCAAGGCGACATGGCCGAATCGTTGTTGCAACTGGTGAATCTTCGTGCTCTGATTGCTCGATGTCTTTTGACTCTTTTCCGTCATATCCAAAAGATCGACCGATCGATAATCGGGCACGGTCTCGGTCGACAGAAAGGCGAATTTCTTTTTCGTGTTGACGTCGCAGCCGTTTTGATTTTTCGTAACTCCCGTCAGCTGGCCGGGCTTGTAGACACGGGGCTTGTGCGTTGTTATTCCACCACCTGACGAAACGAGAATCGCAGTCGGATATTCTCAGAGAATCAAGTGTGTTTGTACCTTTGGTATAATGGCGATCGATGAGCTAATTAAAACAGCGATAAATGTCGCAAAATTGCTTCGAGAATATTGTCAACAGGTGTTTCAGTTTCTAGAGAAAAACATTTGAACTGATGCGAGCGGACAAATATATTCATCTCTATGTAAAAAGACTTCCGGTGGCAATACTCTTTTTCACTTTCTCGGATCATCGTTCCGTATAACTATGTCCCTGTAATTGCCAATTGTTTGTCCGAGTTCCACGTGCAGCTAAGAAAAGCAATGAACGGGCTACGTCTACCTAGGTGGGGGAAAAAATGCATTTTTCAAAAATATTTTTATCCGATAGCCATATTTTTATCCTTTTAGCCATAATAAATATTTTTATACTTTTAGCCATAGGCTCTGAAAATGTCATTGAAAAATTCCTAATATTGAATGAGCTACAACTTCCAACAGTCGGCCGAGCGAGCGGTAGCAGCACCATATTTCAAACTTTAAACGCGTCTTTCCCGAAAAACTGTTTTCAAATTTGGTGGACATGATATCTCGAGAACCACTTGATGGATTGTTTGCAAATTTCCCGGAGATACGATGACAAACATTTGAAGGTCGTTGACGATCTCACTTTTTAAAAATCGATCTTCATTTTTTAATAGTTACGTAAAAATGACGACGTTTTTCATAGTTTTTGTTCGCTCGAGTTTCCATTCCTTGACACGTTGTTCGCAAAAGTATTTTAAGAATCGACGTTCGTTAACGACCCGTATTTATTGTTAACTTGAATAATTTGTTTGGTTTTTAGTTTTTGGATGGGCCGTAAACGGTTCATCCGAAAATCAAACTCTCTGAATTGAGACTTTCTTACTAGCTTTCTCGTAAGAAAACGATTAAGAAATTAGCTTTCTAATAAGAAAACTAATAAGAAACTGGTCTTCCAGTTAGAAAACTAGTAGGAAACTATTTTTCCAGTTAGAACTAGTAACAAACTAGTTTTCCGGATCGAAAACAAGTTAGAAAACTAGAGACAAACTAGTTTCTTAGTAAGAAACTAGTTTTCTAGTAAGAAACTAGTTATCTAGTTAGAAAACTAGTAAGAAACTAGTTTTCTAATTAGAAAACTAGTTAGAAAACTAGAAAGAAACTAGTTTTCTAATTAGAAAACTAGTAAGAAACTAGCTTTCTAGTTAGGAAACTAGTAAAAAACTAGTTTGCTCGTTAGAAAACGAGTAAGAAAACTATTAAAAAAACTAGTTTCCTTACTAGTTTCTTCATTCTTTCTTTTCTTTTCTTCGTTCTGCTCACTACTTCTTTACTTGTGTTAGTAGTAAATGACTCCTACCAACGGTTGCAATAGTGAGAAGATCATCGATATCGGTTCGGTACACTACTTCGAGCGAGTGGCAAAATAGTATTCACCGCCAAACGTCGCGAAAAAAATTCTTCATCCGCCGGCCGCCATATTTTTGTGGTTTTTTTTGGTGATTTTTTTTAAAGACTCTCAATATATGTACCTTTGTGTTTAAAAAATGCGTTTCTTTTTCACCAACCGTTTCCCGAAAAAAGTCGGAATTTTGCCATTTTTTTTCGGGCCTCTATGTAGATGTAGCCCTTCAAGCAAGAGCGGGAAAAAACGCGTTCATTTCGTTTTTTCCCCTAACCAGGATCGGTAGTTTTCCCATCGCAACATTGTCAACTTTCGCCAGTAGTATCGATCGAAACCTCATCGTTTATACGAAAAAGGACGTACCGGTTTTGAGAGAGATAAGAATCGGTGGACTGTTCATACCGCTGATCCAATCTTTGGCCGAGATAGCCGGCGTTGTTCCAACGGTATCGGGATACAAGTCCTCTTGGAACTGATCACTCTGAAGAACGACGAGAGAGAAGGAGAGAGACAGAGAAACGTGGTTGCTGTAGTAGTCCGCGTCTCGTGAATTTTTTTCTTTCTTATTTCGAAACCCAGGGAACTTACTTTTCGCGGGACTATCATCGAGATGGGTTCGCACGTGCCTCGCGACGCGTGGAGCTTGTAAAACCTGAACACTTCGCAGATGGATGTGTTGATGCCACGTTTGGGCATCACGCCCAATCCTCTCTGAGGATTTCCGGATATGAATTGGCTCAGATAGTGCAACCACGGGGCTTCGTTTACAACCTCGTAGTAGCGAATATTGCCGTCACCCTGTAGGAAAAAAAGGTTGATTGCATAATCTCTAAAAAAAATTGATAATGATGACGTAAAAATGTTTGAGAATCGTCTAAACGTCGGAAACACTCGAATTTTAAATTCCTCGAGGATTGTACTTTCATGAAGTGTTGCGAATAAGATTTTTTCGACGTTTCGAGACATTCTCAGCGCTGTCAAACGTTGGCAAACTTTGTTTTTCAAATGCCACATGTGCTACGGGACACGACGATAACGGAGTATTCGGGAGACCTTGTGATGACGCGTCTCGTACCTTTCCGGCGAGATAAACCACGTTGGTGTCGTTGTCACAGTAGGGGAAGACAATACCGCTCGAGGAGTCGATCGTTTCGCATGTAAGGGGCGCCGAAAGATCGAGCTGACTCCAGACTGCGTATTGGCGATCGGAGTGCCTGCTGAAGCCGGTGGTCAAGAGACGTCCCGAGCCACCGAGGAAAACAACCTTGCTCGCTTTCGTTCCAGCGTGACACGTACCCTCCTGATAAAACGAAAGCAAACGATAAAACACGACGGTGAACATACACATAATAAAAGTATTTATACACGTCGTCTTTTTCAAATTATCCTTCGAAAAAACTGCAATGCTTTATTAAAGCCTTAGGCCACAATCGGCCTAAGGCCTGGTAACGGGTAAATCATGTGCCAATTTAACCATTTTTTTTCGTATGAAAAAGTGATTCACTCATAAAATTAATTACACATCTATTTGGTATGAATATCAAGCTGTTAGAAAATATATATATACATTTTTTTCGATGTGCAAAATGGCCGACTACTCGAAACTTCTGGAAACAGCTTTTTTCCAATTGGCGTGACAAATAACTTCAACAATTTTCACTCGATTTACTTCAAATTTAAAAGTTATGTTCCTAATTGCATTTCGCAGAGAAGTACGTACGGAATTTCTGATTAATCGAAAACTTTTCATTTTATGAGCAGCTTATGAGCAGTTATAACGAAATTTTTCACTCAAAATTCATTTCTGAAAGTTCAAATACCTACAACTTTTGAATAAAACAATATTTTTTAAATTCCGTACGCACTTCTCTAGGTATTATGATGTAGATTGACGAGAATTTTTGTTTTTTGTTCTACGTAAAAAATTGTTGATGCTAAATGTCACGCCGCGGAGCGCCTAAAAAAAAGATAACAAAAGAAAATATTACTAGTCGGTCATTTTGTACATCGAAAAAAAAATATGTATATTTTTTTCTAACAGCTTGTTATTCATACTAAATAGATGTGTAATTAATTTTATGAGTGAATCACTTTTTCATACAAAAAAATTGTTAAATTCGCACATGATTTTATACTCGTTACTGTGGCCTAAGGCCTTAAGTTTCTGTGTTCGATAGCTTCCCCTAAATATATATGGTGTCTGTTAACAAAAATCTTGGGAAAACACGAACGAAAAAATAAAGCCAAATTAACAACACTTTCGTGTGAGATTTACAAATACTTTTTTTACCGACTGTACACTACCGGCTACTGTACACTTTACTAATTTTCAGTAGATGTAAAATGTTACGGATCTCGGGCAAATCGCAAAGAAATGTACGAGGCAGTACTTAAAAAATAAAACGACAAATCCCTGCATGCCTTTATCAAGAAGCAAAATTCACGATTCATTTTTTGCTAAGTGGCAATAGGAATTTCTCGTCAGAGGGACTCGAAACGGCCGATATTTACCTGCAATCTGCCTCAAAAAATATTATTCGCTCGTCTTTGTTCTGCATAGTTATTCAGCTTTTTGCAAAATAGTGCGGCGATTTTTGGAAAATGCGCTGTAACTCGAGAACTACGGGAATTGAACGCGAAATATCGAGAGATAAAAAAAATGGAAAGAAATGGGAAACATTTTTGTTCAAAAAAAAAGAAGGTTGGAGCGCTTTCGATCGAAAAGCCGCGAACGAAGTTCCCAAACATTTCGCCGGTAGTGCGTACGCGTATCGAATGCCTTAAGGGGCCAGTCCACTTTGAGAATTTCAAAAAATCGAAAGCAAGCGAGACGTGGAGAAATCGACGATGATGAACAATCAGAAGGAATTTTGTACGGTACAGGAATTGCCGATTGAGTTTAGGTAAGAGTTTTTCATAGTATAAACATCAAACGCGTTTTTCTCGAAACAACGTTTTCAAAATCTAGCTCCATCGTATCTCTAAAACTAATAAACCGATTCTCTTGAAATTTGAACCACATATTGTAAACATGATTCGCAACAAGATGACCCTCGGTGGTTTTAAAATTTTGATTTTTTACTCTTTTTTTGCGAAAAACTGCGATGAACGCGATTTTTGTACTTTTTTTCGTTTTTCATCTACCATTTTTTTATTTTTTGATAAAACTTTATATCCGAGGGTCATTTTGTAGCTGGTGTCATACTGAATCTAATGGACTTTGATTTTGTTTTGTTTCAGACAAGCCGTTGCCGAGTTGTGATGGAGCTACCTAGCCCACCTATTTTTGAGGCGTTACGTTAAACTATAGTTTTTGTACTTAAAAATGAATTAAAATCAATTAAATTTTTTTATAAATATATTTCAAGACTTTATTTATCAAGCCCAAAAACTTTTATATTCATGTCTTTTATAAAATCCTCAACAAAAAATCGCGGAAATAGCCTTTTTTTTCGTGGCTCCAAAATGGACTGGGCCCTTAACGGACCAGCGCTTCGCAGTGGCACGAACCTCGACGACGAGGCCCGATCGTGGCTCGAAAATCCTCAACTTCTTGTCCTTGCACGTGGTCGCCAATAAACTACCATCCCGGTTCAACGACATGCTGTAAATAACGTCCGGATGGCGATCGATCACGCTTATAGCCTCGCCTCGATTTATGTCCCATACGATTACGAGATGATCGAAACCGGCGCTGAACAAAACGTTTTCCGCCACGGGATGCCATTCTATGTAGGCCACGCGCCTCTTGTGCCCTTGCAGCTCGACGAGCCATTCGGTCAAGTTTCGGGACAGCCCGCTGTCTGGGATGTGCCATAATTTCACCTGTGGAAAAAAAACCGCCTTAGTACTTACAAATTGAATTGACGTTTTTATACTCAACGTTGCTTCCTCCTCACCAAGGATTGAAGCGCACAAAGTGTAGAGAATCATTATATGATATAATAATTATAATAAGAAATGTTATAAATTCGATCAAATCAGTTTCATTAACCGTATTCATTTTGGCACAATAGTAATTAGAGAATGATTATCAGACTCTTATACTCAGCTTCAGGATTTTGATTTAAGAAACTTAAGGTTGTTTTACAGTAAATTGAATACAGTTCATATGTTAACGGCTTTATGTTAATTAAGGGGATATACCAGCGTGACACTTCCAAAAAATCGATTCTTTTTTTGTGCCTTTTTTGATACTTTATACTTTCAAGAATATCATTTATATCAATATCATTTTATCTTGCAAGAATCGATAGTTAAATCTTTAAACGCGTTTTTCTCGAAATGAGATTTTTCAAATTTGCTGAGATTGTAACTCAAAGAGCAATTATCCGATTGACTTGAAATTTCAACTGAGTACTCTTGAATATATTTACTCTACAATGACGTAGGATATTTTTGAGTGGATGAAAATTGACGATTTGGCATTGAAAAAAACGACCATTTTATAGGCAAGAAAACAGACTTCTTTTCATAACTACGCCATTTTGTTAAATTTGATATTTTTCGAAAAACCTACGTCATTGTACAGGAAATACCTTCCAATTTAACGACATTTTTTCCTTTTTGTGTTTCAGCTACTCAATCGGCCGGAATCATGTCAGCAGTGGAGGAACTTTTTTTTCGGCGCCTCCGAAGGCAGCGCACAAGTCGCTTTGATCTCAATTTTTTTCTATGAAAAAATTACGTAACATAGGTTAAATATAGCCAAATATATTCTTAATTTTCCGAAACATTTAATTGAGTATTTTTCGCCCAAACAATTCCCGAAAATCACCCAAATTTTCAGCGTTCACACTGGTATGGCCCCTTAAAGATTATGTCTACATTTTGAGCACCGCAAGCTTTTACTTATAGTCACATATAGATGACGTGGTAAAAAAATTATTTTCTACTTTTTAGTACATTAAGGGGTCTTCTCACTTTAGACGCTAAAAAGGCTATTTTTATGAATTTGTTTGATAGGTTCATATTATAGATTTTGATATAAAAGTTGTTACACTTAATAAATACCCTTTCAAAATATATATTTTTAGAATTTTATTGATCTAAGTCACTATTTATAGACGAAAATGATAGTAAAAAAAATGTGCTAAAAAAATTGTAGGTTTGCGCTGTTGATGAAATCTCGGAGATAGATCGTCCGAAACAAAAAAATCAAACGGTTTTAGATTCAGTATGTTAATGGCTATAGCGCATATCATACGATTTTTGGTATATGCAAAAATAACAAAATGGCAGACATTTTTCGAAATAGCGTGTTTTTTCACCGTTTTTGGCAAAAAAATAGTAAATATTAAAATTTAAAGAAATCCTCGATATGCGCTATAGTTATAGTTGTAAAGAATATGTGGTTAAATTTCATACGGATCGGTTCAGTAGTTTCGAAGATTTTACCAACAAGCCATCGAAAAACGTGTTTAAAGTTTGGTTGGCTTACGTAAATACATAATTTTTTTTCATGTCTTTCGAAAGTGTGTTCATCAAGTTTAACAACTTCTATATCAATATCTATAATATAAACCTATCAGCAAAATTCAAGAAAATAGCCTTTTTTAGCGTCCAAAGTGAGGAGACCCCTTGAAAGAAGCTTATTTTTCTAAAATATTTTTCTTACATATATATTATTTTCTACTTTTTAGTCGTCAATTGATTTTACTAGTTAGCCGTTACTAGTGGTTTACTAGTTTACGAGTTTGTACGTTAGGAACATGGAATGCTCGTAAAAAGATAACAGAGACTGTAATTGGGATTGAACTTATGAATAATCGCTGCATATCAACTTTTCACATACAAACACAGTAGGCTACGCATTTGTTTGTACGTGTTAGTGACATTTTATATGGATGATTAGATATCGCTAATTTTACATGAAAAGTTGAATATTTTATGGATTTTTTAAAACTTAAATCATGCATCGTCACCTTTTAGATGCATGTTTGCCAAATTTCAGACCTCTAAATAGTGAAGAAGTGGGTGAAATATCGATTTTCCGTTTTGCATCTCACAGAAAATCAAGTTAAATGAAAGCTCGTAAAAAGTTCGTCTTCGAGATGAACGCGGGGGAAGCAGCTGATTTTTTTGTTTTGTTGAAACGTCGAGTGGCCGGTGATGTGTGAAAGTTTGGTAAATCGAATATGTCTTACCGTGCAATCGTCGGAGCATGAGGCTATGACGTTATCGTTGAACGGGTTCCACTTGATATCGAGTACGGCTCCCGTGTGTCCGGTCACCCTGTTCGCGTTGAAGTCCAATCTACCGGTCTGCACAACAACAACAAAATCAACGAAACGTGAATTTGTAGGCGAGAAAAACAAGCTAGAAGGGAAAAGAAACGAAGGATCTATGAATATTCAGTATTTCGAGCGAGCAGTAGGTACCGTTCGTATTTTGTGCCTGCATAGGCGAGAATAAGAATTTCACGGATAAATTCTTTCGCCGCGAACCAGAGTCTGCTGGTTGTGATAAAAATATCCATAAGGGGTGTCCTATTTTAATTGCACACCCTAAGTAAATCGCGAAAAGGTTTTCGGTTTCGAGAGCGATGAGGACAAATTATTTTGAAACTTAATATTTTCTAAGGTAATGAAAAGTGTATCATCACCAAAATATCAATATCGCCATCGATTCTCCCTCTCGAGACCGTAAATATTTTCCAGAGAACGTTTTTGGTTTTGACTTTCGTTTTTCCGATTTATTTGGGGTATGAAATTAAGGGGTTGGGCTACTGTCAAAATTACGACCGCTCATTCGTCGCTCGAACGAAAACGCTATTTTTTTTTTTAATTAAAAATATCGACGGAGTCGAACATAAATCGTTTTAACGGCGGGGTAATGTTAATTCGGCGAAAAAAAGGCATGTTTTTAAGATTTTTTTTTGGCGTAACGAATAGTGTTCGTTTATTGAAAAATGTACATATAATAAAGTAACATTTGAACAACATTCCCCTAAATTTGCGTTGCAAAATATTCAAAATTGAGCGAGTGAAAATTAAACCCCGGAGGCGCCTCGAAAAAAAGTTGGTTTGCGGTGTGCACCATAACTCGCAACAGAATCATTTCAAAACAAAAAAATCAAAATGCATTTGTTAAAGGAGATGTTTCTCGAGGTAATGACGAGAGGATTTTTTTTTTTCGATTTTTCGATTTTTCGTAGCACTTGGGAACCAAAAACCCGATTTTCGCTAAAAAAAATCGGCTAATTTGTTGTTGAAAAATTAGTAATTATTTTTAAAAAAACAAAAAAGCCCTCGACAATACCTGGTGAATTATGTGAAGAAGTACTGTGCAAAATTTCAAAGCGATTGGTCCAGTAGATTTTGAGTTATCGTGCACACGGACTTCAAATATGACAAGTCTCCGAAAAACGGTTTGAAAAACGCAGAAGAGAAGAGAACGGCATGGAGCAATAGACGCTCAAATACTCATAACTTCGTCAATTTTACTCCGATCGACTTGAAATTTTAACACAATATTCTTGATATATTATGCATTCATTTAAAAAGTTTAAAAAAAATGAAAAAAAAATTTTAATACTTTACCCCACCCTTAACCCTTCGTGGTCACACTCCCCATTTCGATCACGATGGTAACACTGGATTGATTCTACCCAGTCAATTTTCAAACCAGTACGGTGACCAAGCTATCTAACCAAAAAGGTTCAAAAAATTACTGAACATGCTTTGAACATTGTAGACGACGTACGGAAAATTTATTTATAAGAAATGAAATGGCAAGTTTTTTTTTAATTCATAAAGACGTGAAAACGAAACAAATTCACTTTTTCACTCAAAAAATCATAACTCCGCGAATTTTCAATATTATTACCTAAAATTTGAATTTGAAACTCGTTAGACATAGTCCTTTTGGGAAAAAAATGGCAGCCTAGTACGCGTTCCAAAAAAAGGTACTAACGCTTTGTTCGCATTTCTAACGGTCCCTACGTATAGAGGATACTCCAACCTTCAGATAGATGGCGACACAAGTGCCATATTCAAAGCCGGGAACTAATGTGTATTTGGGCCCAAAGTTGATCGACGGGTCGACTTTACGCACGGTGACCACGAAGATTTAATGAAAATCGACGTCTTTTTACCTCTACTATTATTAGAATTTGCGAAAAATTATGAAATGGAGGCGTTTTATCATTTCGAATGTTGACAGAGTTAAGGGGTTAAGGGTCAAGGCCAGAGCAGAATTTTCAAAAAATCGATTTTTTTCTCGCTAAAACGGTGTTTTATCATCATAAGGATAAGTTACTATTCGATTTATAGCAAGAAATTTTTTTTCACCGACTTTGAGCGTATAACGTGAGCCCACCTCTGGCACGGCCATAAAGTATGTAAAACTTTAAACGCGTTTTTCTCGGAACAGCTTTCTTCCTATTGTCGTGACAAATAAATTCAACAATTTTCACTCGATTTACTTCAAATTAAAAATTTATATTCCTAATTGCATTTCGCAGAGAAGTACGTACGAAATTTCTGATTAATCGAAACTTTTCATTTTATGAGCAGTTTTATACGAAACTTTTCACTGAAAATTCATTTCTTAAGTTCAAATACCTACAACTTTTGAATGAAACGATATTTTTAAAATGCCATACGTACTTCTCTAGGTATTCTAATGTAGATTGACGAGAATTTTTGTTTTTCGTTCTAGGTAAAAAATTGTGGATGCGAAATGTCACGCCGCGGAGCGCCTAAATAAGAAGATAAATGAAAATATGAGTAGTCGGCCATTTTGTACATCGAAAAAAAAAATATATATATATATATATATATATTTCTAACAGCTCGATATTCATACTCAATAGATGTGTAATTAATTTTATGACTGAGTCATTTTTTCGTACGAAAAAAATTGTTAAATTCGCACATGTTTTTATACGCTCAACCCCTTAAGCTACTGTGAAAATGACGAACACTCGTTCGTCGGATGAGGCAACTCAAATTGAAAGGAGAGATTCAACACATGGCGCAGAAATCGCAGATCGAAGGTAAACTTATGATTACAACGATAGAACTACTATTACAACTTAAGGAGGTTGGAGCGTTAGCCACAATCCAAGGTAAAATTTAATAAAAAAAAAATACATGTCATTGTTTACACTATACTGAGTCTTTACGAATTTTTTGAACTTTTTTCACCACCAAAAAAGATAACCAGAGGTAAAAAATAGCTTAATGTATGTAATTTAACGTGCGGTTAGATGGGCAAGACTTTCACACTAAAGGTTATGTAATTTTTATTGTTATTTAGCACCAAGATAAACCATTTCTAACAACGGATTAACGTAAACTGAACCTTTGTGAACATTTAGAAAAAAAAAATCCTCATCTTGCCCATCGTAAACCATGGGCCTATAATCTCGTGATGTAAATATGAATAGGCATAATTATGAATTACTCAAAATTTCATTGTGAATTGTATAAAGCATTCGTTGTCGTAGTTTTTTTCATAATAATCATCGATAATGTTATGCTTTTTCAAGTTGGTAGTAACACAAAAGTTTTTCTACTTTACGTAATAAAAATGTTAAAATGCATAATTTTGCCCTTTATTATATATTTTAAAAAATTAGCATATATAGAATAAATCTGTACCTCGTATGCATTTTTTGAGGTTCATTTTAAAAAAAACGACTAAACCGCCATTTGACTCAACTGAATCGCTCCAACCTCCTTAAAACGCGTCTTTTTCTCGAAACTATGTTTTTCAAAACAGCGTACCCGATTACTCGACATCTAATGAACGAATTGACTTGAAATTTAGTACACTTACTCAGTCCAATAGCAATTTAGTCTTGACCGACCCTTTTTCTTCTCGACATTAAAAAAAAATAGTTATCAACGATAATGTCATTTTTCCTCGAAAAATCGATAAAAATCCCATTTTTTTTTATTATTTCAACACGACGACGATGAAAGGTCGATAAAATCATAGCCAATATTATCTATTTTTAAAAAGCTCGTTTTTTTGGTTTCAGATTAACCGTGTGGCCAAAACCAAGTACGCTGTTGAGCCCCTCACGTTCAAAGGCCCTTCACGAGATTGTTTATAGCTTCGTTAATTGTTCATATTTTTTATGCAATTTGGTTTAAAAAAACTTTATGAACTCTTCGGGTCACCCGGGGTCAAAATGACCCCAAGCGCAACTTTAAGCCAAAATTAATATAAATTGTTGGCGGCCAAGGCGACTGGCTTGCGTTCTAACGGTGCTTAGGGTAACCCTTTGTAAGTGCAAACTAGGATCGGACGTGGAGCTATGTTTTTCCTTAAACTATTCCCCACTGTGTAGCTATTTTTTTCCTTAAACTATGATATCCCAAGAGTATGACCCTACATATCTATTTTTTTTTAATTAAAAATTACAAGTTATTATTTATTTAGTAAAAAAGGGCTTTTTTAACGCATTGACGGCTTGCTTATTTTTTCCGTCATTTTAAAATCCGATTAAAATATAATACCGAGAATGCCACATTCTAGAATGTTCAAACTAATATCCTGAATTTTCATGAGTCATTCGGAACGATACAGTGAACGGGGCAACCGTTTGAAACATGGCTGGGGTCATTGCGACCCCCTGTGACCAGCGTGTTATAGCCAGAACGTGTGACCGCAAAGACTTCATTAACGTGCAAATAAATGTCCAAACGATTTTTCAATCATCCTACTTGTGCCTTCAATTTTTTTTATTCCGATATTCCTATATTTTCCATTTATTTGTGAACGGATCGAAGGAGAGATTGGGAAATGAAAATCGTAAAAGAGTTTATCCAGGATTTACGAGGTACAATTAACATCGAAAAAAAGCAGTGAAAGTATAGCGATTGTCTGCATGCGATAGACGTTTCCATCTCTGTCTCTCTTTCTCTTTCTCTCTCTCTCTCCATCTTTCTCCTGCTTTCCTCCATCACTTTCACTCCATCTTCCTCTCTCTTTCACTCTCCCTCAATGGCCCCCGCTTCTCGAGTCTTTCAGTCTCGACGGGTGCACACGTTCGCACACTTGGATGCAGCCTAGACAGCTTTTGCACTCTTACATCCATTAATCGTAACGAACAAGACTCGCCGTGCACACTCGACGCGTGAGGATATACATTGTTTCATAAATATGTGCCTCGAATTATAATAGAGAAGCGTGTACGTGGAACGTTATAAGCTGCATTGTCTTTCCTTCCATTTCAATTTCGAAACTCGTAATTCTTCTTGGCAATTATTATTATGAATTTTTCCATTCGAGATCGAATGATTGGAGAATTTGTTACGGAACCATAGATCTGGAGGGGCGGGCGGGGCGGGAGAGAGAGAGAGAGAGAGAGAGAGAGAGAGAGAGAGGAGTGATCTTTATCAATTTTTTTCTGTACAATTCACTCTTTTCTTCTACGCTTTATTCCCCTGCTCGTTTGGTTTTGGCGCTGAATATTAAGGCAGGATATACATTTACAACAATACAAAAATCGGTTTGTTATTTTTTCTTCTTTAAACGATAAAACTATATATATATTGAGAATATGTTCTCAAAGTTTCAAAGCGCAATTCGAAAAACTTGCAACACATTTTTCTCAAAACTGCATTTTCGCAATGGGCATGCAGGATTACTCGAAAACTATTAAGGGGCTATACCAGTGTGAGACTTTCAAATAATCGATTTTTTTGTTGCCTCTTTCGACAATTTATATTTATCATAATCAAGAATATCATTATCATTTATATCATTTATATCATTTATATCAATATAATTTTATCTTGCAAAAATCGATAGTTGAATCTTTAAACGCGTTTATCTCGAAATGTGATTCTGCAAATTTGCTGACATTGTAACTCGAAGAGCAATTATCCGATTGTCTTCAAATTTGTACTGAGTACTCTTGAATATATTTACTCTATAATGACGTAGGATATTTTTGATTGGATAAAAATGGACCATTCGGCATTGAAAAAAAAACTACCATTTTTTAGACAAGAAAACAGACTTTTTTTCATAACTACGCCATTTTGTTAGACTTTGATATTTTTCGAAAATCCTACGTCGTTGTGCAGGAAATACCTTCCAGTTTAACGTTTCTTTCGGTTTTAGCTACTCAATCGGCCGGAATCATGTCCACAGTGGAGGAACTTTTTTTTGTGCCTCCGAAGGCAGCGCATAATTCGCTTAGATCTCAATATTTTTCTATGAAAAAATTATGTAATATAGGTCAAATATAGCCAAATATATTCTCAATTTTCCGAAAAATTTTATTGAGTACTTTTCTTCCAAAAAATTCCCGAAAATCACCCAAATGTTTAGCGTTCACACTGGTATAGCCTCTTAAGCCGATTGAGTTGGAACTTGGTAGAAGTATTGATAATATTGCTACCTTCAACTTAACGGGAATTGTTTTTGAAAAATTAGAAGAAAAAAAATACTTTTTTAATTCAATTTTTGTTACATTAGTTTTTGAGATAAATACTCCCGAAGTTTACCTGTTTTTTTTTCGCCGTTTACTCAGGTACCTCCCCTCAAGGAAAAATATAACATTTTTTTCTAACACGTACTATCGGGTGCCTCGAAAGACCTGACACTTTAATTTACCTATAAAGCGTATTCTCCATTTGAAAAGTACGAATTTTATTAATTTAATATAAGGTACAAGCATGGAGGTTATGTGTGGAACACAATATCCGATAAATGGCCGCCTCTTCACTGTTTGCAAACGTTCACTTTTTTGACGAAAATTTACTATATTCATTAATGGTGCGTTCAATTGCTTCCTTGAGCTCCCGAATGGTCTGTGGATCATTGGCATACAGTTTGCCTTTCAGAAAACGCCAAAGAGAGAAGTCCAATGGCGTCGAATCGCACGAGCTTGGTGGCTAATTCCCACCGCCGCGGCGTGAGATAACACGACAATGAAACTTCGTCTGCAATAAATGCATTGTTTCGCGCGCAGTGTGGCAGGTTGCGCCATCTTGTTGAAAGAATACGTCTTCCAAGTCCATGCCGTTAATGCCATTTATCGGATATTGTGGTCCACACATAACCTCCAAGTTTGTACCTTATATTAACATAAAAATATTCGTACTTTTCAAATAAATAATACGTTTTATAAGCAATTCAAAATATCAGCTCACTTTGAGACACCCTTTATTTTTCGAATTTTCACTTTTCTTTGGATTTTTCAGCTTTACATGGAGCGTGTGAGTCTTAGAAATTTGCACGCCGTGGAAGAACTCCTGCGTCTCCGACGCAAGTGTCGTAAAGCCGCCATTTTTTAATATTAAAAGAAAATTTGCAAAATAAAAAGATGTAACAATATGTACGTAAAATTTTCATTATGTAGAATAAATAGTTGCGACACGAAGGAAAGTCTTGAAAATTTGCTTATTTTGAGCTGCCTAAAAAAAAACTTCTGGAAATCATCTCAGATGTAAGTCTTCGGGAACGCTCTGTTGCTTTTGCGATTATTTTTCAAGCTCCCGAACTGGTTTTTAGAGATATATCATTATACCGGCTGCTCCAGGACAACTGTTTCAAAGTAATATAAAGTCGGGTTCCTCTCGTTCCTCGGCGCAAACTCACGTGATCCAATGGTAGGACAATGAACGCCCCACCGCCCGCGACCTCGGTAACGACAGCGAGAAACTTCGGATTCACGGCGCAAAATTGCGAGTCGTGGGTGTTCTTCGTGATTTTGATGTTGTCGTAACACTTGTCGCGCTTAGCCGGCACGCCGTAGACGTGACGAAATTTGCTGCTTCGAACACCGCGGAACCATGACTGCAACGCAAAAGGATATACATTTCAATTGCCCGCGTAAATGATAAAGGCGTCTATTGTTTGTTGAGCTCCTCGAGCAACGCGGATAATGTACAGTAGGACCTCGATTCAGGTCACACTTGTGGATTCGAGGTAGCATTTGTATACCGTTACGGGAGACGCGGCTGCGCACTACGCGCGTGAGCGGAAGTTACGGAGATTGGAACGATAGTCACAATCCAAGATTTAATATATATATATATATATATATATATATCTTATTGTCTACACATTACGAAGTATTAGCGATTTTTTAAAAATATTCACCACAAAACACCACAGATAAAAAATAGTTTAACGTATCCAATTTTACGTGCGGTTAGAATTTCACGTGGACAAGACGTTCGCACTACGGGTAATGTAATTATGTTTTGTTATTTAGCATAAAGATAAACGATTTCTAACAGCGGCTGAACGCAAACTAAACCTTTGTAAGCATTTGGATAAGAAAGAAAACTCATCGTGAACCATGTACAGGGTGTCCTGTCATTAATGAATAATCCTGCACCTTCGATAGGTCTGATTATGTCCTACTATATACTGGAATTTCAGTTTAGTAAAAGTCTCACGGTTTTCGAGATAAAAATGATCTGCTTTTGGTTTTTCGCATGCCATTTCTACAAAGGATAACTTTTTTAACCCGATTTTTTTTTTAATTACTCTCGGTTATTTGTTTTATGTAGAAAAGTCTTCTTTTTAACCCTAAATGTTAAAGAAACTTTATGAAAAAAGATCTTACGCAGAATTTTCATACAAGCCAATTCGAACATCTGACTTTGATAGCCTGCAGGATAAAAAAATGTACTACGCATATCGTGTCGATAACTGCAAAAAGTTGCTTAGTTATCGTCGATTCATATCATTTGCAGAAATGGTATGCGAAAAACCAAGAGCAGATGATTTCTATTTAAATAACATAAAGCCCAAAATCTCGAAAACCCATGGGACTTTTACTAAACTGAAATTCCAGCATATAGTAGGACATGATCTGACCTATCGCCAGTTGCAAGATTATACATTCATAACAGAACACCCTGTAGATTCAATATTGAACCATCAAGGTTTGATGAAAGATCACGAATCTCGGCTGGTGAATGAAGAGCATTGCTTCCAACCTCAATGTCCGTGAAGATGCCGTATTTCGGCTTAATAGTAATTAATGGTAATAATAAATAATCTCGTGATACCAACATTCGAATATAGAATCAGGGAAAGGGCGTTGCGATACGTGTTAACAATTATAAAGATGGACAGTACCAGGTGGCCGAACATTTGCCTAAGAGAGGAGATGCGAGGGATTGCGAACAGGAACCCATCCAAATGGGGGAAAGACTTTATGAATGTCACCGGGGAACTGGAAATTAAGGAAATAGCGGACACGATAAAAGAGGGAATAGAAGCAAGCGCAATAGAGAAGGCGATAAAGAAAGGATTAGAAAAACTAAGGCAGAAGAGCTTAGAGGAGGAAAGGATACAAATACAAAATTCGACATATAACAGCGCATATAAAGAGATCATAGTAAACGACGAAGCACCGTGGAGATACTGGACGGACCAAGGGGTTAAAGGAGAGCATAAAGAAAGCTGGGCGAGGATAAGATGCGGCAACATAGGGAGGGACGGAAAGAAAGGGGAAGATGACTGGTCATGCAGAATGTGCAAAAGAAAAAGAGAAACAATATACCATTTGATTATGTGCGAAACGGGAAGGCGAATGATCTCAAGGGAAGCGAAAATGTACATAGAATCGTGGACGAAAGAGTTGACAAACGAAAAAGGAGTAAAAGAGAAGTTAATTAGAACAATAAGAGGCGAAGTGGATATAAACCTATGTAAATACTTTAGAGAAATAGAAACAATATGTAAGAACGAAAATAAATATGAAGGTGAATGCGAGGAATAGCGAAGAACTGCGGCTAAGTAAAAAGAAAAGCGGAATTGTAACACCTTTGTAAAAGACTGAGAAGGTCATGCAAATAAAACTACTACTACTGCTAAATAATCTCGTGACATTAATATAAATAGGCATAATTGTAAATGACTCAGAATTTCATTCTCCGATGTATGAAACATTCACTGGCCCAGTTTTTCTCATAATAATCATCGATAATATTATACTTTTTCAAATTGATAGTAACACAAAAGTTTTTCTTAATCACGTGAACAAAATATAAAAATGCATCATTTTGCTCTGTAACCCTTTCAGTCATGCATTTTTCATCTGTACCGATTTTGATGAAAATTGGTACTCGGGGGTTTTCAGGATCGCTGATTACGGATCCGGCATAAGATTTTCAAAATTCAAAATGGCGGATCCAATATGGCGGATGTAAAATTCCAAATACTTATTAATTCTTCCAAAACTTAGTACTCAGGGGTTTTCGGGGTCGCTGATTACGAATCTGGCATTAGATTTTCAAAATTCAAAATAGCAGACGTGATACACACATATATATATATATATATGAAGTGCATATCAATGATAATGATAAGGAACCACGGATTTTTATTTTGCAGTCATAAATTATTTTGGCTGCAGAATGATCTCAAATTAACTGAAATTTTTATTTCTAATGTATATTTGAAGAAATATTCCCGATAGAGTAGGATTTTATACGATTGAAATTTTTATTCTTACATTGCCCAGTTGGATCGACTATATCGGAACCACCATTTTGAATTTTCATATATGACCTCATATTCGTGATCAGGGACTCAAAAAACCCCTAGAATCGTATTTTCAGAGGCATTGGTTCAATATTAGAGCTCTGAGGTGATTTTTTCAAGGCTGGGACCGTAGCGGTCCCACTGTGACTGAAAGGGTCCTTTTCAGTCACACCTCCAAATTGTGACGTTGGGGGTGTACCCCACTCACTTTGGAGAGTCATAAATAATTTAAAAAAAAAGAAAAAAAATACTACAATGCGTTTTCAACCCTTGTGTGTGAGACGATGCCGATTATTGTCAAGTAGTGTAATTGTTAATATAAAAAAAATTCTGAAAGGTCGAAAAACGCCTGGGGTTGATTCAACCCCGATGACTGTTAAGGCTTAATTGGATATTTTCTGAACAACAGCATCTACACAGAATAAATCTATACCTCGTGTTAATCTTTTTTGAGGTTCATTGAAAAGAATAATTCAAAAACCGCTCCAACCACCTTAACGGTCTCGCGATAGGTGCGTCGACTGTCAAATCCCGCCCACTCGCGTCGGGGCGAACGTCCGCTAGGGTTCCCCGTAGCGAGGACATGCTCTAGGGTCACTCGTGCTTTATATGACCGTAAAGTAACAGCGTTCGTGCAACCTTAGTGATATAACATCTTCATATAGCAAATAAACACTTTGAAGATCATGCGGACATAACACGTGTCGAGAAAAAAGCATCCTTCTATACGTGCCGGGAGGGATGTTTTTTTTGAGACATACGATTTGAAGAGCATGTACAAGGGTCAACATAACCTCACAAATCTTCGAACCGAGCTATCTCATCGATGGTTAAGTTTTGTCTAGGAAAAACAAAACATCAGGCTCTTGAAAATTCCCTGACGCGAAGCTTGACGTTTTTATTTTACCATCAATATTATTATCTCTGAGAAATCGCTGTCTCTTTCGCACTCATGTGTCACGTGGTACCGTCGTGGTACCATGTGTGACGTGATGCATCTTCTACTTCGTTTTAAGAAGTTTCGGGACAATTGACGATATGTTACCGTTTGATTCAAATTTATACGGTACCTTTGTACCGTATAAATTCTTTGTCATGTACTGAATGCACCCTCCAAATTTTGAATTGATCGTCAACGCCCTTTCTATAAAAACTTACAATTGAAGAAATCAATTTAACATAGGGAGATGCCTACGCCCATCGCTTTACGCACGAAATAGTGTGAAGAAATGTTTAAAGATGTTATGAAAAACTGTCAAATCACTCAGTACATTACGACAATTTCGTCTCCCTTTACATTTTGACAATTAGGCATCTCCCTGTGTTGAAAAGTGTTTCTTCAATTGTAAATTTCATAGAAACGGTGTAGACGATCGATCAAACATTTAAAGGGTGCATTCAGTATATGACAAAGAAATTACCGTATAAATTTGAATCAAATGGTAACATATCGTCAATTGTCCCGAAACTTCGTAACTAGCGGCGCTCGTGAGCAGTTTCGAAACTTCACAAAAAGGCATACGCGCGTCCGGCTTTTCGAAAGACTTTTGAAAAATTACGCCAGCGATGTTAGGGGTCGTATAATTTCGTGCGAATGAATAAAGTACATTTTAAACATGAGATTTAAATATGATCGTACATACAAGTCTAAAAACACCGCAGTTTGGGGTGGAGAGGGTGAAAGCCTAATCGAAATGCATTTAGTGATGTCTTCAATGACCGCATAGATCGCTGCGATCGCGGAAGACTGAGGGCGCGCACGCGTACTGCAATCGTAGAACAAAGAAAAAGTGTCCCGTAACCTTCCCAACTTCTTTTCATGCTTGCGTGACCTATTTTGCGTTGGTTATTTTTCACCATGATAAATTTCCAGTAAACTTTTTATAATCTTTGTTTCGGTAGACGGACGACAGTTCTTCTCAACGACCGTTAATAAGGTATTTGACTATATTAAAAATATCGTTCATTCTCTCGTCATCCACAAAGAATATAGTGTTTAAAAAGTACTTTCTATAATTTTATCGAAAAAATATGCATTATTTTCGTTTATTTTAATTTTCTAATCTAGATAAATTCGAACGTTCGGTCACGTGAAGGAAAACGTTCCAGCAACGGTTGGATCTCTAGTGACGTCAAATGCCAGTAAACAGATTTTCATAAGGAGTCCTGTGACGAGTGATGAGCGATTTTCTAGTTCATTTCAGTGCATTTCCGTACTTTTTCTGTTTGTTCATAGTTATTTGTAGTGATAGGTACCATATTATCAACTTTTAAATAAGAATCGAGAGGAAGGTTTGCTGTGCAACAGCTCAGCGGCGATATAGGTCCTTTACCTTGTTTACTGGCATGTGACGTCACAGGCGTCACGTGACTACATATCTCACAACGGGAGCGTTTTGGCGGTCTGTTTGAATATTTAAATTTTATTGCCGATTTATATCGTAAATACTGACATTCACGAAGATAAATAAATATTGTAAGCATAATATAAAATAATTAACATTTAAGGTAGTCTCATCGCCAGGCTTCAAACCATAGGATTTTCATAATTTTTTGGTGAGCTTCACTAAATATATTAATAATCGTCTTTGCAAAATTTCAGGGTTGTCTATCGACCTAATTACAGAGAAAAGAAATATTAAAATTGCGTATTTTTGTGAAAGAATTCCGAGACGACATACAAAAACCCAATTTCCGGTCGCTACAAAAGTGTATACAATAGTGGGAATCCGTCAGATTCTTAAAAATAATCGGATTTAAAAACTTGTAGTAATCCAGTGCTCTCGGAAAAAATTACGCTTATTGACCTCATTTTTATGCAATATCAAGTTTAATTTGAACTTCCGGTATTGGATTTATTACGACTTGCTACGATAAAGAGACGTGACAGCAAGGCAACATCTGACTGTGGTCCTAACCTCATCTCACTTATTCGAATTTCCACACATATTTCATTTTTAACTATTATTTCATAGTTAAGTAACTAGTTACATAACTATTTTTTCATTTTTCTAATTAAATGTGAACATTCATTAAACAGTTTACACATGGAAAATTTAGTTATTACACTTTTTTTTTTGCATATGTTAAAAATGGAAATTGTACAAGTCTCAAGTATGATGAGTGTTATGACTAGTGCGAAGCGATGGAACTACCTTAAGATGATTTCCGTACAACAGTTAAATACCCTATTCGTACAGCGACACAAGCGGTCGACATAGGAATTGCTAGAGATGTTCTCTCTCTTTCTCCCTTTGTTCGTTCCGCTGTAGTACCGAAACTCGCCACTGTAATCGCCACCGGTCCTACTTTCCCACCGATACGCGAAGCGCTGTACATATTTACAAAACACCCGCATAGGCTGCTGACGAATAGTCACGACAACGCGACACTTTGCGATAGCAAGCTTCGCACATGATGTTGCAACGAGGTGACAAGTATCGATCGGTCGAAGACACTGGCATGACATATTTGCCCCGTAGAGGTTATTCCGCGTAAAATTAAAAACACGTTTACGAGAATTTTAATCAGGCGGTCCCCGCATATGGGATCGATGACCTCGACGAGGGAACCGATCGTTCGAACGGCTGAAGAAGTTTTCGTGTTTCTTCCACTACTGTAAAGCCGATGGAACGATCAAATTGATAACTTCTCCTACGCAAGAAATCGATCATTGTTAACGATGTTGAAGTTTGCATCGTTGGAATGCAACCAAAAGTTATCCTTTATTTTTATTTCTTCATTTTCTCCATTATGCAAAATCTCGTCATGGTTGTTACGCATTGTTGACTCAGAAATTCCACGACTTTTCCAGATCTTCCACACGGGCTTTGCAAATATTCCAGGGAGATTGGGGTCAAATAAAGAACAAAATTTTCTTTCAGACGAAAAATATGAACATGTTAAGTATTAATACAAAAATGGTTAAAAACTGGGATTGGAAAAATAATATAAATATATTAAAAATATAAATACAAAAATATTAAGTTTTATAATTTTCTTTTTTGTTTCGAGTCCGTTTCATTTTTCGTAATTCTTGCAAAAAGTAAATTCTAGAAAACGTCGAGAGAATTTTCAAAATTCCCTGACTTTTCCTTGATTATTCACGGAGAAAAGAAATTCCTTGAATTTTGTCGATTTTACATACGCGTAATAGCCATGCTTGTGCAGCAAATTTCGGCTGCAGATTTCCGATAAGCATCCCAAAGAAGGATCCTAAAGAAGGATTGAGCCATTTTTGTAGCCCAAATTTGTCAAAAAAAAAGTTCGATCTACGAAACTTTCGGTGCGTTCCAGCCATGTAAACTTCAATATCATAGTTATTACCGATTCCCCATGATGAAATATATACATAATGCAATTTTACTGAAGAATCAATTTATTGTTCGGGGCAAAATTTTCCTACGAAGAAGCCCATCTAAGAGGATATTTGCATGACTATAAATATACGTACCATACGTACACCCGAACATGCATACGTATTTATAAGCGTGCGCAATTTACTGCTTTCTTTGCCGTTAGCTCATCCGAATTATTACGTCAGTGTGTGGCGCGCGAGATACCCATCTCGACTGATTCCTAATCGAGTAGTCAGATAGTCGCGTATTTTACGATCAACCATCATCGTTGTATAGGGTGTCTCAGAATGGCGTAACATTTAAATGTATTACTAAAACGTATGATTCATTAGAAAAGTAGGAATATTTGTATTTTTATATAACGTACAAACATGGAGGTTATGTATGGAACACAATATCCGATAAATGGCAGCCTCGTTTATGGCATTTATCGGATATTCTGTATCACACATAACCTCCATGCTTGTACCTTATATTAAAATAGAAATATTCGTACTTTTCAAGTAAATAATACGTTTTATTAATAAACGTTGGGAGTACAAAGATGGCCCCGCAGGAGGTTATGGTTTAAATTGTCAGATGTAAAACGTCATATCGTAAGGTTGGACATCTGGCAATACCGTAACCTTAAAATATTAGCAATGTTGTATCAGCATCGCATAATTTTTTTTGTTCGAAAATGTCGAGTTTTGAGCCGAATGACGCCGAATTGAGCCATGTGACGGGTGGGGCCATCTTTAGTCAAACGGCCGAAACTTTTTTGTACTCCCAATAGAAATACCAGGTCATTTCGAGACACCTTTTACATCATGTCCCGAAACGCGTGTCTCCGAACAATTCGTAACCGTACGAGCCGAGGTCGCGCACGAAAACATTATACACCAGAGAGCGTTGTGGAGACTTCTTATCGATCTCTTCAAAATCGATAACAACGAGCGAGACTTCTTTCATTTATAATTTTACAATGCCGAACAACGACCTTAATTAGAACGCCCCTGTGTTGAATATTTCATATCCATGAACGTTTAAGGGGTTAGGCTACTATGAGAGTTAAAAAAAAATCGTTCGTTGCTTGAGGCAACTCAAATTGAAGAGGAAAGGTCGGGGATAATACGGTGTCTGTGGCAGCAAGTTTTGACCATTGATTCCTCATATTTCAACCGAAATTATGAGAATTTCAAGAATAAAAAATTGCAGTTTCGGCTTTCCTGAGGAATTATCAGCGCTTTCAGCGATAATTGGAAATACGCAAAAATTCAACGATCTTTTTTGGCTAATGAGTACAATGCCTTTATTTCATCACGAGTAATGGAAACCGACCGGACAAGCTTGTTTGGGTTTGTTTCGAAATTCACTCTCAACGCCTAGGAGTCACTTTGGAGCCTTACGAGTTCGAAGAGGAATGAACAACGTATTTTTAATTCCTCTTCGGACTGCCAGCGATTAAAAGTACTACTTTACTCCCTGTCTAAACGCATAAGCACGCAAAACATGGTAGTGATATACAAAACACATTTTTCGCTTTTCAGACACTCCTTAAACTGTATACCTATTTGCAAGTTAGCTCAGGTGATTTTCATTATTAGTGATGAAATAAAGGAGCCCTTGCAATGAGCAACGATATGCTTTTCAAATTCGAAGAAATCGGCATTTTTAATAACCAACGAAAAATTCTAATTTTAACGCAAAATAATCGAAATATCAACTTTCGCCACTCTTCAAATTATGTTAATCAAGTCAAAACTTGATAAACCAAAATTGACCACCAAATTGTGGCGTCACGGAAATTATACTCTTACCGGAAGGTTCAACATATTGTGCAGGAATCGCAGATTGAATGTAAACTTATCATTACAACGATAGAACTGCTAGTAATACTTTGAACACGTCTTTCTCGAAAATGTAGACAATTTCTCGACATCTATTGAACGGATTGACTTGAAATTTGATACACTTATTCAGTGTAATAGTCGTTTCGACCGATATTTTTTTCCTTACCATTTTTTTTTATTAGTTATTAACAATCATGTCATTTTTTGGTAACAAATCGAAAAAAAATATTAACCTTTTTTAAAATTAGTTATTAACTAATCGCTAGTCATTTTTTGGTAAAAAATGAAGAAAAAAAATGTAGCCTTTTTTTATTAGTTATTAACTAATCACTAGTGATTTTTTGGTAAAAATCGAAAAAAATGTTAACCTTTTTGAATGATTGAAAGACGATGACAAAAAAAAGCTCGTTCAAGCCTTAGCCAATATTATATATTTTAGAAAAAAAAACTCCTTTTTTTGTTTCAGATAAACCGGGTGGCCAAAATCAAGTACACCGTTAACCCATTCACGTTCAAAGGTCATCCACGAGATTGTTCATAACTTTTTAAATTATTAATATTTTTCAATGGAATTTGGTACACACTTTTCTTAATGTGGATACAAATAAATGTCCGAACGACTTCTCAATCATTTTACTTGTTCCTTCGAAATTTTTTTTTTTTTAGATAACCCTGATTTTTGGGTCGTCTCAGTAGTCTAACCCCTTGTTCCCGCGATGTAATTTCGAAGGGATGATTCAAAAAATTTGCACCGAGTTTTTCGGGAGAAAAATTACAATAGGAAATTGTACACACCAATGACTCCCTACATTATGTTTGCTTTAGCAAAATTTTCGTGTATAATTAACGAAATAAATACTCGACGCATTCGCCAATGGAAACGGCATTCGTAATCAACGAACTTTCGTAGGAACGGACGTAGAATTACACGAGCACTGTAATTCTACGTCCATATATACACTGGTGATTGACTTTTCTGAACATAAACCGCGCGGGACACAGTCTTACACGAGTCGAAAAAACAAATTCTTCAGTAAATTGTCAAAATTAAAAAAAATTATTGATTTTTTGAAAATTCTAGTGGTGTTACTTCTTAAAGAAATCTCAATATCATCATCGTTGCACAAATTCCAGCTATTCGAAAAATACCTTTATCATTTTCGCCAGACATACATGCGTTTTTCGTTCATTCATTCCCTCCCGCTTGCCCGATTCGCTCTGTACTTCGCCCCCAGTATAACTCAACTTTTGCGCTAATCCGTGCGTATCTAATTGCCATACGCCTTCAACTTCTTTTTCACTTCATACTTTTTTTTTTCATCAAATTTCCTCACAACGCTTCGCGTCTAATAGAAAAACGATTTTTTTTTCTCACGAACCGACGAGCCGCGCGCAACGTTAGCGATGCGCAACAGTAAAGCACGACTTGTACAAAAAAAAATGAATGAACGAGAGCGACAAAAACAAACTCGGAAAGAAGAGCAAAAAAAAGTCGTCGCGTCGTCAGCGAGTGTATGTTCGTTCGTTGTCTCAAAAATGACAAGAGAAAAAAAACACGAGGAAAAACACGGGTTAAGTTCGACGAGAAGAATAAAGAGAAAAAAAAAAGAAACAGAGCTGCTCACCTGCTGCTTGTCGTTGGTCATGTTTTAAACTGCCTGACGATCGTCGCGGTCTCGGAAGTAAAGAAGAAGGTGCGCAGGCCAGGGGGGTGCGGGGTTCATGTGCCACGACAATGACCGACGTAATAATGCACAAGCGAGAAGTCTAGCATGCAAGGGATTGGAAAAGGACAAAAATCGAAATTTCCGGATATTGAACCTCCGAGAGTCACTACGAACGACAAAAATCTTCTATCATTCTGTAAAAAGAAAGAGACGAACAAAATACAACACGTCGTGACTACAAACTCAATAATAATAATAAATCACGATGATGATAATCTTAAATAATCATAATAATAATAATAATTATGAATCATAATTATAAATGACAATTATAAACAATAATTATTATTATAAATTATAATTTTTGTAAAAAACTTGTAAAGCAAGTTGTGCAAAAAAATCGATTATTATTATTATTGTAAATGATGATTGTAAGCAATAATAATTATTATTAATCATAATTATAAATTATTATATATTATAATTATAAACAATAGTTATTATTATAAATCGTAATTATAAATAATAAAAATTATAATAAATTATTATTGTAAATTATAATAATAACAATGAATGGTCATAATGATAAATAATTTTTTTTTAAATAATGACAGCCGTGATACTACGCATAAAAATAGATGTTAATAATAATAATTTATTTATTTTTGATGTACAAAAATGATTCAATAATACTGAAAATAGTACTAATACGAATAACAATAATAACAACCATTATTATTATAAATTATTAATCATAAATAATCAGTTATAAGTGTAAATAACAAACGATAATTATTGCGAATAGTAATAATAACAATGAATTATGATAACGATAAATAATTGTTTTCATTATAATGATAGTCATGATAATAAGGACAATAATAGATGTTAACAATAATGATACTAAGAACAGTACAGAACACTTATAATAATAATGAATAACGATAATTATAACAGTAGGTAATGATGACAATATATAATAACAACAGTAATGAGATAACGAAAGATAATGTTTTGTACGATACCTACAAAGGGACGTATGCTGTAGAATTACGATGCGGCGTCACGCGTACAGATCATTCCATCGATAACAAAATACCCCAGCGAATAAAAGTCTACAGCGTGACAAAAATGCGACGCGAGACCGGAAGTTCAGCGGAATTTCATTGAAGAGACGAACCTATCGGTGTTCCGTGCGACACATTTGTTTCCGGAAAAAACGCGAGTACATATGTACGTATACATATGTGGAATAAAAGCGAAAAAGAGCACACGACGATGATATTCTAGTGCGCGTTTTCACTTTGCTCTCGTGGGAAAAGTACGAAAAGAAACGGAAAGCGTTGCGCGCGTGCGGTACGTAGTGGCGAGTGGGCACAACTTTTTGGAACGACGATGTACCCGAGGGGTATGCATACAACGGAGAATTCCGCGAAGAGAAACACACGCGGACGCTTGAACGAGCTGTCGGGCGCTCACTGAAAGACCCGGAGTCCGAAACACTTCGCGTCGCGGGGATTCATAAGCGCGCGATATATACGAGAAACACGTGACTATAGCGAGAAACGGAACGCGCCGGTTGTGTGTGCCGCCGCGACACACACTGTAGACACGTAGTGTGTAAACACGAGAGGCGCAGAGAGGAGGCCTCCGAGCGAGTCGTGCACTGAACGATAGACTGCGCTTCTTTTTCATTTTTTTCGAGCCCCCCCCCCCCCTCCTTCTCTACTCCTCTGATGCTTCTTGCCGCACTTAAGGGGTAAGGCCACTGTAAATTTTTTGAAAAATCGATTTTTTTTTATTGGCTTAAAAAATAGTTTAAACCCTCTAGAATAAGAAGACCCCTTAAAATAAGAACTTCTTTTTTTAATTTTTTCCAATAAAAAACTATTCGCAAAACTTTAAACGCGTTTTTCTCGAAACATGGTTTTTCAAAATGGCACGCAGCATAACTCGAACAATTTTCATTTTTTTTACTTGAAATTTTAACCAGATGTGAACATTTACATTATCTTGAGAATGTCGATCGGAATTTTCAAGAACTTTATTTATTGATTTTTTATTAACAAAAAACTTGCCGTTTTTTTCGTCAAAAATCAATTTTTTTTTTTTCAAACACACGCCAAATCCACAAAAAATGATACTTTTTAAAATCCGATCGACATTCTCTAGCTATAGCCCTCTAGATTAATGGTTTTTTTTTGTTGTTCTAGATTCAAAAGTGCACCAGTGGTGCTGCGTGCCGCGGAGCCCTGGAAGCAAAACATGTCCCGGGAAGATAGCTGTGGAACCGCCATGTTGTTTTTTTTTACTGTAAAAAAATTTTATAATAAAGTTTAATGTATGCCCGATAACACCATTAAAAGTTTTTTTTCAAATACCTTCAATTTCGGGAGCAAAAAATTAGTGAAAAAACCTTTTTTTTTGGGCCGTTACAGTGGCCTTACCCCTTAAGGAGGTTGGAGCGTTAGCCACAATCCAAGGTTAAATTTAATAAAAAAATACATGTTATTGTTTACACTATACTGAGTCTTTACGAATTTTTTGAACTTTTTTCACCACCTAACACCAGAGGTAAAAAATAGTTTAATGTACGTGATTTAACGTGCGGTTAGATGGGCAAGACTTTCACACTAAAGGTTATGTAATTTTTATTGTTATTTAGCACCAAGATAAACCATTTCTAACAACGGATTAACGCAAACTGAACATTTGTGAATATTTAGAGAAAAAAAATCCTCATCTTGCCCATCGTAAACCATGGGCCAATAATCTCGTGACGTAAATATGAATAGGCATAGTTATGAATTACTCAAAATTTCATTGTGAATTGTATAAAACATTCGTTGTCGTAGTTTTTTCATAATAATCATCGATAATGTTATGCTTTTTCAAGTTGGTAGTGACACAAAAGTTTTTCTACTTTACGCAATAAAAATGTTAAAATGCATAATTTTGCCCTTCAAATACATATTTTAAAAAATTAGCATATGTAGAATAAATCTGTACCTCGTATGCATTTTTTGAGGTTCATTGAAAAAAAAATGAATAAACCGTCATTTGTAATATTTTCTAACAGCTTGATATTCATACTAAATATATGTGTAATTAATTTTATGAGTAAGTCACTTTTTCATAGAAAAAAAAATGTTAAATTCGCACATGATTTTAGACGCGTTACTGTGGCCTAAGGCCTTAAAACGCATATGGCCGTTCACGCGTAATGTGAACATTTCGTTTTGCGGCTGGGGTAAACCGACGAGTGAATGGACGAATAACGACACTGTAGGACTCGGATGGACTGGAAGATGGCAAAGTCAAACGTATTCGAAGTAATTGCAACAAATAATATTGAAGGAATTGATAGATAAGTAGCAAAATGACTAAATCAGTGAGTAAACGAAATGACCAGTAGATGGACGCGCAACCGCCAGCAAATGGACGTGTTAGGCCTGGAGATGATGGCCGAAAAGGCCAACTCATTTTGTACAAGTATGTCGACCCTCGAGGGGTCGAATTACTTGTATGTAATGTTGCTCAAGTTGATTTTGATCTCAATGACAATTATAAGACTCATTAGGTGCCTATAACAGCACCCCAGGTACTTGATATTTTTATGTAAAATGTTTCCTTAAGGAAGGGCACCACTGTAACCACCCATTTTCGACCGTTTTCTTTGGATTTTTTTTAAAGAAAGGAATAAAATACATGGTCAAAAGAACTTTTAGGTTTTATAAGGTATGTATTGAAGTATGCAAAAAAAATTATTTGTAAAAAGTATACAAAATGGCGGCGCACGAGTCACTATAGCACTACTGTTTTGCAGCCAACCCTCGTACTCGAACTGTCGTAAATTTAGTCTCGGAACTAAGAGTCAAATATTTTCGTTAATTATATTATTTTTAGCAGTCAAATACGGGGAAGATTAAAAAATAATTAAAAGAAAAATAGAGACGAGTTTGAAAAAAAAAAGTTCGTTTTTCGACCATAATTTTCATCTCCAAAGTGATGTATTTTTTACAATTTTCGATTCATCGGAAAAAGCGCTCGTACATGACTGTTAAAGCAATCTACGAAGCTACAGTTAAAATTGCAAGTCGATTGAACGAAAATTGTTCGAGTTCTGCTGTCTTAAGGAGGCTGGAGCGCTTCAGTAGAGTCAAATGACGGTTTATTAATTATTTTTTTTCAATGAACCTTAAAAATGGATAGGAAGTACAGATTCATTCTGTATATGCTATTTCTTTAAAAATATATCATTAAAGGACAAAATTATGTCTTTTAATATTTTTATTACGTAGAGTAGACAAACTTTTGTGTTACTACCAACTTGAAAAAGTATAACGTTATCGAGGATTGTTATGAAAAAACTACGACAACGAATGTTTTATACAATTCACAGTGAAATTTTGAGTAATTTATAATTATGCCTGTTTATATCTACGTCACGAGCTTATTGGTCCATGGTTTACGATGGGCAAGATGAGGATTTTTTTTTCTAAATGTTTACAAAGGTTCAGTTTGCATTAATCCGTTGTTAGAAATGTTTTATCTTGGTGCTAAATAACAAACAAAAAAATTACATAACCTTTAGTGTGAAAGTCTTGTCCATCTAACCGCACGTTAAATGACATACATTGAACTATTTTTTATCTCTGATGTTTGGTGGTGGAAACAGTTCAAAAAATTCGTAAAGACTCAGTATAGTGTAAACAATAACATGTATTTTCTTTTTAATTTAACCTTGGATTGTGGCTGGCGCTCCAACCTCCTTAATAACGATGACAATTTGGTTATAAAAAATTGTTGTTTTTCGTTAATTCCATGTATAATGCATAAAATATTACATTTTTCGTGAAAATTATTCCGAAGTAACCCTTAATCTTTGACATTAGTTGCACCCTGTCAAAGAAGACCCACACTCGGGGTTACAGTGACACTTTAAAAAATGTATATTTCAAATTGTGAGGGGGTGGTGGAGCTTGACTTTCTCATACATTTCATAGCCAAGGGACACGCTGTTCTATTGGAGCAAGAAAAGTTGGTATCTACCCATGCAGAAATTTTGACCGGGATACCCTATGTCCGATCAAATCCCGATCAGGATTTGTCATGGATTCCCCAAAACCGATATCCCGGTTAGAATCCAACTTGCATCAGTATCGGCATATGTACGACGACGATGGCATCATTTTGAAAATTTTGGCGTCACTTGTATTTTCTGTATTACTGTGGAATTCCTATCTATAGATAGGAATTTCTATCTATAGATTCCTATCTCTAAAATTCCTATCTATAGATAGGAATTACATAGTAATACCGAAAATACACGTGATGCCAAAATTTTCAAAATTATGCCATCGTCGTCGTACATATTCCGATACTGATGCAAGTTGGATTCTAACCGGGATACCGGTTTTGGGGAATAAGTCTCTGTTTATACCCACCGACATGTCGGTGGGTATAAACATGTATTTAAGACAAATTAAAATCAAATTCACAATGATTAGATTAAAATTTACACCAACCGTGAGTTCTTACGTATTTCGAGAAAAAACATTTCGTCGAAGCAAAGAAATTTTTGCAAAAAAAGTTGTGAGTTTCAAATATTACATTATAAATATGAAAAAAATCACAAAATGAGTTGTGAATTTCCTCAAGTTGAAGAAAATAAAAATCGAATTCACGACAGTTATATTAAAATTTACACCACAAGTGTAAACGTATTTTGAGAGAAAACATTGTGTTGAGGCAAAGAAATGTTCGCACAAAAAGTTATGTGCAAAAATTTCTTTGCCTCGAGGCAATGTTTTCTCTCAAAATACGTACGAACTCACTTTTGGCGCAAATTTTAATCTAATCATTTTGAATTTGATTTTAATTTGTCTTAAATACGAAAAAATTCACAACTAATTTTGTGAATTTTTTTGTATTTATAATTTCTTGTCAATACATTTGCATTCACAGATTTTGATGTGAATTTTTTTTTAATTCACATCAAAATCTCGCGATGAGCGCGATCTGCCATTTGAATCTTTGGACAAATTTTTTTTTACTGATAGTTTAGTGCACCAAAACTTTATAAATGTTATTTATTTTTATAATAAATTTAACATGTCATAATTCCATTTTTGACATTTTATTTCAGCCTGTATTCACCCGTGATCCTTCCCAGATTCCTCAATGATTCCATGGGGAATCTATTTAGAGTCATTAAAGGATCCGGTTCTGGATCCCTAATGGAATCCAGTTTGCGGATCTTACATTTAGTCTTCGAACCTGATCCGATATCGGACTAGATCCCGACTGGGAGCCCGGGATACAAGTCAGAATCCAGCTGTATCCCTGCCAAAATTTCTGCACGGGGGGTAGGATGTTTAAAAAAAAGTTACCTACAAAAAACTTCCAAAACCTGTTTAAAGTTTTACGGTACGTTATCGCAGGACGAAGTGTCGAACTTATCGGATAAATTACGGGTTTTGAACGATTTTGTACACAAAAAATGTTGCACTTTCCGGGAGTTTATAAAAAATAATCCGACGGAAGGAAAATGCCATACTCATGCGGTGGCGCTTACAGCCCGCCATACCAATAGAAACAGGTAAGTTTTTTTTTTCTAAACGATTTTGTACAGGCTTATTTTTGTTTCAAATTATTCGTTTCACGTAGACATTCACGAAAATCGCCACGCCATACCGTTTTGACGGGTATAAATAGTCGCCATACTGCCGCAAAGTAGTCGATTTTTTAAAAGTTGTTTCACTGTGATGATTCCTGAAGGCCTTTTTTTTAAATTCCAAACTTTTCTTTCGCTCTAGGGAAGATATGGCAAATGTTTTTGCATCGCTTATGTATCGATTTTTTGTCATTTACGAGGCTATACCAGTGTGCCACTTTCAAAAAATCTATTTTTGCCTTTTTCGACAGTTTATACTTTCAAGAATATCCTGTAAAAATGTCAAGGCCGTATCTCTAAACATTTTATGTTGCAAAAATCGCTAGTTAAATCTTAAAACGCGTTTTTCTCGAAATGAGATTTTTCAAATTTGCTGACATTGTAACTCAAAGAGCAAATGTATTGAATGAAAACTGATTTTTCAAAATTTCACCCCACTTTTTCACCCCCAAAATGAACTTCCACGACTTCGGCGCATTTTGTCTCCCGGCGCCGACCCCGTGGGGGTTGCAGTTTGGAATTAATCCACCCCCAACCCCTAAAAAAAACCCTACACCCCTATTTTTCGGCAAACTTGGTTTTAACACCCATGGCACCTACAAAATCACCTGCCAAAAAACTAGCCTTCTTATAATTTTCCCGATTCCAATATACAGCACGACTGTACTAAGCAGTGGAGGAACGTTTTTTTTGCGCCTCCGAAGGCAGCACATAAGTCGCTTGGATCTCAATATTTTTCTATGAAAAAAATATGCAATATAGAACAAATATAGCCAAATATATTCTTAATTTTCCGAAACATTCAATTGAGTACTTTTCTTCCAAAAAATTCCCCCAAATCATCCAAATTTTCAGCGTGAACATTGGTATAGCCCCTTAAACTTTTCGCGCCGGGCCTTTTTTAAAATGATATCTTGCGAGAACTTTTTTTTTAAACGTAATGTAATGTCATTCGAATAAAATGTTATTAGTGATGATAATTCCCAGAAGCTAGGATCCATGCGAAGCTCGACGTTGCATTCTTTACACTCTTATCTTGTCTCTTCTGGCATGCTCTTTTCTCACGCTTTTGCTACACGCAATGCTGCACACAAGTCCCAACCTTGAAGTTCGAGTTGTATTCAATTTATAAACGTATGTGTCCGATGAATTGGCCGACTATTCTTATCGTTTGCCCGACATTTCTTCATCGTTCAAGCACAGAAGACCTATTTGTTCTTTTAATTCTTTCGGGATCCATTTTGCAACTTTATTCGAATTTTACGAAGAACTTCGGCCAACGAAAATATTGTTTCTGCCAGACTAGACGCTATTCAACGTATAACGTGAGAATTTCTTTCTCTACTCACAAGCTGACCACCAGATTACGTTATTTTAGGCCAAACGCATGTATGCGTTTCCCGGAGCGAAATGGCTAAGGTCGATTCTACTGCAGGCGTTGGAGTATTTAGGAAAAGTATATTTCTGGGTAATTGGGTTATTTGGCTTGTGTAAATATTCAATATTTGGAATCATAATTATATATATTTGTCATGACATTATATGTGTGATATAGTGTTACCAATAAAGATAAGGCAGAAGGTCAATATATATACCGGGTGTCCCATTTTAATCTTACACCTGATTTTTCTCGGAAAATATTGCTCGGTTCAAATATTGTGTATAACAAAAGTTTTAGGGGTTAAAGTTTGAAAACGTTTGAAAAAAATTTGAAAACGTTTGAAAAAAAAATTGGAAAACAAAATTTTTATAACGTTTGAAAAAAAAATTTGGTCGATCCAAAATTCAAGATGGCGACGTTAAAATGGCCGACATGTTGTTTTCAAATGGAAACACCTTTTTTTTATCACAAAAAATTGTTTCAGCTCAAAACCAACAAATTTTGTTGGACATTTTTTTTTCGATAAAGTTCATAATTTTCAAGTTAGAAGATCATTTTCAACTTTATTTTATTTTATAAGTATTCCTCAGAGGTACGGGGACCTTCCCCTTTTGCCATCCCTTTCTTTATTCCTTCCACTCCTTCCGACATTTACAAGCCTTCCAGAGTTCCCCCCCAGAGTGTTGACCGCAGCCACTCGTTCCCAATGCACTACTGGATCGCATTTGCACGAGGGCCCAGGGAAACTGCGAAAAACCTGGGCTGATACATATTACTGACAGCTGATACGTATTACCATCAGAAACTCAGACAAACGGCCTCCCACTCAGAGGTTGACGCGCAAACCAGTGCACGAGCAAGCGGTCACCGCTCCAAGTATTGACAGCCTCCAATATTGAGGGTTAACTGCGGTCAACACTGGGGGGGGAACTCTGGAAGGATTGTGAATGTCGGAAGGAATGGAAGGAATAAAGGAGGGGTTGGTAAAAGGGGAAGGACCCCGTACCTCTGAGGAATACATAAAAAATATTTAAAAAACAAAAAAGTTAAAAATGATGTTCTAGCTTGAAAATTATGAACTATATAAAAAAAATTCCAACAAAAGTTGTTGGTTTTGAGCTGACAAATTTTTTGGTGATGAAAAAAGGTATGTTTCCATTTGAAAGAAAAACATGTCGGCCATTTTAACGCCGCCATTTTGAATTTTGGATCGACCAAATTTTTTTTTCAAACGTCCCCGTTTCATCCCTAAAACTTTTGTTATACACAATATTTGATCCGAGCAATTTTTTCCGAGAAAAATCGGGTGTAAAAAAATCCTGCAACTGTCGATGGGTCAGATCATGTCCTACTATGCGCTGGAATTTCAATTTAGCAAAAGTCCCGCGGTTTTCGTGATAAATATCATCTGCTTTTGGTTTTTCGCACGCCATTTCTACAAATGATAACTGTTTTTGACCCGGTTTAAAAAAATACTCTTGGTTATTTGTTTTATCTAGAAAAGTCTTCTTTATTACCCTAAATGTTGAGGAGACTTTATGAAAAAAGATCTTATGCAGAATGTTCATTCAAACCAATTCGAACATCTGACTTTGACAGCCTGGGGTGTCAATTACTTTAAAAAGTTGCTTAGTTATTGTCAATTCATATCATTTGTAGAAATGACATGCGAAAAACCAAAAGCAGATGATTTTTTTCCAAAAAATAACATAAAGCTCATAATCTCGAAAACCCTGGGATTTTTACTAAACTGAAGTTCCAGCATATAGAAATTCCAGCATATATACATAATCTGACCTATCGACAGATGCAGGATTATCCATTCATAACAGGACACCTTGTGTATATATACAGGGTGTCCCTCTTATCTCTGCCACCCGAAATAACTCGGTAATTATCGATGTCACAAAAAAACATTTCAAACAAAAGTTGTACGGTGTGAAGGGGACCATCAAATGCGACCAATTTTTTTTTTATTTCGCTGGAGGCGCTGACGCACAGTGAAAGTCACCTCCACTTTTTCAAATGGAATGGTACCATTTTTTTCAACCATCTTGTGGAGCACCTCAAGCCGCATAAAAAACATCAGGAGGTCAAAGTCGTTCAAGGTCATTTCGAACACCTATTAAAATGAAAAAAAATCGAAATATCTCGGATCAATACCAAATATTTGGTAGTGATTCGAGATATTTACATTTGTATAATCGATACTGACCTTGAATGACCTTGAACGACTTTGACCCCTTAATGTTTTTTTTTGCTACTTAAGGTGCTCCACAAGATGGTTGAAAAAAAATGTACCATTCCATTTAAAAAAGTGGAGGTGACCTTCACTGTGCGTCAGCACCTCCACCGAGGTGAAAAAAATTGGTAGCATTTGATGGGCCCCTTCACACCGTACAACTTTTGTCTGGAACATTTTTTCGTGACGTCGATAATTACCGAGTTATTTCGGGTGACAGAGATAAGAGGGACACCCTGTATAATATATGCAGTACTCTTTACTAAAGTAAACGTTGAATCGTGGTATGACTTATCATTTTTTTGTCATCCTATCAAACAGATAATGTTACAGGTATATCCGTGGTACGTGAAAGGTTCGATATGTTCTGACAAATGAACTTCCTTGCGGTTTGGTTTATTCATCAAGCAATTAATTATAAGCTTAATCCTGAGCAGTAGAAATATTATTAAACCTGCAGACTTAGGATAAAACTTTTCCTACAAACGTTGTCTACTTCGAAGGGGGTCATCGAGGGGTGGCTCCGAGGTTCATCCAGGTGGAGGCGCTTTGGAGATTTTAAGGTCATCGCTATGCTTTTCAAAAGGGACCCCTATTTTTTCCGATTGTTATCTAGGAGCGAAATATAAGTTCACGAACCAAATTTCAAAATGATCGATCGAGATTTACCGTAAAAAGTCGATAAAACAGGATTCTCAATGTTTTTAGCGTAAAGTCGATTTAGAGAAGGGCGCAAACACTTACTCTTACAAAAGGTGCTCAGAGTGCTTGCCACCACTTTGTTTGGGTTTGTTTGGGACTTTGGAAGACATGATGAAGAAAGAAGTGCCGACTACTCGGGAAGACACGCAAGAAATAATAATTAGAGCCTGTGCGTTAAAATATTCTGACGTAATTAATAAGACGATACAATCGAGTCAGATTGCTAGCTTGCATAGAAAGTCGTGGTCATCACTTTAAGCCTGATAGGTTCACAAATATTTCTGATAATTGTTGCCTCACCCTGTATGTAAAAAAATTACAACTATCAGACTCTTCAGGCCTGAAACGTGAGCACTTTTGCTTCGTCATTTTTTGCATGGATATTTAATCATTTCCGTTTCCTAACAATAACAACACATTTTGAATAACAGCCCACGGCACATATTGAGATTTCACGATGCTGATGTTTGCATCGTTGGATCGCAACGAAAATTCTTTTTTTCTTTTATTTTCTTCTTTTCGTTATGATCCTAAATCTTCTCTCACATATTTAGGCTGAAGATCTTTAAGGGGTCTTCTCACTTTAGACGCTAAAAAAGGCTATTTTCAGGATTTTTTTTGATAGGTTTATATTATAGATATTGATATAAAAGTTGTTACACTTAATAAATACGCTTTCAAAATACATTTAAAAAAAATGGTTTGTATGTATTTATATAACCGAAACAAAGTTTAAATGCGTTTTTCTCGAAACTACGTTTTTCGACGGCTTGTTGATAAAATCTTCGAAACAACTGAACCAATCCTTACGAAATGTTAACCACATATTCTTTACAACTACAGCTATAGCGCATATCAATAATTTGAATTTTTTTTATTATTTACTATTTTTTTGCCAAAAACGATGAAAAAAAACGTTTTTTTTTGTTTTTCGAAAAATGTCCGCCATTTTGTTATTTTTGAATATAACAAAAATCGTATGATATGCGCTATAGCCATTAAAATACTGAATCTAAAACCGTTTCATTTTTTGGTTTCGAATGATCCATCTCCGTGATTCCTGTGATTGAGAACACTGAGACACCGGCTGCCTAATTAAGAAATTATACATTAATAACGACTGATTTTCTAACTGTTATTACGAATTGTTACAGCTGTTGCTTTGATTTTTCAATTATGTGATTAATAAAAATATGTCATTTGAAAACCTTACGAACAATATTTTAGATGAATAAAGACTGAATGACTGTGATTTTGTAATTGTTGTAGTGACCTGTTAAAGGTTTCGATTTGTTTTGTCAATTTCGTTAATAATAGAAAAATTAATTTAGGTACGTTTTCAAAAATGATATACTTATAAAGACTACTGTCTCTGATTTTCTAATTGTTGTAGCATAGCGAGCTGTAATTAGTTTTGTCAATTATTTTTATCAATCAAAAATTTGATTTAGGGGGTCTTCTCACTTTAGACGCTAAAAAAGGCTATTTTCATGAATTTGTTTTATACTTTTATATTATAGATATTCATATAAAAGTTGTTACACTTAATACATACACTTTCGAAATACATTTAAAAAATGTAATATATTTTTGTAACCCAAACAGACTTTACATTTTTTCGAAATTACTGAACCGGCCCTTATGAAAATTTAACCACATATTCTCTACAACTATAGCTACAGCGCATATCAAGGATTGTTTTAAATTTTGATATTTACTATTTTTTTTGCAAAAAACGGTGAAAATAAACGTTTTTTTTTGTTTCTTTTGAAAAATGTTCGCTATTTTGTTATTTTTGCATATATGAAAAATCGTACGATATGCGCTATAGCCATTAACATACTGAATCTAAAAACGTTTGATTTTTTTGTTTCGGATAATCCATCTCCGAGATTTCATCAACAGCGAGGACCTTCAATTTTTTAGGTCATTTTTTAACTACCATTATCGTCTATAAATAGTGACTTAAGTAAATAAAGAATTTTTTAATATGTATTTCGAAAGTGTATTTATTAAGTGTAACAACTTTTATATCTATAATATAAACCTATCAAAAAAATGCATGAAAATATAATTTTTTAGCGTCTAAAGTTAGAAGACCCCTGCCTGAAGAAGGGGCTGCCAGTGTGACAGTTTCAAAAAATCGTTTTTTTTTTGTTGCCTTTTTCGACAGTTGATACTTTCAAGAATATCATTATCATTTATATAATTTATATCAATATCATTTTATCTTGCAAAAATCGATAGTTAAATCTTTAAACGCGTTTTTCTCGAAATGAGATTTTTCAAATTTGCTGGAATTGTAACTCAAAGAGCAATTATCCGGTTGACTTGAAATTTGAACTGAGTACTCTTGAATATATTTACTCTGCAATGACGTAGGATATTTTTGATTGGATGAAAATTGACGATTTAGCATTGAAAAAAAACGACCATTTTATAGGCAAGAAAAGAGACTATTTTCCATAACTGTGCCATTTTTTTTTTGATTTTGATATCTTTCGAAAATCCTACGTCATTGTACAGGAAATACCTTCCAGTTTAACGAAATTTTTTTCTTTTTCGGTTTCAGCTACTCATTCGGCCGGAATCATGTCAGCAGTGGAGGAACTTTTTTTTTGGCGCCTCCGAAAGCAGCGCAAAGTCGCTTGGATCTCAATATTTTTCTATGAAAAAATTATGTAATATAGGTCAAATATAGCCAAAAATATTCTTAATTTTCCGAAACATTTAATTGAGTACTTTTCTTCCAAAAAATTCCCAAAAATCACCCAAATTTTCAGCGTTCACACTGGTATATCCCCTTAAACGCGTTTTTCTCGAAACACTGTTTTCAAAGGCGATGGACATATCTCGAGAACCATTCGATCGATTGTTTCCAAATATACAGGAGACATGATGAGAAACATTTAAAGGTCGTTGACGATCTCACTTTTAAAAAATCGACCTTAATTTTTTAATAGTTACGTAGAAATGGCTTTTTTCATAGATTTTGTATGCTCAAGTTTCAACTCGTCGCCACGCTGTTGAAAAAAATGATTTTAAAAATCGACGATCGTCAACGTCTCGTATTTATGGTTAATTGGATAACCCGTTTGGTTTTTACATTTCGGATGGACCGTTTGAGCTGGACAGTGTCCACCGCCAAAAGTCTTTTTGGCGGTGGAAGAGTCTTCAAAAGAGTTTTTGTTTGAAGACTCTCAATATATGTACCTTTGTGTTTACAAAAAAGCGTTTCTTTTGACCAACCGTTTCCCAGAAAAAAATCGGGATTCGGCAATTTTTTCGGGGCCTCTAGGCAGCTCCTTAAACTCGAGTTCGAAAAGAGTACGAACGACTTTCGGACGTTCGTTCGATCTGCGAATGCGCGAGAGGGACATGATAAAGAAGCGGTTTCTAATACCGGTCGGACCGCAAATAGTGCAAACGCGTTTAATCACCGTGTCATTTTCCCTGTCTGCAAACTCGGCGCGTTCGCATTCTGTACCGCCTTACCATGGGCGCAGATTTCTCCCGAGAGAAAATTGAAGAAACTTGAGATTCTCAGCGTGCGGAATTCGCGCGCGGCTTTGACATCGCGAGAATCCAACACGCCCAATAAGTGTATACCATTGAAAAGAAACTTGAGAGAAATTGCAACCGTGGATCGACGTCGATCGAGAGAATGGATGAGGAGAAAAAAAGTGAGGTTACGTACGCCGGAGAGAAGCTACGGGAACTTTCGCTGACGCGCTGTCATTTCTAATTGACTCGATATTTGCTCGGACAACATCGCAAGCTACATTTTTCATGCGCCTCGAAGTACAAATGTCAATAAAGTTTCGCCTTTTTCGCATAATGCCGTTGGATGACGATTTTTTTTCGTTCTAATGTCCACCACTCTCGTGCGGCCTTTCTCGAGAATTCGGCAGGTCTGCGCTCTCGTGCGATACTCGAGTCCCAAAAAACGTTTTAATTATATACGCGAGCGTTCGGGGCGCTCGCGATGACGCTTAACTTTGTCGTTACGTAGCCAGAACAAGCGTAAAATGGTTCGCGGAGCCTGAAACGAACAGAATCTTACGCCAACGAGGGCGAGAAGGTCTGACATATATTTATAGAAATTCAGCCCCCGTCCGGTGACACTCGATCGAAAGCTCCGAGAGGTATGCAGCCATTAACCGATCGAGCTCATGTCTCGGGCCTTATTGTGAAAGTAGATCGAAACCCGAGGAAGCAAATGCTCCCGTTCTTAACCTCCCCTCTCCCTTGACCCCTATTTTTTTGTGGCGTCGAGATCTCGACCTTAACGCCATTGTTTGATAAGAGGAAATTATTCGGAAAATCATTTTTCCGATGGGGATTTGTGCGGGCCTCTCGTATGGGTATGGGATTTCTCAATTTCAAAAGCCACCGATATTAAGTCGTTCCTTTCATGAACCCGAATATTTAACAACTGATTTTCGTGTATAATCAAGTAACAATTTGTACCAGATGGGGTGTGTAATATCGGTGGGTTTTCAATATCGGAATTCAATTGCGATGTTAGGCTCCAACATCGGAATTAGGAACTTTTAATAAAAAGTTGAATTTCATAGAAAAAAGGCATTATAAGGGGTCTTCTCACTTTAGACGTTAAAAAAAGTATATTTTCATTAATTTTTTTTTGATTGGTTTATATTATAGATATTGTGATAAAAGTTGGTACACTTAATAAATACACTATCAAAAAACATTTTTTTTTAATTATTTATTTATTTAAGTCACTGTTATAGACGAAAATGGTAGTTAAAAAATGTCCTAAAAAAATTGTAGGTCTGCGCTGTTGATGAAATCTCGGAGATGGATCATCCGAAACAAAAAAATCAAACGTTTTTAGATTCAGTATGTTAATGGCTATAGCGTATATCGTACGATTTTTGATATATGTAAAAATAACAAAATGGCGGACATTTTCCTAAAGAAACAAAAAAACGTTTATTTTCCCCGTTTTTTGCAAAAAAAATAGTAAATATCAAAATTTAAAACAATCCTTGATATGCGCTATAGCTATAGTTGTAGAGAATATGTGGTTAAATTTTCATAAGGACCGGTTCAGTAATTTCGAAAAAATGTAAAGTCTGTTTGGGTTAAAAAAATATATTACACTTTTTTAATGTATTTCGAAAGTATATTTATTAAGTGTAACAACTTTTATATGAATATCTATAATATAAAAGTATAAAAGAAATTCATGAAGATAGCCTTTTTTAGCGTCTAAAGTGAGAAGACCCCTTACATCAAATTATTGATTGATAAAAATAATTAACAAAACTAATTACAGCTCGCTATGCTACAAGAATTAGAAAATCAGAGAGTCTTTATAAGTATATCATTTTTGAAAACGTACGTAAATTAATTTTTCTATTATTAACGAAATTGACAAAACAAATCGAAACCTTTTACAGGTCACTAATACAATTACAAAATCACAGTCATTCAGTCTTTATTCATCTAAAATATTCTCTATAAGGTTTGCAAATAACATATTTTTATTATTTACATAATTGAAAAATAAAAACAACACCTGTAACAACTCGTAACAACAGTTAGAAAATCAATCGTTATTAATGTATAGTTTCTTAATTAGGCGGCCAGTGTCTTAGTGTTCTCAATCACAGATTTTTCCTTACTCCTATTCCAGAAAGCAAAATAAAACCATAGAAAAACTTTAAGGGGCTATACCAGTGTGACACTTAGAAAAAATCGATTTTTTTTGCCTTTTTCGACAGTTTATACTTTATATTTTACACTTAGCAGTTTTTATGGTAAATATAATTTTATCTTGCAAAAATCGATAGTTAAATCTTTAAACGCGTTTTTCTCGAAATGAGATTTTTCAAATTTGCTGACATTGTAACTCAAAGCGCAATGATCCTATTGAGTTGAAATTTGAACTGAGTACTCTTGAATATATTTACTCTACAATGACGTAGGATATTTTTGATTGGATGAAAATTGACGATTTGGCATTGAAAAAAACGACCATTTTATAGGCAAGAAAACAGACTTTTTTCATAACTCCGCCATTCTGTTAGATTTTGTTATTTTTCGAAAATCCTACGTCATTGTACAGGAAATTCCTTCCAGTTTAACATCATGTTTTCCTTTTTCGGTTTCAGCTACTCAATCGGCCGGAATCATGTCAGCAGTGGAGGAACTTTTTTTTGGCGCCTCCGAAAGCAGTCGCTTGGATTTCAATATTTTTTTATGAAAAAATTTTGTAATATAGGTCAAATATAGCCAAATATATTCTTAATTTTCCGAAACATTTAATTGAGTACTTTTCTTTCAAAAAAATCCCGAAAATCACCCAAATTTTCAGCGTTCACACTGGTATAGTCCCTTAAAGAACTTCAAGACACTTCGAGAAACTATAAAATCGCATGAAATCAAGAGTTGGTAACAAGGTATTGGTACGGTAAGGCTTCGCTAGATGGCGTTAGTGCACCGCGTTACGCGCGGTAAGTACGGTACAGTGCGTGAGCACGGAGCACGTGACGTTTTTAACGTTGTGCCACTAATTCCGATATTACGATGTTGGACTATTCAATATCAAAGTTGAACAATCAGAAAAATCTTTCCGAGATTCCAATATTACGAGATTCCAAGATTCCGATATTCATACCCTAGTTTCGGAAAACAATTCCGATATTCATACCCTTGCTCCTAGAAAATAATTCTCGTCAAGTAGAAGGTACCAATATTATCAATCTTTCTACCAAGTTTCAACTCGATCGGCTTAGTTTTTGAGTAATACTGCACGCCAGTTTCGAAAATGCAGTTTTGAGAAAAATGCGTTTGAAGTTTACGCCCGCTCCGAATCCGAGCGCTAAAGCACAGAGTTGACGGGCTGTGACGTTCGAAGTTTTCCGAATTTCCCTTTGAAACGTTGGGAAAATATTCTACATATGTAGTTCTATCAGTTAACGAAAAAAAAAAAACGATTTTTTGATCGTTGTAAATGTATATCCCGCCTTAAATCTATTCAATTCGAGCGAAATTTTTTATTTCCCGTTCATCGTTGGATGTAATAATTGATTGTGACTTATTTTTATTAATCCATATATTACGTCATCGATTTTTGCTGATTTTCGACCCCCCCCCCCCTACAATCATCCTATCGTCATTTCCCAATGACCCCCCCCCCCCCTCTTGCAAAATTGACGTCATTACCAGTTTGGCAAAATTAAAACATTTGCGGATTTGAGAAAAATTGGGTAACATTAAAACATTTTGTTATAGAATCATCTTTTATTATTTTGTACTTTGGCAATGTTTATTAATATAATAATATTATTCTTCCCTATTCTTTAGTTTTCTTTGGATAGCTCCCACATTTTGTTATAGAATCATCTTTTATTATTTTGTACTTTGGCAATTTTCATTAATATAATAATATTATTCTTCTCTATTCTTTAGTTTTCTTTGGATAGCCCCCACGGAGTTTTCACCCATTCTTGCAAATCTTGGATCACGGGTAATATCTCCGTATCCTCCCCATATTCATTTTGGCTCGATCGAACTATTTTCATAGGTACGCTGTTATTTGAAGTTCTCGAATATAATGTAGACAAACCTTATGTAATAAATAAATAAATAATGAGTTCAATAATTAATACCATTAGGTACTTGCAAAATATTTTTCATCACTCATGAGGGGAAACCACTCTAGTTGTACAATATACTATTGTACATTTTGAAGTAACTGGTATCACAAGAATGACGTCAATTTCGAAACGCCCCCCCCCCCTCATCCGTCATTTACCGTCATCCGCAGACGAACCCCCCCCCCCCTATTTTAAAATGACGTAATTTATGGACGGCCCCTAAGCGCTACTGTAATTTACTAATGATTCAGAAGAGCCCTGCTTTTACTCCCACAAAATACGGCCCTCCGCGAAAGGAATACCTTAAGGGGGAATATCAGTGTGAAAAAAATCGATTTTTTTTTACTTAAATGGATAGTTTTGGCCTTTAAGAATATGCCTACAAATTTTCAAAACAATATTCGGCTTAGAAGTATTCGAAATTGGCGCCAAGCGTCGACGCTCTCACAGCCTTTTATACGGGCCTCTCTATACTTTAAACGCGTTTTTCTCGAAACCATGTTTTTTGACCTGGTTGACAGCATAACTCTGTCAAATTTTGTCCAATCGACTTCATCAATAAAGGATTCTCTTCAGAAAACTTATCGCTATCGTCGCATCGTAGAGTTTTTTAAAATTGTTTACTTTTTTATTAACAATTTACTGCAAAATTTTTGTGTAAAATTCGATTTTTTTAAAATGGTCGCCATTTTTTGTCTAATCAAAATATTTAAATTTCCTACGATGCTGCGATAGCTATACTATTATAATTTAATAATCTATTTGAATTTTCGATTTCACATGCTTACTGTGGCACTTATGCTGTCAACCGTCGGGGAGTCTTTTTTTGAGACGTCATTTTGCGTCCGCTCCTCTGCTTAATAAAATGTACTAAAAATAAATACAAATTTCCTTGTATGCTTCATTACTTCAATAATTAATACACAAAATTTCAAATAATTTGATCGAGCCGTTTTTTTGAAAAAAAAAAAAAAAATTCCCAAAAAATACCTCATTTTTCAGCCTGTCGCACTGATATTCTCCCTTAAGGTAGTGAATGCGAGACAATCCCGTTCAAAAGCAAACATACTTTCAAGTTTTTTAATCAGCAATAATTCTGAAGAAGTCATAAATTTACATATTTTCAAACTACATATGTAAAATATCTTATAATTTACAAGTGAAAAACTGATATAGTTATTTAATTGACATGTTTCAACGCGGTCTTGTCTGTGGTAGCAAACTTTGAGGAGTTAGGCTACTGTGAATATGGAGAACACTCGTTCGTCACTTGAGGCAACTCAAATTGAAGAGGAGGAACATATGGTGCAGTAATCGCAGATTGAAGGTAAACTTATGGTTACAACGATTGAACAGCTAGTAAAACTTCAAACGCGTTCATTCGAAACGATATTGTCCAAAACGGCAATTCAAAATTTGTTACTCTTCTTCAGTGTAATAGTAGTTTATTTTTGACCGACGTTTTTTTTAACATTTTTTAAATTATTAACAATGGAATCATTTTTCCTCCAAAAATTGATGAATAAATTGCATTTTTTTCCACGATTGAAACACGATAACGAAAAAAGCTCGGATTTTAGGGAGGGATATACATTTACAACGATAAAAAAATCCATCTCTTTTTTCTTCAAACGATAGAACTATATATGTAGAATATTCTCCCAAAGCTGCAAAGCGAAATCCGCAAAACTTCAAACGTTACAGCCCATCAACGCTGTGCCTCACCGCTCGGATTCGGAGCGGGCGTAAACCTCAAACGTGTTTTTCTCAAAACTGCATTTTCGAAATGGGCGTGCAGGATTACTCAAAAACCATTAAGCCGATTGAGTTGAAACTTGGTAGAAATATTGATAATATTGCTACCTTCTACTAAACGGGAAATGTTTTGGAAAATTTAGAAAAAAAAAACTACTTTTTTAATCCAAATTTTACAGAAATTTTACGAGAAATGTTGATATTTTTTTTTTTAATGCAAGCCTTTTCTCGTAAATTTGCATTTTCTTCATTTTGATTACTGTTAAATAGAAACTATACAGGGCCGGGTTGAAATTCCGAAGTTTAAATGATCAGAACACTCAAAACTCGGAAAGAATTTTACACGAAAGTCCAAAAGTCCGAAAATCTGAATCCCGTCAAAATAATTCGGCCATGGAAGTTTTAAAAGTTTGAAAATTTTGAATACATCGTCGAATTATTTCAAATTTTATTTATTTATTAAGAAGTGATTTTACGTCAATTTTTCATGCCTAGACAATGTTATATGTTCTGCATCATTTACAGTCAACTGTGTAGACTTTCGCTGGCATGATCTCGACGAACCTTGTAATTTCGGAACATTAAAATTAGGAATTTTAAAACATCGGCGCATTCAAAGTTCGGAATTTTAACCCTGCCCCCATCTCAAGATCATGCCAGCGAAAGTCTACGCAGTTGATCATAAATGATGTAGAACGTATAACATTGCCTAGACAAATTTCAAAATTGAAACGAAATCACTTCTTAAAAAAAAGTTCTCGAAATAATTAATCGATTTATTGAAAAATGTGAAACATTAAAAACTTCCATAGCCGAATTATTTTGACGGTGTTCGAATTTTCGGAGTTTTGGACTTTCGTGTAAAATTCTTTCGGGGTGGTATTCTTTCGGAGTTTTGAGCGTTCTGATCATTCAAAGTTCGGAATTTCAACCCGGCCCCAACTATACATGTTGTATCTAAAAAAATGCTTAATATTTTCCCGTCTAAATGTATATCCAGCCTTCAGAAAAAAAAACTGTTTTTTTTTGTTTCAGATTAACCGAGTGGTCAAAATCAAGTACACTGTTGAGCCTCTCACGTTCAAAGGTCCTTCTCGAGATTATTTATAACTTCTTCAACTATTAATATTTTTTATTAAATTTTAGTACACAACTTTGCTAATGAACATACAAATAAATGTCCAAACGATTTTTCAATCATCTTACTTATCCCTTCGAAATTTTTTTTTTTCAAATAACCCCGATTTTCTAATCGTCTCAGTAGCCTAACCCTTTAAAGGGAGGGGAATATTCACGTATGAGGATATGGAAACAAAAAATAACAAAATATCTTCAGATTACCTTAAAAAAATAAAATTCTTATTTTTTCCAAACACAATTACATAGAAACGTGCGTGTACGAGCGTCCCACAAATGGGGAAAAAATCAGCCGTGTCCGTCACTCGGATGGATGACCACCCGAAGCAAGCGCATCGATCGTCAGTAGAGACCATTTTCCCGCGGCCTTAATTTACCCTCGCTTTAATCTAATAACACGGGAAAGGATAATCTTCTCCACAAACGCGGTTTTTTTGTTTCTTATGGTAATGAAGTTTGCATCGTTGGGATGCAACAAATTTGTTTCTTTTTGTACTTCGTGTTACCTAATTTTTGTTCGGCCTATTTGGATTACTAAAATCACTAGAACATTTTAGAAGATTCTCATTAGGGTTTCGTAAGTTAAACTTGGAAAAATAGGGTTTAGATAATAATAGAAATAAAGAAAGGGAAAAATAGAGAAGAATTTACGTTGCATTCCAACGATGCAAACGTCAACACCATTTTTCTCTCCTACTTTTCGCGTTGCCTTGGACGAGACTAAGGATACAAAATATCTGAAAAAAAGTAACTACAGAGGACGCTGCTTTGATGTCTGTCTTAAGGGGTTATATAGGATTAAAATTTTCGAAAAATCGACTCTTTAATATATTTTTTTCGTAATGTACATATATTTAAGTACACACAGAAAATGTCTCGTCAATCCGGCGAATATTCTCGAAGTTACACGCACATTTGTAATAACGTGTACTTTTGAAACTTTAAGCGCGTTTTTTTCAAAAATGTGTTTTTAAAGTCGGTGAGAGCATGATTTCTCGGAAATTTTCACACAATCTTTTCAAGTATATTTTTTAGTAATTAATCGAAGGATTTTTTTCACCGATAAATATTTTCCATTCTATAAACAATTTAAGGTCTGAATTTTTGTCAAAAATCGATTTTTTTGCGAAGGCGCCATTTTGTCAAAAATTATTATTTTGCTTATTCCTTCGATCAATTACAAGATAATTCATTATATTAACGAAATATTTTTGGTTTTTTCATTTTAGATGATCCGGTCCAGACATATCGTGCCAACGCAAGACTCTTTTTAGAGGTACTCCCGGAGATCGGCTATAGCAGCTTTTAAAATGATTATTTTTACAAATAAAAAATATTACAAATAAATTGTAGTTAAAAGTTACCGTAATTTGTGTACAAATTTTTACGTTAATAGATGTAAAGGTCTTTTCAAGAAAAATTCTTGAAAAATCGATCTTTTAGGGCCTCCTGACTGTATGTAACTCCTTAATAGTCTCAACGACGGACTGAATAGGTCCAACCTGTAGCCCTTATATTCTTCTTTAAGGGGTTACCCCACTTGCGATTTTGAAAAAATCGATTTTTTTTATTGCATTTTTTTGAAGTATAAGTATCTGAGAATATGTCCTGAAAATGTCAAGTCGATCCGATCAAAATTGACTGAGATATGAGCGTTGAAAGAGAAGAATCCGTTGTGTAAACGACCGGAAATTGAAACTTTAAACGCGTTTTTCTCAAAATGGCATTTCTGAAGTCGGTGACCAAGATTACTCGAACACTAATGAACCGATCTTCTTGAAATTTTGCAGGCTTATATAATACATAAAAATATAGTCTTTAATCGTTGGATTTTTTTTTTCGAAAAAAAAAAAATGGCCGTTTCATAGCCAAAAAACGGCCGTTTTTTTTTCGTTAAAATCGAACCATTAACTTTGACTGTCCGCCATTTTGTGAAAAATGAATATTTTTTAAAATCCTTCGATTAAAGACTAGTATATACTTATATTTGACTAAATCCATCCGCATTTTTTTTTCAGATGATCCACTTCGCCGCAATGTTGGTCACCGCAAACCGTGTATATAAAAACATTATTTCATTGACGGCCATTTGCCACTAAACAATGTAATATTTTTCAATAAAAAAATTACTGAAACTTCTTCAAGATGTGTTCTTTAAGATGGTATATTGATCGATTAAAAAAGTTTTGTACACTGAAAAAAAAATTCAGTTGGTTTAACAAAATGTATCTTTAAATACGTTCAACTTGATTTTTGTTTGGCATAACAAACATTTTGTTAATCTAACGATAGTTTTAGTGGTGTGAACTGTAGCTTATTTAGCTACAGTTCACACCACTAAAACTATCGTTAGATTAACAAAATGTTTGTTATGCCAAACAAAAATCAAGTTGAACGTATTTAAAGATACATTTTGTTAAACCAACTGAATTTTTTTTCCAGTGTAGTTTGCTTTAAAAAAATTCATGAAAAAGGCCTTTTTTTGCGCTACAAGTGGGGGTAACGCCTTAATAAAAAATAAAGATGGTCTCAACGTCAGATTTTCTATTAGCCCGCTGCTGGCCGTATAACGCACTCAAGGCTGCGCAAACTCGACGATTGACCGATTAACAATCCACTACTTAATCCGCTCTAATTACCGTATTCCGGTATGCACGCCCCCAATTCGTCGGTTCTCCACCCGCCCCATAGAGGCTATTGAACGAAATGAGATCCCTCGTTAAAAAAAAACGCCCGCTCGTGACACACGGAAGATCCAACGATTAGACCATTGAGACGCGTGTCGTTGCTCGTGGTCGACACACGTTGGAACGGGTACTCGACCGACGGGATGCGTTTCCCAAACGGAGGGAGAGCACCCGTCGACGACGCTACGAGGGTGGAATATCTTACGTAAAACGACATGCGGAGCACAGTTATACTTTCCACAAAATAAAAACCTCCGAACTGACGAGCCATTTGTTTCAAGATTCTTGCTACGCGTTATTGACTCAGAAATTACCTGACTTTTTCAGTCATTCCACACTGGTTGTGCAAATATCCCAGGGAGATTAGGGTCAAATAAAGATCATCATTTTTTTTAAGATCAAATATATGGAAATGTTCAATATTAAGGGATGATCACAGTGTAAATTTGTAAAAAATGCATTTTTTTGCACTATTCGATATAGATGGTTATAAACATGCACTATCCGGTATAGATGGTTATAAACATGTTGTTCATATACTTACATGATCGTAAGCAGACAATTTCTATGAAAATTTCGCAAACGAAACATTGAACGCGTTTTTTTCGAAATGTCGTTTTTCAAAACGATGTGCACTCTCAAAGAAAGAGTTTTCAAGTTATCCGTTTCAAATTTTGACACAACATTCTTCATGCCATTCTTTATCTTGCTACGGAAGCTTTTTTTAACGAAAAACTTTTGAAAAAATAGACTAAATTAGATACTTTCTTTGAAATCGCCGCCATTTTGTCAATTTTAATTAAAAAAAAAAACCTCCATAGCAAGATAGCGGCTTTCATACTGATTAATAAGCTTTTTACAAATTTTGTTTCAGATCATATTTACATATTAATAAATAATAATCATATTAACATATTAAATAAAAACAAACGTTTAATAATTTATTTTCTCTTCTTCATGAGGGCTTTGATTTGACATAAAAAATCAGACTGATTAGCGTATTTTAACTATTGAAAAATCGCGAAAATCAGCTACTTTTTCGAACCGTTTCACTGTGATGATCCCTTAAGGCCGGAATTAGAAGGTCCGAAAAATCGTTTTTTTTTAATTGCCTAAATCGATAGATAAACTATCCAAGAATATAGTTACAAAATTACAAAGGCCAATTGTAAATATTTTCGAAGATAAAAGGCCAAAAGCCGAGAAGCGATTGATATTTGACATTGATATTTCCTCCAATTAAAAACCTTCGAGGGCGTTCCCTCCAGTTTTCATTTTAACGATTTTTCAAAACTGGCGGGCGTGATAACAAAAAAAAAAACTAAACGACCTATTGAAACAAACCAAGTTTATTTTCTTCAGTATGAAAATCCCTTCCAAGGGGCCGTCCATAAATTACGTCATTTTAAAATAGGGGGGGGGGGGGGTTCGTCTGCGGATGACGGTAAATGATGGATGAGGGGGGGGGGGGGGCGTTTCGAAATTGACGTCATTCTTGTGATACCAGTTACTTCAAAATGTACAATAGTATATTGTACAACTAGAGTGGTTTCCCCGCATGAGTGATGAAAAATATTTTGCAAGTACCTAATGGTATTAATTATTGAACTCATTATTTATTTATTTATTACATAAGGTTTGTCTACATTATATTCGAGAACTTCAAATAACAGCGTACCTATGAAAATAGTTCGATCGAGCCAAAATGAATATGGGGAGGATACGGAGATATTACCCGTGATCCAGGATTTGCAAGAATGGGTGAAAACTCCGTGGGAGCTATCCAAAGAAAACTAAAGAACAGAGAAGAATAATATTATTATATTAATGAAAATTGCCAAAGTACAAAATAATAAAAGATGATTCTATAACAAAATGTGGGAGCTATCCAAATAAAACCAAAAAATAGGGAAGAATAATATTATTATATTAATAAACATTGCCAAAGTACAAAATAATAAAAGATGATTCTATAACAAAATGTTTTAATGTTACCCAATTTTTCTCAAATCCGCAAATGTTCTAATTTTGCCAAACTGGTAATGACGTCAATTTTGCGAGAGGGGGGGGGGGGGTCACTAGGAAATGACGATAGGATGATTGTAGGGGGGGGGGGGGTCGAAAATCAGCAAAAATCGATGACGTAATATATGGACGGCCCCCAAGTGAATTAATAAAGTCGTTGAAAAAGTCTTTTTAAATCATTTTTATAGCACGTTAAGGGGCACTTAAAAAAAATCGATTTTTTTTGTCTTTTTCGACAGTTTATACTTTCAAGAATATCCTGTAACTAGCAGTTTTTATGGTAAATATTATTTTATGTTGCAAAAATCGATGGTTAAATCTTTAAACGCGTTTTTCTCGAAATGAGATTTTTTAAATTTGCTGACATTGTAACAAAGAGCAATATTCCGATTGACTTTAAATTCGAACTGAGTACTCTTGAATATATTTACTCTACAATGACGTAGGATATTTTTGATTGGATAAAAATTGACGATTTGGCATTGAAAAAAACGACCATTTTATAGGCAAGAAAACAGACTTTTTTCATAACTACGCCATTTTGTTAGATTTTGATATTTTTCGAAAATCCTACGTCGTTGTACAGGAAATACCTTCCAGTTTAACGATTTTTTTTCCTTTTTCGGTTTCAGCTACTCAATCGGCCGGAATCATGTCAGCAGTGGAAGAACTTTTTTTTGGCGCCTCCGTAGGCAGCGCATAAGTCGCTTGGATCTCAATATTTTTCTATGAAAAAAATGATGTAATATAGGTCAAATATAGCCAAATATATTCTTAATTTGCCGAAACATTTAATCGAGTACTTTTCGTCCAAAAAATTTCCGAAAATCACCCAAATTTTCAGCGTTCACACTTGTACAGCCCCTTAAAGTGTTCTAAAAAAAAATCCCGAAAAAACGCTTTTTTGGACCTTCTAATTCAGGCTCCCGCCTTAAAATAAGTTTAAAAAAAACTGAAATTCGACAAATAATTTACACACTGTATGGTAAAAAAAATTATTTAAAAAAAATTCGGAACCCGTTCTTTATCATAACCAGTATTTTTCGTCGGTGGCAATAAATGAAAAAATAAATATAAACACTCATCTACGATAATAATTGTCGGATTGTGTATCGTCAAATCGAATGCAAATGTATAGAGCTTTAGAGGAAATTTGTTTTTGAAATGTTCACTGTTTGGCAATGACAACTTTTTTTGTATATAATAAAAAATAATATGAATATTAAAAACAGACAAAAATATTTATGTTTATACTTTTCCGTTTTTTTTTTCAACGCGGTTTCATTTTTCGTGATTCTTGCAAAAAGTAATTCCCCGACTATTCCTGGAGTAAAGGAATTTCCCGAGTATTCCCGGTTTTTCATATGCGTAACAGTCATGTTCAAGCCCGCGAGAAAAATTACGACAAACGTTGTTCCACCGAGATGGGGATTCGAGCAGACCTCCGTCATAGAGGGCATTATTTTGTCCGGTCGAGTAGAGTACGTATTTTCAAATAAACTAATCAACCACCGCGAACGGTGTACGTGACATTTGCGCTTTCACGACAAGGGGGGAGTAGGGAGCGCTTGTCGTAAAGCTCGAGCGTGGAGTTATGTCTAATCGAGGTAAATTGAATAAAATTACATCGAAAAATACTAATGATAAACGTGCGGAAAGTAAAATGTCAAACATATGCATAGTGTACGACAAAAATAATCTACGGTTGCATTCTCACCAATCTTACGCTAAATGTGACATACATAAGAACGCACGGTAAATAATAATTAAGCGAGATCGATAAATAATCCGAATGACTAAAGTTCACCGTTGCGTCGTACGATACGTTTTCTTTTTAATCCTCCTCTCGTTGCGGTACTTTACAATATTAAAAAAGAAAAATGCACATCGAGATAACAGCCATTGAGTCACACGAAGAAAAAAAAAACAAGATGGTGTCGAAAGCGTGTTTCTTACTCTCTCGCTGGGTTTATAGCACGCTCTAGCGTCGACCATATTGTTCAACAAGTTGTGAGGATCATCCTTGCCCTCTAACACTAATTTAGCCTCGAATTGTTCCTTTATCCGTATCATTTCACAGTCAGCAGTGATGAGTCCCATAAAGTATATATTTGTGGTATGAAATTATTGCGAAATTCGTATGCTTGTGTTGTCTCTTTTCCTCGCTACAGCGTCCTTTCGTACTCGCAGCTCGGTGATTTCTGCGGCGTGCGACGTGCGGCGTTACTCCTCGCAAGTGGCGCCCTCTTTTCCCCCCTTTTTTATATCCATGCCGATGCTTTCCGGACCTTCTATACATCCCACATCGATTATTATCTTTTTCTCACATCAGTTGCATCTCGGGACGCGTGATTGAGCTTTTCTTTATTTTTAACGCTATTCCCGCAATTTTTAGTGCAAAAAGCTGCCACGCCTGGAACAAATCCGGGATATCAAATGCGACCGTGGTACTTTCCGTGAGCGTTGCACGTTTGCAATTCCGGCGTCTTCGGTGCTGACGACCAATGGGCTACCAACGCGACTAGTGACATTCCGTTGTCCGCGCTCGCGGGACGTTTTTTTTTTCGTCTCGGCGCGCTATCTCGCGAGCCCACGCGGAAATACGTCGGTGGAAGTTTCTCAAGATTTGACACATGCATCTTTTCGTGCTGCGATTCATGCCTTACGGAGCCAGGAGTTGGTCGTGTGCAGTACCGATTTGCGAACTCGTTTGGGTTTTTCAAATTTCAAGCCTGTAATCATGGCTTCGAGTAAGTAAATAGAGCGATTATTTTGTCAATTGCGACGAACGAGACGCGCCCGAGGCGAATAGCGTCCCAGGCGACGTGAAATTTTCCATGATTTTCACATTCCAAATTTCGCATAACCAAACACCCATGGCATTGGGATTGGTCATGCTTTCGAGTATTGGCATTTTTTTTTGTTAGCACTTATCGTCAGCGCGCTCTTTCTCGCCGCGCAGCATCAGTATTGTACGTTTTTTTCTGTGCTTCTCTTTTCTTCGTTAGAAGGCAAAAAGGGGAAGAAAAACAAGTGGCAAACAGTGCCGCTGACAGATTTTATACCGGAGACTCCTGGCGGCATGCCTACCATGCCTGTGAAGACTTCGAGTTGGGCCGACGACGTGGATGACGATCACGGTGAGTTACGAGACGCTGATTATTCATCAGCCGTTCGGCGCTACCAAAGTTTGAGCCTTCCGCTCTCGTGTTCGATCGCGACGCAAAGTGATCGGAGCTGTTAGGCGGCGATACGAATTGAAAAAGATTTTCAATTCCTTCGATGTTCCATCTCGAACTATGCGCTTATTTTGTAATCGCACGAATAACGTTAATGCTCCGTTGAGAAAGTTGGGTAAAAAACCCCTCGATTCGTAGACATGTATCCGTCGAGGAAACCACAAGAGCCGGTGATTCTGCCGACTGCGCCTCGAGCCGCTCGAGGCCCTGGAATCGACGAAGAGAATATTCCAACCAATCCGCCGTTCGTGGCTTACATATCCAATCTGCCGTACGACGTGTTGGAAGAGGATCTCGCAGATTTCTTCGCGGACATGCAGGTGTGTACAACAAGCTGAAATGAAGTTTAAAAAAAGTCATGTCTGGTTACGCCTGTATTTTTGTTTGGGTGATGCTACTAGTGCCAGAAAACCCCTCTCTCTCTACTAGGAGAGTGAGAGCAATGGAATATCGTAGTCTCAATGTCCAATTGGATGATGCAATCATCACTGACTGATACATTTGAATGTGTCTTGATAGGAACTTGAAGATTTGTAATGTAGCAGTTGCTTGTCCATTTTCAGGACTAATTTCGCAAAATTCGATTATTGTTTGTGGTTCGGTGATCTGTTTTTTAATTTTGTTGATCTGTTCGTTATTAATAACTTTTTATTTTTTCTCTAAGCTACAAACATCGGTCACGTTTTGTTAGCATCATTTTTTGTTATGAAGTCAATGGCCTTATGAAAATCAATGCACACCAAAATCAATATGTACGTGTGCATCACATTCAATATGTACATGTGTGTCACATTCAATATGCACGTGTGCATCACATTCAATATGTACATGTGCATTACATTCAATATGTACATTTGCATCACATTCAATATGTACATATGCGTCAAATTCAATATGTACACGTGCATCAACTTTATTAAAGAGCAACACATAAAATGGGAATTGCGCAAGCTGAGTTCAACGTTTGCAGTTCATAAAGACCTGTATTACAAATCCAAACGAATATGAATTTCGGATATGCTTGGCCTAAACTTGTTGCAACTTCTTCAAAGTTGCCGAGAAATCGACTTACGTTGAGAAACAAGCGAAAGCCCACGTTCACGTTGAAGTAACAAGGAATCGAATTCTGGACGTTCACCGCATACCTAAAGGCTTGCACTCTCTTTGCAGGTGACAAACATGCGTCTTCCCAAGGACTCAACCAAGCTCAAGGGATACGGATACGTCGATTTTGACGATCGCCAAAGCCTGATAGACGCTCTCTCCTTGACGAACACGGTACAGTGCCTGAGCGTTTTATCCTTAACGGAAACATTCTTGCGAAACTAACAGAAGTCGAAGTGCATGGTTACGAAGAACACACGGCAGAAATGAAACGGTTAATTGTTTAATGTTGTATATGAGACATTTTGTTATTGAGGAAATATTTTAAGGAATCATCACAGTGTAATGTGTTGAAAAATAGCTGATTTTCACGATTTGTTTTTTCGATGGTTACTGAGCAGTTTCGATATTTACTGAGCAGTTTGATTTTTTTTTTAATGTTAAATCAAAGCACTCATCAAGAACAAAATAATTTTTTAAACGTTTATTTTTATTTTTTTGACATATTTTTTGGTTGAAAATGTCTTTGAAAAAAAGGAGTCCTCACGGTGTTCACGATTGTGGCCGTAAGTATTATCTGAAACAAAATTTGTAAAAAGATTACTAATCACTATGAAAGCCGCTATCTAGCTATGGAGGTTTTTGAAAATAAAAATTGACAAAATGGCGGCGGTTTGAAAAAACGTATTGTATTTAGCCTATTTTTTCGAGTTTTTCGTGAAAAAAATGTGAAAATTGAGAAGAAAAAAGCTTCCATAGCAAGTTAAAGGCGTGAAGAATGTTGTGCCAAAATTTGAGACGGATAGCTTGAAAACTCTTTCTTTGAGAGTGTACACCGTTTTGAAAAACGACATTTCGAGAAAAACGCGTTTAAAGTTTCGAGTGCGGAATTTTTATATAAATTGTCTACTTACATATTCATTCTACTTACATTTCATATAAATTGTCTATACTATCGGATTATCCAAAAAGAAAAATCGATTTTTTGAAAATGTTACACTGATGATTTCTTAAGTGGCGGAATTATTATCTATTATACACAAAAAACGGGGAAAAAGATGAATTTTCAATGAAAAACGACGGTGTTTTCCAGTACCGTAATATTACGTTTTCATCGGCTGATAGTATTTTAGAAGTCTCTTATACACTCGTTGTAGGGTTCATTTCGCCTTAAGGAGTGAGGTCTAGTTGGAACGTTAAAAAAAAGGCCTTTTTCCGATTTTTTTTCTCGGCCAAACGATAAAATAATTTACAACAAAAGTTCTTCCGTTTAAAAGATATATATTTAATGTAAACATTATAATTTTTTTAAAGAAATATGATTCAAAATAAGCCGATACGTATCAATGGCCGAGGACGCTGCAAAAAAAAAACAGGTTTCGCGGTGATCACTCTCACGCTGTGACGGATTATCTGAAACTAGCAAAACAGGGGGGAATCTTTAGTTAATGATATAATGCTCCGGTTGAACGAAGGGTTTTGAAAAATTTCCATTTTTCACAAAATGGCAGACGTTGAAAGTCAAAAGTGTTGTTTTGACCAAAATTTCACTTACAAAAATTGACTATAAAAAAAAATTGTCCAAAAAAAAAAATCCTTCATTCATCCGGAGGAAAAGTATGTATAGAAGAAGTGATATAAATTTCAACCCGATCGGTAAAGCCGTTCTCGAGTTACATTGATCACCGACTTCGAAAACATGGTTTTGAGAAAAACGAGTTTAAAGTTTTGAGTACGATTTGCATGCAGCGTCCACGGCGTCCTTCAAAGTTATGTATTTCGACGAATAATGGTCTGATTTACATTCAATTAGTCGGAAAATACTCGTAAGATATTATACTTTTAGAAAACGAAAAAAAAATCGATTTTTTGAAAATTCTAACTAGACCTCCCTCCTTAACTACTTCTGTCGCGCTTTTCGTTATACCGCGAGGTTGCAATGACTTTTCGTTAGCGTGGCTGAACGTGAAAAAGGATCCGAAACTTGACAAATCGTTATTTTACAGACGATCAAAGGTAGACGCGTGAGAATCGAGGTCTCGAACAGCAACAGCGACGATCGACGAGGTCGTATGGGAATGAATCGAGATTACGGGCGTCGTGACAATTACGATGATCCTGAACGCAGCTCGACTGATTGGCGAAGCGGGGCGCGTGAGGAGCTACCCGCGGGCGACAACGATCGTTTTCGCAGCCGTGGCGGCTTCGACAGAGAGCGTCGCGAAGAACGCGATAGTACGTTGTATTTTTATTTATCCCCCTTCCCCTATGCATTATCGGCGAAAAGTGTAGACACATTTGTCAAAAACTGCACTATTTCGCGAAAAATGCTTTTACAAAAAAATGGGAGTAAGTTTACAAAAAATTTGGAGCCCCTTTGAGACGAAACTCCTATTGCCATTCCCCAAAAAGAATTAGACGCGATTTTATGAGAGTAGAAAGATCGCAGAAAAAACAACCGGATTCAAGGCCATCTAGTGATTAAGAAAGTAGCGGAAGATTAGAAAAAAGGCTTAATGGAGCTTCATGGCTGTTAGGCATATGGAAAACGGAAAACTCAGGGAATCCTTTCCTCCTGAAATAATCACGGAAAAGTCAGGAAATTTTGAAAATTTTCGAATGTTTCCAGAATTTCCCTGTTCCAAGAATTGCCAAAGATAAAACAAATTTTAAAAAAATCATAAAAATAAATATTTTTGTATATTTTTAACATTTATATTATTTTTCATTATATACAAAAAAAAATTATGTCAGTGTCGAACATTGAACATTTCTAAAACTAAAAACTAATTGACTTTAAAGCTCTATACATTTGCATTCGATTTGTCGATACACAACCACACTATTGTTATTGTAGATAAGTGTTTATATTTAATTTTTATTTACTGGCACCGTCATAAAAAATACTGTTTATAATAAAGAACAGGTTCTGTACTTGCTTTCAATAGATCTTTTTTACTTCAGTGTTTAAATTATTTTTCGAATGACAGTTTTTTAAACATTATTTTAATATTTAACATTTTCATATACTTTATCTTTAAAAAAAATTGTTCTTCATTTGACCGTAATCTCCCTGGAATATTTATAAAACCTGGAAAGTGTAGGGAATTTCTGAATCTATGCGTAACAACCATGAGCTTGTTTTTTTTTTAATTTTCCAAAGACTACTTGAAAAGTTGCACTTCTTTTTAGCCGAGATCTGTAACTTTCCGTCTCGCTCGACAATTCGAGAAGTTTAGTTCATCCTTTTTGCCGGTAGTTTCGGTCGAAGTCCAGCTTCAAAATTCGGATTATCAAGGGACAAGGAATAGGATTTCTTTTGGGAGGGTTTATTTAACACATAAGTACACAGTATTAAAAACACAGTAAATACAGTATTCAAAAATTTTTTTTTTTAAATAACAGTAAAAAAATATTATTATCATTTTCACACAAAATGGCGGCGACAGAGCCCATCTTGAAAAACGTGTTTTTTTTCACGGGAGGACGGTTTTCTCGTAAAGTATAAGACCTGGAACAAAAACAAAAAAAATTATAATCTATATATTATTAGCTATCGGACTACGTAGTGATTTTTTAAATCAAATTTTGAAAAAAATGGCGCACTCTGAAATAAATAAATTGATTTTTTGCCCAAAAAATGAGCAGTAATTTGTTTATAAAAAAGTTTACATTTAATCAAAAAACGGCTACGTACTCCCATAGAGAACGTAATCCCAAAGCTACTATCAAAATTTTAAATCGATCCATGCAAAGGTGTTCGAGTAATCCGTCCTCCCAGTTTGAAAAAAGTGGTTTTCAGAAAAACGCGTTTAAAGTTGTACGAGGCGCCTGAAAGAAGTCCGAGGCGCTGCGGCGAAAATCGATAATTAAACCTTAAAAAAAAATTGTTACAGGACCAATTGCATTATTGTTTGAATGACCCCAAAGTATTTTTTAAGCAAAAATAAAAACCGTTATCCCTTAATGGTCAAAATTGTATGGCGCAGGTTCGGCGAGCGACAACAAACCCGGTGCGTGGCGAGAGGGTCGTGCCCCTCTTCCAGATCTTCCCGATCGCGGTGGCTCGTCGTTCGGGGAACGACGCGGCTTCCGTAGCGACGACAAGGAGCGCGGCGGCGAGCGCGGTGGGGAACGCGAGTACTCGCGCTTCGGCGACCGGGGCAGCAGAGATCGCGATGGCGGCGATCGGGGTGATCGGGGTGATCGGGGCGGTGGCAGCAGCTTCGGATCTCGTCGCAATTTTGGCGGCGATCGCGATCGGGACCGCAACTTCGGGGGCGAACGCGAGTCCAATTGGGGCGACAGAGCTTCTCGTCCACCGACCTCGGATTCTGCCGCTTGTAAGATTTTGCATCCGCGATTCGTTATCGGAACGATCTCGGAGTATTTTTTTCGCTTTCCCCATTAAGGCACCACACCACGGTTCGTGCGCGGTACGGGGGTGTGTTTTTCGTAATTATTTTCAAGCAAACGATGAATGGATTTTTTTTTTATTAATACTCACAGTCAATATATACATATAGAAGACTGTATACAAATTTTTGTACTCGAATCTAAAGTATAGTTTGGGGTGTACGCCGCTTCCAAGAGGACACTTCGACGAAATTGCTGCTCGGTGGTTGACAGCGATTAAGCCATACGGTTCATTTGAAAAATAAAATAAAAATATATTTAGAAACTAGACATATAGGATTACAGCATCACGTACGGGAACTTCAATATCTAAAAAAAATGGCCGACCAGCAAATTTTATTTCCTATTTTTATGGATAATTTTTATCGTTTATAAAGAAAATAGAAGGGGGCCGTTTATTTAAAAAAATCCCTACGTGGTGCCATAGAGACTGGATTTTCTAACAGTTTAAGACTTGGCGCATGCAAATCAGATGAATAGTTTTTCTAATATGTTGTCAACCAGGTTGAAAAACGTAGTTTGGAGAAAACCGCGTTCAAAGCTGCACATCTGCCGTTCAGCGCGGTCGTCCGCTTCGAACGGCTTCACATAAAATGCTGTATCTACGCCAATTCTAGAAATTTCTTTACAAAAATTGGTGACAGCTTTCTTAACAAATGTATCTTTCAGAAAATGAAGAAAAAAAAATTACAAAAACATTTTTTTACCGTGGTGTGGTGCCTTGATGGAGCTCTATTTTGGTTTGTGTAAAATCAAAAAAGCCAAAAAACGACGTTTGGGAAATCTGTTTGTACACAGCCCTCCTTCACGCGGTAACTTTTCAAAAATTTGAAACACCTCGCTTGCGTTAATTTACTTACATTTTACTGTCATTAAAATCAATTTGACATTAGCGATTTTTCGGTTCGTTTTTGATCGCCACAAAGCTCAAGCTCGTAATATGTTTGTTCGATCGCGAAGGATTAACTCCAATTTGTTATGACCCGATTAGCCGAGCCGCGTACGCGCGTCAAGTTGAACTTGCAACCTCGATCGAAGCCGATCGATTCGTCGCCGGTGGTGAAGGACGATACGCATGACGACAAAGCGAGTTCCGAAGGTGATGCACCCTCCTCGGCGGCACCTGCACCGACACCTGTGCCAGCTGCGAACATCTTCGGGGCCGCCAAACCGGTCGACACTACGGCACGCGAGCGCGAGATCGAGGAACGCCTCGCACGAACCTACGCGGACAAACCGCATAAAGCGGAGGAAGGGTATGAAAATTATTCCCACAGTCGATTCACTTTGGACGCCGCAACTATCGTATCGATATTTCTTGCAGAGAACGAAAAGCTCCACCGAAGGAAGGAGCTTGGGGAAGACGCAATGGGGTGAGTGTCGTTTTTTTTCCCTTCTCGATCGCCAAATCTAAACGCTTTCGCGACAATCGGGACGGTCGTTTCGCGTACGCGTAATGGTTTTATCGCAAATGTCTCGTAAAAGCGGAAAAATTGTTTCAGGAGGGACGGAGCGACAACGAGAAGGAGAGGCCGCGTTCCACATGGCGTTCGGAAGAAGACAAAGACAAGCAGGCTGATAGATCGGCCGCTCGTCAACCGGCCTCTGGACGTTCCGGTGACATTTTGCTTTCTCGCAGAGAAAATTCTGTTTTCGGGGGGAAAAAACAAGGTTTTTTTTTCAAGATTTTTCATGGAAATTCATTCTGTATTTTCCATACAATCGATAAATGGTATTTGGAAAAAAATGTCCGCGTGTATGGGCGGATTTTTGTACACGGAAAAATTCCTGTTTTTGAGATCGCTGACTGAATTATTACACACTAAATGTATATTATAGAAAGTACCTTCTAAATTATTTTAGTGAGAGTGGCGAAACGCCTTAGCTTTTGAAGCAGCTATACTTTTAAGGGGCCAATCCACTTTGGAGCCACGAAAAAAGGCTACTTTCGCTATTTTTTTTGAGGACTTTATAAAAGATATGAATATAATAATTGTTGAGCTTAATAAATTAAGTCTTGAGATACATTTTTTTTAAAATTTAAACTTCTTTTTATTCATTTTTAAGTACAAAAACTATAGTTTAACGTAATACCTCAAAATTAGGTGGGCTAGGTAGCTCCATCACAACTCGGCAACGGCTTGTCGGAAACAAATAAATCAAAGTCCATTAGATTCAGTATGACACCAGCTACAAAATGACCCTCGGATATAAAGTTTTATCAAAAAATAAAAAAATGGCAGATGAAAAACGAAAAAAGTTAAAAAAAACGCGGTTTCAGCAGTTTTTCGCAAAAAAAGAGTAAAAATCAACATTTTGAAACCATCGAGGGTGATCTTGTTGCGAATCATGTTTACAATATGTGGCTCAAATTTCAAGAGAATCGGTTTATTAGTTTTAGAGATACGATGGAGCTAGATTTTGAAAACTTTATTTCGAGAAAAACGCGTTTGAAGTTTATACTATGAAAAACTCTTACCTAAACTCAATCGGCAATTCCTGCACCGTAAAAAATCTCTTCTGATTGCTCATCATCGTCGATTTCTTCAAGTCGTGCTTGCTTTCGATTTTTTGAAATTTTCAAAGTGGACTGGCCCCTTAAGACAAATGTGTTTTGCCCTTGTAACTTTTACAATGTTTGACTGGATACATTTTTATTCCATTTCGGAATATCGACGTATCCAAATATTTGCGTTATTCATTGGTTGGGAGGTGCGTCAGCGACTAATTTGTTCAACGATTCTCAGATGGACGCAACGATTCGCGCGGGCCGCCGTCTTCGCAATCCGGGACGTCGGACACACGCGATGGTCCAAAGCCGAGCGAGTCTCGTGCGCCCGAAAGGTAAAGTCATCCCTTGACAGTGATCTCTCGGTTTTCTTTCATTTCAGCCGGGATATAACATTTACAACGATCAAAAAGTCGACTTTTTTTTCTTTAAACGATAGAACTATAATTGTAGAATATTTTCCTAACGTTTCAAAGCGAAATTTGAAAAACTTCAAACGATACAGCCCGTCAACGCTGTGCCCCACCGTTCGGATTAGGAGCGGGCGTGAACTTCAAACGCGTTTTTCTCAATCAAGCATTATCGAAAGTAGCGTGCAGGACCACTCAAAAACTATTAAGCCGATTGAGTTGAAACTTGGTAGAAATATTGATAATATTGGTACCTTCTACTTGACGAAAATTGTTTTTGAAAAATTGGAAAAAACTACCTTTTTAATCCACATTTTACAGAAATGTTGCGTGAAATGTTGATTTTTTTTTCGTAAATGCGTGCTATTTTCTTAAATTTGCATTTTTTTAATTTTAATTACCGTCACATCGAAACTATACATGTTCTAGCTGACAGAACTGTTCGAACTTTTTTGCGAATCAAAGTCTACGGGAAGCTAGACTGCACGCCGATTCGCAACTCCCGCGGCGACCTTGCTGTAACACTCTGCCACAGCTCCGTCGTTTAGATAATGAATTAATTTAAAAAAAATTGTTTTGTATACTTAAATCTACTATTAAAGTATACCTTAAGTTTGATAGTTGTAGAATAATTATTTCTTAGTTTAAAAAATCCCGGAATATTGCTTCTTTTTTTCCTGTCTAAATGTATATCCCGCCTTCAAACACGTGCATTCTCATAAATGATTGTACGAAATTTCGTCAGCAGGGAACGCAAGGAACGTGACAGGGAGGACGGTGTCCCTCCAATGCCAAAGGCCACCGATGATCCAGCTCCGGTAAGAACGAACGCTCGTTTCAGGGGGAGAGAGAGAGAGGGAGAGAGAGAGAGAGAGAGAGAGAGAGCAGGAAAATTGATGTTCCATACGACAAACAGCGACGCTAATACCGTCTACTTTTCGTCTTTCACAGAACTTCGTAGCTTCCAACAAGTATTCCATGCTACACGAGGACACGGATGCGGACGTCAACTACGATTAGACCCGCTCATTATAATTTATATCTGCAATTAAATTGTGCCACATGCAACATGATTGGTGAACATAAAAAAATAACACACATTATTAATGATTCGTTTTACCCGCGTAAAAATGTTTAGGCGAGCGACACGATATCAAGAAAATCAACGACTCATGTCCGGCGCCAATTTTTTTAACCGAGAAAGCGAATGAGAAAGATTGCTGATTTGTATTTAAACTATTTTACGATTCCTAATATAACGAATGATCTACCAATCGACGCTCTCTTCGTATCTCGAGCTCTCGATATACAAAGTTTGTGAATCGCAGGGAATGTAAACGGGAATTAAAATAACACAAGTACGATTAAACTTATCGCTACGTATCAGACTTCAGAATTTGGTGGCTACACTCGTTTGGGGAACTTTATACCGTAATCAATAAAACAAAAGACAAAAAAAAAGCAAAGAAAAAATTAAAAATCCCTTTTGCAAATATTGTACAATATGCGAATCATATGTGAATGTAATATAATGATGCCGACTATACCGAACGATTAAAATGATCAGTGTACCAGGAATAGAAGGAAAAAATTCGTGCTCTTCACTATTTTTCTTTTTTTTTTCTTCAAATAAATATACTTTTCGAATTCTTTACAAGAGAAATCGTGTCGTGACTTATGAGTAATCGATGATACCGGACATATAAATCTTGAGGCTAACAATTATTGTGCATCGTACGACTAATCACACTCGTTCAAGCAACATCCCGCGCGTGGGAGTATATCCATAAAATAACGATTCAAACTACGAAATTGATTTCGATCACTGTTGAGTTGTCTGAGCCAGTTGACGCAGTTGCTTCAAAACTGTTTCCAGCAATTTCTTCTTGTCCCGTTCGCTCTTTTTCAACACGGAGAATACAGTTTTCTTGTCAGACTCGCGCAATCTAGAAAAAAGGAAGGAAAAGAATACGTGAGACGTTAAAAAAAAATGCGGTAATTCTTTAAATAAGTGACTTCCAAAGAATTAGCCTAAAATTAGTTTTTTTTTTTGCTATTTCTCATGTATTGGGTTATGAACAGGGTTGCGAAATTTGGAATGGAAAAGAAATGCATTATTCATTACTTTTTTAATGGGCAACGAAAAATTATTTCATTTCCCATTACATTACATTCAGTAATGTAAAACAATTCCATTCCTCATTACATTATATTTTGTAATGTAAACAATTTCCCTTACTCATTACATTAGATTTTGTAATGTAAAAAATCCCCATTACTCATTACATTATATTTTGTGTTGTAAACAATTTCCATGTCTTTCACATTACAAGATTACATTTTGTAATGTGAAACATTTTCATTACAAAATGCAATGTAATGGGCAATGGAATTTTGTTACATGACAAAGTGTAATTTAATGAGTAATGGAATTTGTTCACATTACTAATGTAATGTAAAAAATCTGCATTACTCATTACAGGGTAACATGAATTATTATTCGTTTCCCATCGGGTCAGATCGACCCAGTGCAAAAACCGCTGCCCCTATTGGGAAACGAATAATAATCCTCATTACACTGTGATGAGTAACGAGGTTTTTTTTTTACATTGCATTGCATTAGTAATGTGAAAAATTCTATTACTCATTACCTTATATTTTGCAATATAAAATATTTCCATTACTCATTACATTGGACTTTGTAATCTTAAAAAATTCCATTACCCATAACCTTGGACTTTGTGATGCAAAAATTTTCATTACCCATTACATTGTAATGGGTAGTGAAAATATTTCACATTACAAAATGTAATGTAACGAGGATTGGACATTTTTCACATTACAAGATTAAATTCAATGAGTAATGAACATGTTTTGCATTACAAAATCCAATGTAATGAGTAATAGAAATTGTTTGCGTTACAAAATGTAATGTAATGAGTAATGGAAATTTATTATATTGCTGAATGTAATGTAATGGGTAATGACATTTTTTTCACTAAAAAATGTAAAGCAATGAGTAATGAAAACGCTAACGCATTACAAAAGTAACGCATTATTTGCAACCCTGGTTATGAATGATGATATTCAGTCGGGGGAAGCTGAAATTCACCCCCTCCCCCCAATAAAAAATTATGGGGTTTTGAAGTTTGTGGAAACACGTGATACAATAGGGCATTTTTGAACTTTTCGATGCCTATGTTGGGGGTGAGGGGATTTATAGAAAAGGGCTTCCTGAATACAATGCTAAAGAGAAATCGCAGCGGTCACTTCACCCTCTCCCCGTTGACAGCACTTTGAATAAATCCCTTTTTTAATTTCGATTTTATCATACACTAAACATGTACCTATAAAATGTATATAGCAAATATAATACAGCAAAATGAAAATATACGTTGCTCGTGTGTTTGTTTGGTTTACCGAAATCCAAACAAATCCTTTTTTCGGAAGTCACTCATCTAAATAATTACCAAATATGTTTCTGAGAACTAATATAGCGCAGTGCATTGCTCACTTTTCGAGCAAAAGTACAGCCATGTTCGGCGTCACCAAATTGTACTTGCTGGACTCGTGGCCGTAGTCGTGGAAATAAGTAGGCCAGTCCCAGCTCATAAATAGATCGAGCAGTTGACGCAATTGCGCGAAATACTGTAGTAAAGCACCTTCCGGCAGACCAACCACGGGCTCCGAGGCAGCAAATTCTAAATGACGAAATTTCAGCGAAAATAAGAAGAAAACAAAACAAAAAGACATTGTCTTATCGGTTAAATTTTTACACACGTTCGCACTGAATCGTGTCCAGATTGACTTGTTGAAGAGCCCCCATGGATATTTGTTTCAAATCTTCGCTAACTAATATCTCTAGTATAGATTTGGCGATGTGCGAACACGCAGATTTGCAAGCTACTTGAGCAACTTCGGCCTGAAAAATGAAATTTGCGGGTATCAGAGCTATGGTATTTGGGTCGGTAGAGAGCCAAAGCGCACATCAGGTTCACCCAATGTGGCTCGACATTGGGCCCGTTCTTCAATTCAGTTTCCATATTTTTTTGGCTATTTAGCACCAAGATAAACCATTTTTAACAGCGGATTAACGCAAACTAAACCTTTGTAAAGATTTAGAAAAAAAAACCCATCTTGCCCATCTTAAACCATACATATTCTATATTGAATCATCGTTTGATGAAAGATTACGAATCTCGGGTGGCGAATGAAGGGCATTGCTACCCACTTCAATACTCGCGAAGTTGCCGTCTTTTGGCAATACTTAAGGGGGTATCCCTTTTTGGAAACTTCAAAAAATCGTTTTTTGCATATTTTTAGAGTGTGAACGTGCAAGAATATTTTAAGACCAACCGGACCGTGAAATTCTAAAAACTGACGAAGTTACACCTATTTTAGTGGAACAGTGCGCGTCGCGTTTACCGCGATCCGTCGAGTTTGAACGCGATTATCTCGAAACTACATATCATGACACGGCGGGATTGATATCTTGAGTAACTTTTACACTATTCACTTGAATTTGCACCGTTAGCGTTCAAACAGTGGTAATTTTCGGTTCACGACCGCATTTTTTAATTGGATGAACCATTTGTTAATAACAATGACCAGCATGCTGTTGTTCAAGATAAAAATGAGGTTTTCTTTGGCGAAGCTGTCATTTTTCGTATTTTTAGAAATTTCGAAAAGTGGATCTTAAACCCATAGCCAGTTGGATATATTTGAAGGAAATTTTGTTTTGAGAAGAGTTTGTGGCTTCCGGATGGAGGCCGTGTTGAGGATCAGCGTTGTGCCGACGTTTCGCAAACGTTACAGTCTGCATCATCAGGGCTGAGAGCTCCGATACTGAAGCTCTCGTGTCTCAGGTATTCCTTATATAGTTGCAGTCATCGTTCTGGATCGCTGCACCAGCCAATCAGATGTTTTAATTGATCAGCTGGTCAATTAAAAAACCGGGAGGACGGTGTGCCAAATAGGATTGACGTGATATCCTCCATCTCTGTTTAGATTGTCCGGATGTTTTCGGATTTCCAAGCCTTCTCGGTGTTTCCTGGAAAAATAGCTGTTTGATGGGCTGGTTTGGTGCAGCGATCCAGAACGATGACTACAACTATATAAGGAATACCTGAGACACGAGAGCTTCAGTATCGGAGCTCTCAGCCCTGATGATGCAGACTGTAACGTTTGCGAAACGTCGGCACAACGCTGATCCTCAACACGGCCTCCATCCGGAAGCCACAAACTCTTCTCATTACATAAAGAGCCGTGAAAGCCTTAAAACTGAAATTTTGTTTTGTTTTCGTTTCAGATTACTTTTGAGCCTGGTAGAGATCCCGCCGTTACGGATCTCCGAAGCGGAGGGATTTTGTTCCGAAAAAATTACATTGTAACCAAAAACATGTTTACAACATGCTGCGGAAAGAAATATTTATGCTGACCAATGTGTTATTAGAAAAAAATTCATCATTCTGGCCCTTTAAATTGGGCTTCCAGAGAGGGATACCCCGTTAATATTAAGGCCTTAGGCCTTAGTAACGGGTATAAAATTATGTGCGAATTTAACTTTTTTTTTCGTATGAAAAAGTGATTCACTCATCAAATTAATTACACATCTATTTAGTATGAATATCAAGCTGTTAGAAAAACATATATATTTTTTTTCGATGTACAAAATGGCCGACTACTCGAAACTTCTCGAAACAGCTTTTTTCCAATTGTCGTGACAAATAACTTCCCAACAATTTTCACTCGATTTACTTCAAATTTAAAAGTTATGTTCCTAATTGCATTTCGCAGAGAAGTACGTAAGGAATTTCTGATCAATCGAAAACTTTTCATTTTATGAGCAGTGATAACGAAATTTTTCAAATACCTACAACTTTTGAATAAAACAATATTTTTTTAATTCCGTACGTACTTCTCTAGGTATTTTAATGAAGAGTGATGAGAATTTTTGTTTTTTGTTCTAGGTAAAAAATTGTGGATGCCAAATGTCACGCCGCGGAGTGCTTAAAAAAAGATAACAAAAGAAAATATTAGTAGTCGGCCATTTTGTACATCGAAATAAAAAAAATATATATTTTTTGTAAGCTTGATATTCACACTAAATAGATGTGTAATTAATTTTATGAGTGAATCACTTTTTCATACGAGAAAAAATGGTTTACCCTTTTGTGAATGGTAATAATAAATAATCTCGTGACATAAATATAAATAGGCATAATTATAACCGACTCAAAATTTCATTCTGAGTTATAAAAAACATTCGCGGACGCAGTTTTTTTTCATAATAATCATCGATAATGTTATACTTTTACAAGTTTTTCTCATTGACGTAATATAAATATAAAAATGCATAATTCTGCCCTTTAATTAAATATTTTGTGAAAAAATAGCATTTATAAGATAAATCTATACCTCGAATGCATTTTTTTGAGGTTCATTGAAAAAAAAAAATCATAAACCGTAATTTGACTCAACTGTACCGCTCCAACCTCCTGAAACTTCGGCACAGCTCTATACCGATCGGAGCTACTGATCGCGCCCATCTACGCAGCATTGTCCTATCCATAGCGAAGCAATGGAAAAATACTCTCCTTCGTCTCATCGCAAAAACGGCGAAGAGTGTTTCCAATCTTTGCGCTGTAACGAACTCGTAGCGTTGATGAAAAGAAATGAAAACTGAATTGAGAAACGTGGCTGGTAGCAAGGAGGACGAAAACGTACGGGCAAGTTGGTAAAACAGGTGAACGTGCTCTGGAGAAAAGCTATCAAGTCTGTTACGAAACCCGAGGCGTGTCCCTGAGGTTCGGCCAAGTTCCAGTCGTAATTCTCGAGCTCCAAAAATTCGTCCAATTTCTGCTTCAACTTGTCGCATATTTGTTTCTCGGCATCGTCTCTCGCCACCCTGAACATAGCGGACTTGACCCCTCCGCAGCTCAATTGACCCTCGTGGGGAGTTCTGTTCCAGAAATATCACACGCTCAGGCTACAAGTTACGAAAGAAGAAAAAAAATCGAAGGAAGAATCGATATTGCCTTACCCAGTGATATTGGATACAAATTCTTCCAAGTATTTCGTCGAGTTTTCAAGATAGCCGGTATTTATGATTATCTGCACAACTTGAAGAAGGGCCAAGGACGGTTTTCGAAACTGCGACGAAAGGCAGCCGCTGAATGTCCTCGTTAACAACAGATTGGTCGATTTGCAAATCATCTCGTCGATCTCGGTTTGCGTGAGATTAAGATCCTCCGAAAACTTCAAACAGGCGTATATGAATTCCTTGACTTGCTGATAGACCTTCGGCACCATTACGGAGAACGGGAATTTCTTTGGGAAGTCGGCCCTTTGAAGTTCCTCGTCGTGGCAAGGGAAGGACTGAAGAACTTGCTCGTAGTCGGACTGTGTCGAGACCTACGAGGAAGACAGGAAGAGAGGGAGAGATCAGCCCTTGCAGACGAACGAGACCGAAGATCGTTTGCCTAACGCATTCATTGCAAGATGCCATACTTGAATGGGTAAAAAATTATCTTCGTCCAAAATATCTCGGAAAACTTGGACCCAGTGTTGCATGAGAACCTCGTTGTAATGGACTCGTATTTCCTGAAGTAATTCCCAGAGTTGTCCCACGGGATATCCATAATTCTGTATCACAACGCGAAGTACTTGGGTTATTGCAAGATTCTCGCAACGTATCGGAGAACAGGTATACTTACCCGAAGTGTAGTGTTGAAAAGCATTATGAGATTTTTTATCTTCAAAATCAGCATGGCGTCCGTGCAATATGCCTGAAAACGAGAGATCGGTAGAGTCGAATCCGATCAATTTGGAGGAAGATCCGTTCATGATTAAGGTATTCCTTTTACGGACGGCCGTATTTTGAGGGGGCATGAGAAGGGCCCTTTGAAATCATTGGTTGAATTACAGTGGGGCTTAATAAAAATAAGTCACAATCAATTATTATACCCAACGATAAACTGGAATAAAAAATTTCGCGCAAATTCAGTAGATTTAAACAGTTTTACGTTTTTTCTGAAAAGTCGCGGCTACGTAAATTATTCTGCTAGTCACGTTTCTCTAAGCTTTATCTATGTATGTAAAAGAATATGTCCTGACGGATTCATCAATGCTGAGCCAAAACCGCTGAAGCTCATTACGTGAAATTTGGGCAGTACGTTGCTTTTGTGAAATTCGTACCCTAGGGGAGTAAAATAGGGGATGAAAGTTTGTATAAAAATCCATCGTTTTTAAAGTTGAATGCATGGAAATCGGTATTTAGCCGTTAGGTTGAAAATAAATAAATAAATATTTCAGGATTTTTCCAAATTCCATCCCCTAAGAGGGTTACATAGGGGATGTAAGTTTGTATGGGAGTTTCCTTATTTTTCAAACTCAAATCTTGAAAACTGGTATTTATCCTTTCAGTTAAAAATAAATGAATACGCGTTTCAGGATTTTTCGAAATTTATCCCCTAAGCGGGTTAATAAAGGGATGCAAGTTTGGATGGAAGTCTGTCAGTTTTGAAGTTAGAAATATAAAACTTGGTATTAGAAGAAAGGTATTAGAAACAAAAATGAATGGCTACAGCGTTTTTTTTCGAAGTTCATACGTACCCTAGAGGGGTAAAATAGGAGATGGATGTTTGTATGAAAATCTGTCGTTTTTAAAATCCAATGCATGGAAATCGGTATTTAGCTTTTAGGTTGAAAAATAAGAAATACATATTTCAGGATTCTTCGAAATTCATCCCCTAAGGGGGTTAAATAGAGTATGTAAAATTGTATGGGAGTTTCGTTATGTTTCAAGCGTAAATATTCAAAATTGGTATTTATCTTTTCAGTTAAAAAAAAAGGAAAGACGTGTTTCAGGATTTTTCGAAATTCATCCCCTAAGCGGGTTAAATAAGGGATGAAAGTTTGTTAGCTTTGAGGTTAGAAATACAAAACTTGGTATTAGAAGGAAGATATTAGAAACAAAAATGATTTGTTACAGCTTTTCTCGAAATTCATCCCCCAAGAGGGTAAAATAGAGGGAAGTTATAAATAATATTTATAACTTCCCTCCGTTAACGTTCCCCCTTGCGTTATAAAAAATATTTATAACGCAAATATTTTTTTATGTTAAGTTTTCAGGAACACGATAATTTTTTTTCTCAAAATATTGAACAATACTGTTCTACGGTGTTGCCATATGTCTTCTTGTTATAGGGGACAAATATTTTTTTCGGATAATTACTCTGGGTTTACTGAACGTTTTTAGCAAAACTGAATAGTAAAGGCAATCCAAATTTTTTTTACTCTTTTCCGAACTAGTTTGCTATCTAAACATATTTTTTTTTTTTTTCAAAATTTATAAACACAATAGAATGGTACGAGGAATTATGTGTCCTGTCTTTCGGTCAATGCAGACCCTGCAGTGTTAAAAGTTGCAATTTAAAAACCCATTATCTCCCAATGTAAATAGTCGACTGTACTGAAATTTCACGCAAACATGCATAATGACATGAACAATGTTTGGTTAAAATTTGAAAAAAATATATAGAAATCAAGAGCGCGCGCTCGTTCTACCTTGAAAGGTTGGGAATTTGACTTGAAGTTTTAGCAGTTTACTGGGGTTTATACTGGTAAAACTTGTTACTTGATTGTCGACGAAAATCAGTTAATTGTTAAATATTCGGGTTCGTAAAAGGAATACCACAACTTACCGAATGTGTTCTCAGAGCATTGACAATTTTCGAAAGAGCCATTGCCCAAAGTTCCTCGAGATACGAACGCGTTGCTAAGCCATTGCCCGTATTAAGTATATGATCCTCGACGACGAAAAATCCGAGAATACCGTGAACGTACGACTGGTATCCGGCGATACTCTCGTGCTGCAATGGGATTTTTCGTTTACTTAGATAGATCGTGAGTTGATCCCATTAAGGAGTAACACCAGGGATAACATGACAGTCCAAATTTGAATCATGCTTTAGGGTGAAAAGGAGGTGAAATTGGTCTGATACGGAAAAGTTGCTATTTCAACTACTCGATTTACCGTCAAACTCAAAAGAATGTCATGCAAAGCTTTAGAGATGATTCTTCCGCAACAACGTTTCTCAAACTGGCTTTCAGTATAATTCGAATACATTTTCCATGATTCACTTCAAATTTATCAAATTACAAACAATTATTAAAGTTGCAGGTTTTTTGGGTCTCAGGCTTCGCGTAAGCTCGAAAAACCACAAACAAAAAAATTATTAAAGGTTCACCTACCTTTTCGACTTCTGGAGCATTTACCCTTTGAGATTCAAGCTATGCGGCAGACTTACCATATTTATCGGCGGTTGCAAGACCAAGCGGGCCTGTTGCTTGCGCTGCTGTTGATAATAAGCTTTAAACGTATCTCCTTCGCGCAATACAGTGTAGATGTGCATGCAACGATAAACAGGACTGAAGTCCATCAGGTCCTGAGCACTCAATTCCTCTTCCTCGCTCGTTGTAGAACTCGACTGAGGCTTCTTCTTCTTTCGACCAATTATCTCAGCCTCGGTCACGAGCTGCTCGGCCGTCTGGAAAATTCGCCAGAAAAGTTGCGATACATCCTTGCTTTCAATGTCTCATGGAAAAAATCATATGAATTGTGTTTTGGTTTAAAAAGTAACACAAACAGGCTGAATCGGCAAACACGATGATCGCTTGAATCGTTCATTTCCAGTAGAGAGAATTTTTTTTCAAATTGATCAGTGGAATTTTTGTCATTTCTGACCTTTATTGGAACATTTTCGAGAAAAGTTCCATAGGTGCTCTTTTTAATTTAGCTCTTTTTTCTCGAAGAAATGGAAATATACTTCATGACCCCAAAAATCGTTGTTTTTGAATCTTTGGCACTGCTTTGCGATTTTGAATGTATATGAAGAAACGTTTTGCTTCAAATTCAACCAGAAAAGATGAAAAAAGCCGGAAAAATAACTCAGGCAATTTTCAACCGATTCACTTGAAATGTTGAATATATCTTAAAGAATACATTGTCTATGGAAGTACGTAGGATTTTTTTTTTATATTGCATACTTCATTTGTTAATAACAATTATCTGACGAAATTTTTCACTTTCCAAAAATTTGCCTAAACATTTTTTTGTAATCTCGATTTATTTTGTACTTGTTCTGAAAAAAATTCCCAAAAAGCCTTTTTTCGGCCTCAAGAGTGGCCTAAGGCCTCAATACTTTTTTCGTGTATATTTCAAAAAACCAATTGTGAATTTCCAGAAAAGTTTATTAATTTTTTCACTCTGACTTCAAAGTCCCTATATCAATTTTCAGCCCAACATGGTGGTGTGGCTCGATAAACTGTGCATTGAGCATAAAAACCATACTGTATTGAGTTTCGAGTGTGATAGAGCAACACGCAATAACGATTCCAAGCATACTTTCACGCATTTGCATGAAACAATACTTTGCGATATCCTTGTTTCTCGCGTTTTCGCTCGCGTTCGTGTATGTTTATCGATCAAGCTTTATCTTTCCAGCAACTCACATGACGCATCGCGACTTCACCGATTTTCGGTGAATACTTTCGTATATTCTCCAAGAAGTCTCTCAAATCGGACATGGACGCTTCTTTGATATTTTCGCGTAACCTGTACGAGAAAGAGAATATCAGGATTACCAGATATGCTCGATTTCGACAAATGCCGGAGGCAGTGGCACTCACAAGGGTATCTGCTCGGTGATTTGCGACGAGAATCTGTAATTCGTGACTTTGGGCAAGTCGTGATTCTCCAATTGTTCGAGAGTCTTAAGAGCCGGATAATAGCGTTTGTCCTTGAGTTGTCTCTGGAGTTTTGCGTAGGCGGCAAGTACGGGCAAGCACATAGTCAAGCTATCCACCGCCGCCGCCATGTTGCTCTCCACTTTTCTGGCCTTCACGAGTTCCTCGCTTTGCGCTATTACTTTGCTCGTCGAGGCGCTTATGCGTTTGTCCAATTCCAGAATTTCGGCCTAATGGCGGAAAAGAGACAAAGAAAATTCTGTTGATTATCGGCGAATTCGTTATCTGGCCAAGAGTAAATGAACCTTTAAGAATTTTTTGTTTTTTAAGTTTATACTAAGGCAAAGACCCAAAAAATAGCTGGAGCTTTAATAATTGTGCGTGATTAAAAAAATTCGAAGCGAATCGCAGAAAATTCGTTCGATTTTTGCTGACAGACAATGTGAATGTATATCGCTTGAGGCGTTAGGCCACGGGTATAAAATCATGTGGGAAATTAAGAATTATTTTTCGTAAGAAAAAGTGATTCACTTCTAAAATTAATTACGCATCTATTTAGTATGAATATCAAGCTGTCAGAATTTTTTTTTTTTCGATGTACAAAATGGCCGACTACTCAAAACTTCTCGAAGCAGCTTTTTTCCAATTGGTGTGACAAATGACCAACAATTTTCACTCGATTTACTTCAAATTTAAAAATTATGTTCCTAATTGCATTTAGCAGAGTAGTACGTACGGAATTTCTGATTAATCGAAAACTTTTCATTTTATGAGCAGTTATAACGAAATTTTTCACTGAATATTCATTATTTAAGTTCAAATACCTACAACTTTTGATTAAAACAATATGTTTTAAACTCCTTACGTACGTCTCTAGGTATTCTAATGTAGATTGACAAGAATTTTTTTTTGTTCTAGGTAAAAAATTGTGGATGATAAATTTCACGCCGCAGAGCGCGAAAAAAAAGAGAACAAAAGAAAATATTAATAGTCGGCCGTTTGGTACATCGAAAACAAAAAAAATATATATTTTCTAACAGCTTGATATTCATACCAAATAGATGTGTAATTTTAGGTGTGAATCACTTTTGCATACGAAAAAAAATTGTTAAATTGGCACATGATTTTATGCCTGTTACTGTGGCCTAACGCCTTACAAGACACGTTTAGGACTTGTCGATTGCTCGGACCTACATTGAGCTCTTGCGCCTGGGAGCGCACTTGTAGAAGTTCCCTGATAGAATCGATGAAGCCCTGATAGTGATGATTGCACATGCGCTCGATGTCTTTGTCGTGGCTCTTGACCCTCTCGTCCAGTTTCTCCATGAACTTTTGATGCTCGTGTCCATCGTAGATAGCTCTGCGATAAGAAATAAGCGATTGGCATCGTCGGTGCCAAACGACACGGCGTGAGAAGAAGTAAGATCGTCGCTACCTTATAACGGGACCTATGCTACTAGCGTCGGACGACTCTATCTCGAGCAACAAATGTTCGTGTTTGGGGCCAATGGCCGGTAGCACATTGTGTATCTGCGACAGTGTCAATTTTGACATGCTACCGTGCACCACGGACGAAGTTCACAGAATTTCAACGAAAAGGGTGCCTCGTTCGTTTCGTTGCCGGCAACGAGCGGGCGAAACTACCCTCTAAATGGCGCAACCCTCGTCGCATTGCGCACAAGCGGCCCCCAAACGGGCGGCGCATCTGCGTACGGGGGTTGTTTTTCAACCCCCGCGACTTTTGACACTACCCGTACAAACGCGATAACCTACTCGGCTTTTCTTATTCACATTTCGATAATGTCAAACGTACCTAAATGTCGGGCCCAAATAATCGTCGATCGCCTCTATCTCCTGTATCAGTATATCGTAGTTTTGCATTATTTTGGACGAGCAGCGATCGTAATTATTGTGTTTTGACGTGACGAGCGTTTTTCAACATCCCTCCCGAGAATGTCCGCGACGAAAAACGCCCCTCGGAGTGGTCAAAACATAATATACCATATATGCGAGCCTTTCGATACAAACGTTACTTTGCACACGTGACTTATTGAAAATTTGTGCAGCTGGTTTGAGAACCACGGGCTGCTCGAGCTGGCAGCTTCGTATCTGACAGTGATGAAAATGACCAAGCGTTCATTCATGATTCACTCGTGTCCAGCCCCAGGAAGACTAGAGGTAAGGTGTACGAACGCCTGTGGCGAGCCCGATCCAAAAGCGTCCGTGAAACTGTGGATTTTAGTAGTTAGTGTTTTCACGGCATGCGTCGCTAGTGCATGACCGCACCGAAGTTAACTAAGCGACAAGAACACAACCGACGTCATGTGTCATCGATGATTCCCGCCCGTCGTCCGTGTTGGCATAAAGCGTGTTCAGGCTAACCAATTTTGCGAGTTGTGTTAGATGTGAAAAAAAATAATTGTCTCGGTATAAAATATATTTAGTGATCTGCGGCGAAAACAATCAATCGTAGGTAAGAAAAAAAGGAACTACATTCATAAAAAGAATGGTTTCGCTTTATCGTACCATCATCGTACCGAGTTAAATAAAAATTATCACAAACGCGAGATATGGAGCAAGTGTCCCGTCGATGAGATAAAACGTGCAATATATGGATTTTTTTCGTATATTGCACGTTTTGTCTCATATCTCGAAAATAAACAAAATGTTTATTTTCAAATTAAATAAAAGCTTGTAATATTGTTTGAATTGTTGCTTTCAGTATCCGAACGCGAGACAAACTTGGAGTGCCGCGATCAATCGAGAACTGCCATTAAAATCAACACTCTCCATCAAAGTTTCGGACATGAAAAATTTAGAGTACGTGAGATGCCAAGCACACAATGAAGAGCTCACGAAGAGAGTGATAAACTATTATCTCGTCATGAGAGGGCATTTTCTAACGCGCTTGGTCAACGAAAATAATCACGCAAGGAAAATTAAAACGAAAGACAATAGGAAAAAATCAAAACGGTAAGATCGATTTATCTGTACAGCGTGTCATAATGTGCAAATGTGATGTGTGATAATTTGTAAATCTCTTGTTTGAATTCAAAATTCTTATGAATTTCCTTGTGTCTATGTTTTTACTGCTTCCGCAACGAAAAAAAAACATTGACTTAATATCTGTATTTCGTCATTATTCCTTATCTGTACAGCGTATCATAATGTGTAAATATGAGATGTGATCATTTGAAAAAATTTGTCTGGATTAAAATTTCTTATGAATTTTCTTGTGTCTATAAATAAATTTTGTTTGTTACGGTTTCCGCGAGAAAAAAACTATTTCTGTTTGTCGTTATTATTCATTATCTGTAGAGCGTGTCACAATGTGTAAATATGGTGATAATCTGTAAATTTTTTGTCTGGATGCAAATTTCTTATGAATTTCCTTGTGTCTATAAATAAATTTTGTTTGTTGCTGCTTCCGCAACAAAAAAACTGACTTAATTTCGGTATTTCGGTATTCTCCAAAACAATCTATATATAAGAATTCTGTCTATCTATATAGAAATTGCCTTCACCAAATGGTTGTACAACTAATTTGATGAAATGATCGCTATGAAGTGGCAAAGGGTGCTTTTTGCATATCGTACGGTACTGCCTTTACAATTCATTTGATCAAATTATCGCTCCATATGAGGGAGCGTATCGTACGGCACTGGTTTGTTGCTGACTTTACTTCGGTGAGGTAGGAGAGCAGCGCCGCCCTTCTCGTCCTCACCTTTGCGGACGTTTCGACGACACGGCGTTCGTACTCCTTACCTCTAACAAGGAACATCCCTCAGGTGTCCGCCTCCGATTTTGTTGAAACTCATATATGTGATAGAGCATCGAAAACTTTGAGACACGTATTTTTTTTTATCGGCGGAAAAACGGATTTAAGGGGGGAAACCGCCCCTCAAAGAAAGGCGTGTCGAAGGGTGATTTTGCAGTTTCACCTAGAAGCAATCAACCGATCTGAATGAAACAAAAACGAAAATTCTTCTAATGAAAAGCGATGAAAAATCCACTATGAAAATGTTAAGAAAAAATTAAATTAGGGGGTAAACCACCCCTCAATTTGCCTTTTTTTCACTTCACACTTAAGAGGGTTGTATGAAAATTAATAAAACAGGTATCATTTTAAGGGGGAATTAAAATTGAAGTTGACGGGTTTTTGCGTTTTGGGGGCATAGCAAATTTAAGGGGGTAAACCACCCCTAACATACATTTATTTATCCTCGTCGTTTTTTCTTTGTTTAAAGAGTATCCGCTGGTTTTAAATATTTCTATAAGCTACAATTTAATGTTTTATCATATTTCAAGATTATTACATTCGTCTTAAGGGGTAACTACCCCTCTGACGAGAAACATCATTGAAGTATCCGCTTTCGATTTCGTTGAAAATCATATATGATGTAAAGCATTGCAAACTATTAAACATGTTTTTTTTGTATCGGCAGAAAAACGGTGTTAGGGGATGAAACCACCCCTCAAAGTTTCTCCCACAAGCAGTCTACCGATCTGAATGAAACAAAATCGAAAATTCCTCTAATATTAAACTGTGAAAAATCCACTACAAGAGTGTTTATTAGAAATATAATTAAGACGTAAACCACCCCTCCATCTGCCCTTTTTCACCCCACGCTTAAGAGGGTTGTATGAAAATTAATAAAACAGGTATCATTTTGAAGGGAAATCAAAATTCAAGTTGACGCGTTGATACATTTCAGCGGGACAGCAAATTTAAGGAGGTAAACCACCCCTAACATAAATTTCTTTATTTCTATTCATTTCAAAAACCAGAAGACTTTGAAAATTCTGTTACCTTTGGTTTTAGTGAATCGAACACACATTGTGAAATACCCGGTTGCAATAATTTGGCCATTATCAGATGTGCATGGTGCAAAAAGTCGTTGTGTTTAAAGCATTTTTTGGACGATTATCATTATTGCAGGCATTATGAGCCATGATTGTTGATAGTTGATAGACTAGAAAAAAAAGTATATATCACAAGAAAATGATTTGACGGCATATGACTGCGATACTTTTCACAAGTACTATTAATTAAATCAGCTGATATGATTCCCAAATAAAATATGTCAAAATATATTTAAAACATGTTCGTTAACCTACTGTAAAACCCTCAGTTTCATTAATATGTTTAATTAAATAAACGGTAGAATAATAAAAATATAGATTCCTCCACAAAACTACGTCGCTGGCTATATTATCGCTTGATCCTGGCGCATCATCGTTCCGAAATATACGAAGTGAGCCTTATAACTTATTCTGGAAATTATTATAATTAATGATATAGTAGAAGTGTATGTTTATTCCTATGGAGATGCGTAATGGACGTGCATATTAAAATCGGAAGCGTTTCGATACGAAAATATGAGTAAGGGGTAGCCCCACGTCCCCACTCCCAAAGTACCGCTCCTAAAACTCACAACGAATATGCCTGCACACACAAACATAAAATTGATATTACCGATGAAGTGAAAACAGTTTTAACGAAATTCGTGAAACCTTTCAAACGAAAAGCAATTAAAGGGGATAGTTTACCCTTAGAATGTAAAAATTTAAAAACGTAATAATTTAAAAACGCGGGACAATACTTTGAATCCGCGGATACATGTTAAATACAGAAAACACGACGGTGATGAACAACTTTATGTTAGGGGTGGTTTACCCCCTTAAATTTGCTGTCCCGCTGAAACGCAAAACCGTGTCAACTTGAATTTTGATTCCCCTTCAAAATGATACCTGTTTTATTAATTTTCATACAACGCTCTTAAGCGTGGGGTGAAAAAGGGCAAATGGAGGGGTGGTTTACGTCTTAATTATATTTCTAATAAACACTCTTGTAGTGGATTTTTCACAGCTTAATATTAGAGGAATTTTCGATTTTGTTTCATTCAGATCGGTGGACTGCTTGTGGGAGAAACTCTGAGGGGTGGTTTCACCCCCTAACACCGTTTTTCTGCCGATACAAAAAAAACATGTTTAATAGTTTGCAATGCTACACCACATATATGATTTTCAACGAAATCGAAAGCGGATACTTCAATGATGTTTCTCGTCAGAGGGGTAGTTACCCCTTAAGACGAAAGTAATAATCTTGAAATATGATAAAACATTAAATTGTAGCTTATAGAAATATTTAAAATCAGCGGATACTCTTTAAACAAAGAAAAACGACCATGATAAATAAATGTATGTTAGGGGTGATTTACCCCCTTAAATTTGCTATGCCGCCGAAACGCAAAAACCCGTCAACTTTAATTTTAATTCCCCCTTAAAGTGATACCTGTTTTATTAATTTTCATACAACCCTCTTAAGTGTGGAGTGAAAAAAAGGCAAATTGAGGGGTGGTTTACCCCCTAATTTAATGTTTTCTTAACATTTTCATAGTGGATTTTTCATCGCTTTTCATTAGAAGAATTTTCGTTTTTGTTTCATTCAGATCGGTGGATTGCTTCTAGGTGAAACTGCAAAATCACCCTTCGACACGCCTTTCTTTGAGGGGCGGTTTCCCCCCTTAAATCCGTTTTTCCGCCGATAAAAAAAAATACGTGTCTCAAAGTTTTCAATGCTCTATCACATATATGAGTTTCAACAAAATCGGAGGCGGACACCTGAGAGATGTTCCTTGTAAGTCTTCCTGTCCAGCCCCCTGACACTGGTAGATAAATGCTTTTCGCAAAAGTCCTTGACGCACTGTGGCGCTAGTAGTCGTGTGACAGGCATGCGTGTATGTTGCGCCGGTGTTTCGAATATCTTACATGAATAAAAATCTATTGATATATTTGGAATGATTTTCCATTTGAACACAGCAAATAACGTCGCCAGAACGATAACAGGAAAAGCCACGAAAGTATCGAAGCGTTCAGCTGATCGGAGTATTTAAAGCCGAAGGCTGTCACACAAGTGCCAACGCTTGGCAGTGGCGATTTCAGGAACTAAAAAGCCGGGACAAAACGCGTTTTCGTTTATCGTATAGGAATAGTAGGCCAGTGTAAGGGGGCTGCTCGTGTCCGTTACGAAGCGGATGAGAACCCGACTTCTACCCCTTCTGTCCAGCCTTCCTTCCGTCCAGCCCCCTGACACTGGTAGATAAATGCTTTTCGCAAAAGTCCTTGACGCACTGTGGCGCTAGTAGTCGTGTGACAGGCATGCGTGTATGTTGCGCCGGTGTTTCGAATATCTTACATGAATAAAAATCTTTTGATATATTTGGAATGATTTTCCATTTGAACACAGCAAATAACGTCGTCAGAACGATAACAGGAAAAGCCACGAAAGTATCGAAGCGTTCAGCTGATCGGAGTATTTAAAGCCGAAGGCTGTCACACAAGTGCCAACGCTTGGCAGTGGCGATTTCAGGAACTAAAAAGCCGGGACAAAACGCGTTTTCGTTTATCGTATAGGAATAGTAGGCCAGTGTAAGGGGGCTGCTCGTGTCCGTTACGAAGCGGATGAGAACCCGACTTCTACCCCTTACCTTTTCCGTTACACCCACATTTATATACAAGATAATCACGCAAAGTTTCAATGTCACTTGAAACTTTTGTGTTTGAATAAGGTCTTGCAGGGCGTGTCATTTGGGTTTGAATAAGGTCTTGCAGGGCGTGTCATCAATCAAATGGATCACCGTAGGAGCATGTACAAGGTTAACATAACCTCTCCAATTTTCGAATGGATGATTAAGTTTTCTAGGAAAAAAGAAAGCTCTAGAACTCACTGACGCAGAGCTTGGCGATTTTATTTTGCCCTAAATGCCATTAATCTGAGGAATTTCGGTTCCAAAATTTCAGCTATATCTCTTGAACTCATATGTCACGTGGTACAACTTCTACTGCGCCTAAAGGCACCAAACCACGGTAAAAAAATGTCATTTTTTTCTCCGTTTTTCGAAAGATACATTTGTTAAGAATGTTCTCACCAAATTTTTTAAAGAAATTTGTAAAATTGGCGGAGATACATCATTTTATGTGAAACCGTTCGAAGCGCACGACCGCGCCGAGCGGCAGATGTGCGGCAAAACGAATGACTCGTTTCATTGCGCAGTTGCGCGTTGCGCATTATTATGCGCTTGCCCACTTGTTCGTATTAAAATTATGAGACCCAACGAACATGACCTTTCTCGAAACTACGTTTTTCAACCTGGTTGACAACATATTAAAAAAACTATTCATCCGATTTGCATGCGTCAGGTCTTAAACTGTTCGAAAATCCAGTCTCTATGGCACCACGTAGGGATTTTTCGAAATAAAGGCCTGCTTCTATTTTTTTTTATGAATGATGATAATTTTCCATGAAAATCGGAAATAAGATTCACTGCTCCGCCATTTTTTTAGTTATCAAATTCCCTTACGTGATGCTGTAAACCTATATGTCTAGTTTATAAATATATTTTTATTTTATTTTTCAAATGAACCGTATGTCTTAATCACTGTCAACCGCCGAGCAGCAATTTCGTCGGAGTGTCCTCTCGGAAACGGCGTACACCGCAAACTATACTTTAGATTCGAATATAAAAATCTGTATACAGTCTTCTATATGTATATATTGACTATGAGTACTAATAAAAAAATTCCATTCATCTTTTGCTTGAGAATAATTACGAAAAATACACCCTCGTACGGCAAACGAATCGTGGTGTGGTGCCTCAAGCGCATGTACAAGGGCAACATAACCTAACAAATGGTCGAACAGAGTTATCACTTAGACGGTTAAATTTTGCAGGCAAAAACAAAGCATCAAGCTTTGTAAAATTTACTGGCACAGAGCTTGACGACATTATTTTGCCCTAAATATTATTAATCTCTGCAGAAATCTCCATTCGAAAATGCCAGCTATCTCTCTCGCACTCATATGTCACGTGGTACAATTTCTACTGCACCTTACGCGCATGTACAAGGCCAACATAACCTAATAAATGCTCGAACAGAGTTTTCTCACGTTTTCTAGATTAAAAAAGCATCAAGCTTTGTACAATTTACTGACGCAGAGATAGATGATTTTATTTTGCCTTAAATATCATTCATCTCAGAGAAATTTCCGTTCGAAAACTTCAGCTATATCTCTCGCACTCATGTCACGTAGTACAAAGTCTAGTTCCCCTTAAATAAAAAAGTCAAGGAATTAAGGGGGTTGGGGCGTTAGCCACCATCTAAGATTAAACATTATATATATTTACATTATTGTCAAGACTATACTAAGCTTTACGAAATGTTTTCACCACAAAGCACCAGAGATAAAAAATAGTTTAATGGATGTAGTTTTATGTGCGGTTAGAAAGGCAAGACGTTAACACTACGGGTGATGCAGTTTCCTTTGGCTATATATTTAGCTCCAAGATAAACCATTTCCAGCAACGGATTAACGCACACTAAACCTATGTAAAAATTTAGAAAATAAAACCCATCTTGCCTATCGTAAACCATACCAGGTGTGTAAGTATGAAACCGGAATTTGCCCATAGGTGGCGCTAGATGTCGATGCAGTTACCGACACATCACGTCAGCGGTGTCTTGTTATTGTATTGATATCCGACAAAGATTTCCAACTCACAATAACACGAGTTTCATTCCGTAGCATTAGTTTATTAGAGATAAACATGTCGAGTTTTGTGCCAACAAATTACGATTTGCCGACAGCACTACTTTTCTGTTTTCATCTGAAGAAAACCGCAGCCGAATCGCATCGAATGCTTGTGGAGGCGTTTGGTGAACATGCTCTCGGTAAAACACAGTGTTTCGAGTGGTTCAAACGGTTCAAAAGTGGCGATTTTGACGTGAGGAACGAAGAACGTGGAAGACCACCGAAAAAGTTTGAAGACGCTGACCTGCAAGCCTTGTTGGACGAAGACGACGCTCAAATACAACAACAACTGGCGGATGTACCTACGGTAATGATATGGTACTTTGTATCATATCATTACAATAAACGTGTTTTTTCTCTACAAAAATTCCGGTTTCATACTTACACACCTGGTATATATTCAATATTGAACCATCAAGGCTTGATAAAAGATCACGTATCTTGGCTGGTGAATGAAGAGCATTGCCGTAACCTCAACGTCTGCGAAGTTGCCGTATTTCGGCAACACTTAATATTAATTAATGGTAATAATAAATAATCTCGCGACACGAATATAAATAGGCATAATTATACATTACTCAAAATTTCATTCTGAGTTGTATAAAACATTCACTGGCCCAGTTTTTCTCATAATAATCATCAATGATGATATACTTTTTCAAGCTGGTAGTAACACAAAAGTTTTTTATTCACGTAATGACAATATAAAAATGCACCATTTCGCCCTGTAATTGTATATTGTTCGAAGAATTTGCATGTACAGAATAAATCCATACCTCGTATGCATTTTTTGAGGTTCATTGAAAAAAAATCATGAACCGTTGTTTGATTTAACCGGACCGAACCAACTTCCTTGCAAGATATATTGAGAAAACTCAAATAAATCCGTATTGTTTGAATTTCCCGCGTCGGCGTTGCGTTCGTACATCTCAGTCCGCGGACCCATTCATTGGGCCGCTACTCGATCATCCACACTATCGGCGATCGCTGCCGATTTTGAAGTTGCGTTGTAAAGAATATCGACAATTGGGAACATAAACACAACAGAGTAATTGCTGCCATCGGTCCTCGATTTTCCTGACTTTCCGATTACAATTAATCGTTCAGTGTCAAAAGCCAAACGCATTTTCGGCTCCTCTCTCTTACTTGTTTCCGCGACCTTTTCGATGTATGGTCTCATCGGCAGATATCGTTCTCGCTTTACGCACCTCCATACACGATCGGTATATCGCTGATCAGACGACCCACAGTCGGGAACCGACCGTCCATGCATCTCGCACCGTAAGTCATCGAATGCATCACGCGCCACTGGGAAGGCAACGCAAAGCTCGAGGCAGATGGCGCCACCATATCACATCCCAATCATTTTAAACTTACCTCACGTCCCCGAAATAAAATGAATGTACGTATTTTTCTGAAAATAGAATAGTTTAAGGGGCCAGTCGACTATGAAAATTTTTAAAAATCGAAAGCAAGCAAGACTTGAAAAAATCGACAATGATGAGTAATCAGAAGGGATTTTGTACGGTGCAGGAATTGTCGATTGAGTTTAGGTAAGAGTTTTTCATAGTATAAACTTAAAACGCGTTTTTATCGAAAAAACGTTTTCAAAATCTAGCTCCATCGTATCTCTAAAACCAATAAACCGATTCTCTTCAAATTTGAACCACATATTGTAAACATGATTCGCAACAAGATGACCCTCGATGGTTTTAAAATGTTGATTTTTACTCTTTTTTTTGCGAAAAACTGCGAAAAAACGCGTTTTTTTTACTTTTTTCGGTTTTCATCTGCCATTTTTTATTTTTTGATAAAACTTTATATCCGAGGGTCATTTTGTAGCTGGTGTCACACTGAATCTAATGGACTTTGATTTCTTTATTTTAGACAAGCTGTTGCCGAGTTGTAATGGAGCTACCTAGCCCACCTATTTTTGAGGCGTTACGTTAAACTATAGTTTTTGTACTTAAAAATGAATAAAAATGAATAACATTTTTTTTTAAATGTGTTCCAAGACTTTATTTTTCAAGTCCAACAACTTTTATATTCATATATTTTATAAAATCCTCAAAAAAATCGCGAAAATAGCCTTTTTTCGTGGCTCCAAAGTGGACTGGCCCCTTAACATGCCATTTTTTAATTTTTCGTTAGTTCGAAATTTTCTTGTGCTTCCGTTATTGAAACGGACTTTTTAGGGCGACCCACATCGCTGTTTGTACCATATATCTGTGAAAGACATTGAGGTTATTGCAGAGTTTATTTGTTATTGTGTGCAGAGAAGAGTGACATCTCTGCATTCTCTGTTGTGTGCAATGAGTACTTAAAATAAATTTGCTCGCTTAAGGTCATCCTATCGCCAGGCTTCAATCCATAGGATTTTCATGATTTTCTTTTGAGCTTCACTAAATATATTGATAATCGTCTCTGTAAAATTTCAAGGTCGGTTATCGACCCAATTACAGAGAAAAAAATAGTACATTTTTGTGAAGGAATTCCGAGATGACATGCAAAAATCCAATTTTCGGTCACTACAAAAGTGTATATAATAGTGGAAATCCGTGAGATTATTAAAAATAATCAGATTTACATACTTAACACTTGTAGTAATCCAATACCTACAGAAAAAATTACGCCTGTTGACCTAATTTTGATGTAATATCAAGTTTAATTTGGCCTTCCGGTATTGGATTCATTACTACTTGCTACGATAAAGAGACGTGACATCAAGGCAACAGCTGACTGTAGTCCTAACCTCATCTCACTCATTCGAATTGCCACACATATTTCATTTTTAACCGACACAAATTATCGACGCTTTTTACCAGTCGTGGCCCGAATACAATGCTTTATATTTTCCTCACCTGACATTGTTTTGACAGATCGACGTTGAAAAGCATGGAGGTTAAATTCGCCTGGTTGAGTAAAGAGACGGAGATAGAACCAATGTTGCCAAATATTAAACCTAGAAATACTGCGCGAATCGTTGGAATAACTATTTTTTCATTTTTCTAATTAAATGTAAACATTCATTAAACAGTTTACACATGGAAAATTTTAGTTATTACAAATTATTTTTTCTGCATTTGTAAAAAATATAAATTGTACAAGTCTCAAGTATGATCAGTAGTATGACTAGTGTGAAGCAATAGGATTACCTTAAGAGTCGAAGATTTGAAATCCATTCTCAGAAGTAGAGGGGTATGGCGGGCGGAAAAAAGGACAAAGCTATTTCCCAATATTTGCGTCTGACATCATCCTTAGGAAAAAATGCGTTAATTCAGCAGCACATCCTACGCACAACACTAAACCACTTTAACAAAACAGCTATCTACCCGTAAATAACGAGAAATCGTAAATAAGTGAATAAGTTTGACCGTCTAGTTGGAAAAAACTCAAACACCGCTCGCTCGGGACGTGCTATGCTAGCGCCGCCAGTGACGAAAACTGGCAGTTGTCCTGCCCCTCGTTCCGAGGATCGATGCGATTGAATCTCGCATCGAAATCACGAAGAGACACAATTTTGGGTTTGAAATATCGGTGTTCCAGACGTCGTGGTGTAGTTTATGTACATTCTGAATGACAATTTATTTTACTATATACCGTTGCGAAAGAAGTACACAGGCTAAACGTCTCGTTCTAACTCTTTTTTTTACACTCTGTTTTTTTCATGCGTGTGTATATACACATATTGCATATCTATATACACGCAAGTTATTCCTGTGCATATATATGTATATTTATGTATATAAATATATCTATACATCCACATGTATCTACGAAATTGACCAGTTTATGGTTGAATTATGTCGAGAAGAAAAAATTAGCTCAATACATTGCGGTAACTAGTATCCGGATATATCATAAATCGTGAGATCCTGCGCGCTTCGCTTCTCGTCGTGCGCGATCTCTTCGCGTCAATTATTATATAGATTGATATAAGGAATGTCACGTGCGTTTCGATTGCAAATATACGTGATTCGATAAATAAAATCAAAACAATCAACAATATTGTTCCGATCTGTGTATACGTATATAGATATATATGCACATATTTACGGAAGCTCGAAAAAAAATCTATACATACAGTATGTACATTCCTCCCTGACTTCGATCCTCTATAATAGTCTTAGAAAAAATCAACTGAGACCCGAGATTCTCTTTTATGCTTCTTCGTATTTAACTTTCTCCCTCGCGTTCTCTTTCTGTCTCTCTCTCTCTACCATATATAGTTTGGTCGTTCTCGTTGTCGATTCGGGACGGCGATCGTTCGTATCGAGTCCCGAATTGCAACGCGCGTCTTGTAAATCGCGCAATCGCGAATCGTTATACAATTCCGCTTTACTCGCAGGTATCCCATGTACCCAAGGGTGGAACAAAAAAATGGCGTCTCCAAAAATATTTCATTCCTGATATATGGCGACGATGTGTACGTTATCCCGGAAGAACGAAAAAAATATTACGTTCATGTTTGCGTGGTTGTAACGCAATGAAAATATTGTTTTGTCTAATTGCCCATTTTTGTGAGAAATCAAAGCTACTGCAAACTTTTTAAGATCCTCGTTAGAGGCCTACCGAAATCTATCAAAAATTATTTTGGATAGCAATGAAAATGTGGAAAAACGAAAATAAAAAGGAATTTTCGTTGCGTTGGAACGATGCAAACTTCAACAACATGGAAAAAGAGGAGTTGAGCGTAAATCGAGGCGTACTTAATACTGGTCATTTTACTATCGAAATGATATATGGTTATAATTTTGTTCGAGTTGTGCATTGACTGTTCCACTCGAACAAGAAAAACAACATTTAAAACGGCAACGTCAAGGGCTTAGGCCACAGTAACGGGTACAAAATCATGTGCGAATTTAGTCATTTTTTTTGGTATGAAAAAGTGATTCATAATATTAATTACACATCCATTTAGTATGAATATCAAGCCGTTAGATTTTTTTTCGATGTTCAAAATGGCCGTCTACTCGAAACTTCTCGAAACAGCTTTTTTTCCAATTGGCGTGACAAATAACTTCAACAATTTTCACTCGATTTACTTCAAATTTAAAAGTTATGTTCCTAATTGCATTTCGCAGAGAAGTACGTACGGAATTTTTGATTAATCGAAAACTTTTCATTTTATGAGCAGTTATAACGAAATTTTTCACTGAAAATTCATTTCTCAAGTTCACATACCTACAACTTTTGAATAAAACAATATTAAATTTTTTTTTAATATTTAGAAATTTTTAATATTTAGAATATTTAGAAAATTGTTAAAATAAAATTTTAAAATTAAAGAATTTTTGTTTTTTGTTGTAGGTAAAAAATTGTGGATGCTAAATGTCACGCCGCGGAGCGCTTGAAAAGAAAATAACAAAAGAAAATATTAGTAGTCGGCCATTTTGTAGATCGAAAAATATATATATTTATTTTCTAACAGGTTGATATTCATATTAAATAGATGTGTAATTAATTTTATGAATGAATCACTTTTTCACACGAAAAAAAATTGTTAAATTTGCACATGATTTTATACCCGTTACTGTGGCCTAAGTCGGTTACTGTGGCCTTAAGTCGGTTATAACAAAAGGTACATTGTTTTTAACGAAAAGAATGTAAAGTTTCTATGAAAGAAAGTGAAAAAGAAAATCTCGCGTTGAAGCACCATGAAACACGTAGCACACCGGATTTAAATTCTACGCGATATTTGTTCATTGATCGATATGTTTGAAGCAGTTTTATTGGCCTATCTCATCTGACCGGGGACTTATGTTGGATCAGTTTTGATATTCATAAGTAAGGCGACAACACACTCTAGCGTGCCGAAAAATGGGCCGATTTTTTTCATCATTTGTGATTGGATATTTAAAAAAAAAAAAAATATAAATTATTCTCTCTCTTTCTTGCTGTCTCTAATAAATGTTTCTTCACTCAGAAATAAGCAAATATTATTTCTCCCTCCATTCGAGCGCATTAAGGGGTTAGGCTACTGTGAAAATGACGAACGCTCGTTCGTCGCTTGAGGCAACATAAAGTGAAGAGGGAGGCTCAACGTATGGTGCAAGAATCGCAGATTAAAGGTAAACTTTTGACTACAACGATAGAACTGCTGGTAAAACTTTATCCCCTTCGTTGGCAGAGAGAATTCGACTAAAAATGCCCAAAATAGCAGGAAATTTTTTTTATTCTTCAAACTTGTACTCTGGGGTTTTTGAGGGTGCTGATTACGAATCTGAACTCAAAATTCAGGAATTCACAATGACGAACAAATATGGCGAATGAAAATACAAATAATACAGATTGGTTCGAGTGAAATTTTCAATCTCGCTCCGCCATTCTAGCGCCATTTTGAATTTTCAAATTTAAAGTTCAGATTCGTAATAAGCGACTGCAAAAATCGCGGAGTACTGATTTTGATCTAAATCGAGTAGCTTTTTATTTTTGTCCGCCGTATTGGCGCCGCCATTTGAGTTTCCAAATTTTGACTTCAAATTCGGATTCAGCGAGCCCAAAAACTCCCGAGTGAGGCTCCAATTTCGAATCAAAGCAAGTTAAACACGGAAATAAAGGTTGACTATTGCGTCAATGCCACACTGGGCACAGAATTATTTGACGCGCTATTCCGTCAATGCCAACGAAGGGGTTAAACGCGTTTTTCTCGAAACTATGAATTTCAAAGAGGTGTACACGATCTCTAGACGTCTAATGAACGGACTGACTTGAAATTTGGTACACTTATGCAGTGTAATAGTAGTTTAGTCTTGACTGACGTTTTTCTTCTCAACATTTTTCTATAATTATTAACAATAATGCCGTTTTTCTCGAAGGAAAAATTCCAATTTTTTTAAATAAAAACACGATAACAAGAAAAACTCATTCACGTCTTAGCCAAAATGATATTTTTTTCGAAAAAACTCTTTTTTTTTCAGATCAACCGGGTGGCCAAAATCAAGTACACCGTTGAGTACCTGATTTTGTAGCCCTCACGTTCGAACGTCCTTCGCGACATTGTTCACAACTTCTTCAATCATAATTATTATTTTATAAAATTTGGTACGCGCAATTAATTCTGTTAAAATTTTTCATAAACTTGTATTTTCGGGTCTTCACTGTAGCCTAACCCCTTAAGGGTCTATACGGGTGTTCCGTTGAATCGATCGCATGTGCTAGTATGCTTTTCTTCTCCTCCGAGCCCGTCTCTCGGACACGCGATGTGCACCACCGTTATATACGTCTGTCAATTAGAACGACGACTAATCCAACGGCAAACTCACGAGAGACACGCAGTCGAGTCCTAATTCGTAATACTACATTCCACAGGGTCTTCAGTTTAACGTGCTCCGCGTGTGTACTCATTATTGCTAACATTTCATCTTATTGAAAAACTGGAGAGTGTGGTCTATCCGTTTCTTTAACGTACATTCGATGTCGATGACCAAGGCCGTTTAGTGAAACAAAATAAAACACACAGAAACTGATACAACGGTGGAAAGAAAAAGAAAAACAGCGGCGATAGCTCTCGATTTATGTATCGGTAGTGGCGTCTGTCGAAGCTGCGAATTGGCGTTTGCGCCTCGTCGAGAATTGCTCGACACGACAAACGAGATATTGGGCCACGAATCGCGAGAAGCTGCCGATTATCGATTCGCCGTGAACGCGATAACGAGACGATACAATTTCATGCGTGAAACATTCCCGCCAGAGTTGGGCGTAATTCTATTTCTAAATACGAATACGAATTAATTCACATCGTGATTTTCATGTGAATATAAAGATCATCAAATTTATTCATACTTCACTTATTGCAAATACGAATACAAATACAATTGTATTCACGAATATGAGGACATACGAATAAAATCACAAAAAAATTGTGAATATTCACCAAAAAATGTAAACATTTACAAAAAAAATCCTGTTAATTAAAAAAAATTCACATCAAAATCTGTGAATGCAAATGTATTCGCAAAAAATTGTAAATACAAACAAAATCACAAAGTAAGTTGTGATTTTTTTCGTATTTAAGACACATTAACATCAAATTCACAATGATTAGATTGAAATTTACACCAAACGTGAGTTAGTACGTATTTTGAGAGAAAACATTGCGTCGAGGCAAATAAATTTTTGCAAAAAAAAGTTGTGAGTTTCAAATATTACATTATAATTATGAAAAAAAAATTCACAAAATGAGTTGTGAATTTCCTCAATTTGAAGAAAATTAAAATCGAATTCACGACAATTATATTAAAATTTACACCACAAGTGAGTTTCTCACCACGAGTGAGAAAGAAATTTTCGCACAAAAAGTTTTGTGCTAAAATTTCTTTGCCTCGAGGCAATGTTTTCTCTAAAACTACGTACGAACTTACTTTTGGTGTAAATTTTAACTAATCATTTTGAATTTGATTTTAATTTGTCTTAAATACGAAAAAAATTCACAACTTATTTTGTGAATTTTTTTGTATTTACACATTTTTCTGAATACATTTGCATTCACAGAGTTAGATGTGATTTTTTTCAATTCACGGGATTCCTTGTAAATATTCACATTTTTTGTGCATATTCACAATTTTTTCTGTGAATTTATTTGTATGTTGAGTGTATTTGTGAATACAATTGTATTCGTATGCATGCATGTGAATACAAATAAGTGAAATATAAATAAATTTGTATTTATATTCACATGAAAATCACGATGTGAATAAATTCGTATTCGTATTTATAAATAGAATTACGTCCAACTCGGAGTCCCGCCTACGCACCGACGAAAATGCAAAAACAAAAAAAAAACGAATTGCGAGCGCTAGCAGAATTCTTAAACTAATAAGTAATGCAAATTAGACGCATGTATGCAGTGTTAAATGCGATTTTCATGATAATAATGTACAAGTATATTGTGTTAGTCCATCTCTGTTTTTTTTTCGGAGGTAATCTTTGTTAGACGTTGTCATAATAATTCTATACACGCGATAGGTGCTCCCCATCGAGTGTTGTAGTAAAACGTTTTATTAAACTTATATATATATATATATATATATATATGTATGTATGTATGTATGTGTGTGTGTGTGTGTATGTGTGTGTATATATCTATAACCACTTCATTACGACGAACGTTATTTGTCGTTCAAATCTAATATCCCAAGTGTTATTTGTGCTCTCTTAAATCCTTTCCTTTAATTATTAAACATAATATAACACGAAATAACTGCGTGGGCTAAGTACGCCAAGACCCTAATAATGAAAACGACACAATTATCACAATGATCGTAAGACGAACGAAGTTTTCACGAAAAATGAAGTTATTTTTACGCAGAATGAAAAGCAAAACGTAAGAAAATGCGATGTAACGGTAAAATGATAACAATGATAATCACGACATTCACGCCGCCGGTTTTTTGTTTGTTGCTTGAGTATATTTTCGTCGTTCTTTGTGTTTGCTTTCGAGCATTTATATTACGTTCGACCGAACAGCTGCGATCCACGCGCGGTAAAGCCTTGCGAAATGGATGGAGCTTTCGGAGGTAAACGCATAACATTCATAAGACACGCGGTTATATCCGTGGCTCGAAACACTACGGCCCAGTCCAGCGGAGAATATCGGGATAATAACCCCATTATTGCGATGGCGACGAGCGTAGATGTTATAATTTCGGTTCGTTATACTCGATAAGCTATACACGATCAAGAGAATAATACTATGCGATATAGCTTTATAATCATCGTAACGTTGATATACGCAAACATCGATCGACCCTTCCAGTCACGAAATATATGTATATATATATATATATATATATTTTTTACGACTTCGAATGCTCGATATACGTATTAATCTCGCACTTTTTTTCCCCCGTTTGGCTTCCGATCGTAGGGACTTTCTGCTGTTGTTGCTGCTGTTGGATCATTTGACTTCTTCGCACGCGGCATCATTCATTCAGGTTCGCCATTTTAAATGCACACCGCGACAACTCGCTTACGCGCAGGAACAATTTTTACTTCGACGTATGTCGGGCTAAAAATAGACTTTAAGGGGGAATATACCTTTGTAAATTTTTTTTTGCTTTAAATTAACTTTTTGCTTTAATTTAAAAATTTAACGATCGATATTCGACCGATGTTTTAACGATTTTTTTTTTCTTCGTATAAACACTTTTTTTAATCAATATTTTGAACAACTCCTACGTTCTGGACTACTTTTTTACTTTGACTTGTGCGAATACGCCCGTAGAGGACTATGAAAAAAAGGAGTTTTCTTTCATCGACTACTGCGCCGCCATTTTGTTTCAAAATAATTTTAAAAAAAATTCTTTCACTTTAAGACTTGAACTAACATGTATAAAAAACCGAATTTAAAAATAATGTTTTGTTTTTATTAAATAAATTGTCAAAAATGACCCTTGATTTTGCCCTCACAAAGGTATATTCCCCCTCAAGTTGTTGCGAAACGGATGCAAATGCCTAGCATGCTCATAGTTATGTGAGGGAGGGTAAACAAATTCAAACTCTTCGAACAATACCGTTAGGTGGGGAAAAAAAATGTATACCGATTTCGACGCTTGTAACTCAAGTCGATTTGGTAGCGCTGGATAATTTGGTTCATTCTTCACTTACACGGAAAAATCGCTCTTTTGATTCAAACTCGAATAACTCTGCGTGTAATTGATATTTCTTAAGTCCGGTTGAAAATTCTTCAAGCCTGCAAAGACCGTAGCTTTTTTATTTTTTATAATCTTCGTTTTATATAATATTTACGAGCTTTCGTTAAATCTCGATATAATTATTTTCATACAAAGTACAGCTACCGAGAAAATGCAAATGTTCTCGTCGAAAAATGAAAAAGAAGCATTTTTCTTACAGTTGCGATTTGCGTGAAAGTAATATCGAGATTTGAAAAAGCCATCAAAAGCGGCAAGGGCGACTTCAAGACTCTTCAACTGGATCGGAAAAATGAAAAAAAAAAAACAAAAAAAAAAAAATTGATTGCATATTTTTTAAGTACAATATCTCAAGAATATTGTCCCCAAATTGCATAAAGATCGGAGCATTAAATTCGAAGTTATAAGTATTTCAAGCGCACGACCGTCCGGCGCGCGCGGCCGCCTGGCCGAGCAGCAAGCGCAAGCAGCAACAAGAGAAGGAAGAATGGCTCGTAGGCAGCATCAAATCAATGTTTTAGAGGCTGCAGCGGATGCAGAAGGAATATTGTATGGCCCTGGAATCGACGACTCCATCTTAGTATGAATACATTAACTGTAAATGTAAAAGAATCAAGCTTGAATCTTAAACGCGATTATCACAGAATCGTCTTTTTTGAGAAACACCTTTACGGTGGACACGATTACTCAAAAACTATTCATCCGATCCATACCAAATTTATACCACGTATTTATTATGATAATAGCTAGGGCCTGGACCAAGGATTTTGAATGTTGTTGAAAAAAAAAAAAATTCTAACGAAAAACCAAGAATTTAGCACTATGACAAATGGTTTTTTTTGTTAAAATTATCATTTTTTTTTAAATCAAAATTTTTACAAATCCTTCTTCCAGGCCCAAGGCGATGCAACATACTAATGAAATCTTTTTCAAATTCTGATTTCAGATGAACCGTTCTCGAGTTATCATGTCCACCGCAACAAATGCTCAAAAGAAGGCGCTCCTGGAAGACAGCTGGAGTTCCGCCATTTTGCAATATTGTTTAATAAAAAAAATTGTACAAGTACATGAAAATATGTACTGATTGATGTTGTACACAGTTTTTCAAAAAAACATTTATTGTCGCGTCGAAAAAAAATCAAGAACATCACGTCCCTTCGCCCGCTACAAGTGTATATAAGCCCTTAAGGGGGTCGTCTAGTGTGTCAAAGATCAAAAGAAGAGAAAACGGCCTTGCATGACTTCTTTGAAGAAGAGGAAGGTGTACGCTATGGTCCAGGCATAGCAGATTGATGGTGAGACCATTTTTTTCATTATGAATTATTTACAACAACTTTCAAACGCGTTTTTCTCAAAACACGATTTTTTCAAACTGCTGCCATGATATCTGAAAAACTATTTTCTTGATTCTGCTCAAATTTATACAGCATCTTTAGTACATATATAACTACAAGTTGAACTAAAATAATTAAGATTGCTTCGTTAGTTTTCTTTTCATCAGCTATATAGACAAAAAAAAAACGAAAAGTTGAATGTTTTTTTTCTGAAGCGTAAAAAAAATTATTTCTGTGGAATTCTAACTTTATTTTAGTTTCTCGTAGAGCCTCAAGTCTCACGATTTAAATTGCGTTTGGTTTTATTTATTTCGAATAAGCAGAACAGCCGGAATCATGGCAGCAGTGGAGCATCTATTTTTATATATGTTTTCCTGTTGGGCGGTGTATCTCCGAGTATATGCTGTATAATGACTTCAAAAAATTCACAAAGTTTGTTTAAATGTTAATAAAAATGATATACAATTTATAAATTATTTTATTTTAATGGTTTGTCAAAAAAAAAAAATCCCCAAAAAATCATTAAAAAACTAAGGAAAGTTTCTTAGCTGCAAAGTAATTCAAATTTCTACCTAAAGCGAGTTTTCCGTGTAAAATGTATGAGGAAAAAAAACTATCCAGCGCTACAATTGAGACTTGAGTTAACGAATCCAAATTTGACGTGAATTTTTTTTCATACCGAATAATATTGTTCGAAGAGGTGCTGATTTTCTTTCCTCGACATACCCTAATACGCACACATACGCAATTAGTATTCTTTAAAAACTTGAGCCCTGAAACTAAAATCCTATGGCCATATTAGTTTCGCCGGTAGCTTCGAAGGTCGAGGGAAAAATCTTATTCGAGTATCTAGGACTAATTAAGAAGCAACGCCGTAAACAGGAACGCTTTCGAGTTTCGATTGAAGAACTGTCAATAGAAAAGTTAAAGAAAAATAAAGACATACACACGTACACGAAAAATAATTAACAAAGATCGCGACTGAAAGGGTCAACGTTCATCGGGTTTTCGTAAAAACTATCGCAAATATAACCTTTGTATTATCAAATACGAAACCCCTAATGCTAATTTATTATTTTTTTTAAATTTGCTCAAAATCGTCTTTTCCGGGCAATTACGCCGGAAAGTAATGTTGAAATTAGCAACGAAACAAACTCAAATGCCGGAGCCTCTTTCATCATTCGCTATATAACCCGTACATCCTTGCGCCGAATAATCGAGTTTCGACATATATTTTTCTCTTTCCTCGAGTCTCAAATCTCAAACAACGGATTACTCGTATTTTGTTTTGTTGCTTAGTTTTTTCTTCTTCATTTTTTGTTGTCGTTCGCGTGAAAAACCAACAAGTACACGTATATTTCCGCTGCACCCTTCGTAACTCCCCGACACCTCGTCATGCCTCAATACGTAGCTGGAAAAATTCGCATCTCTACGAAGATGTTGCGTTGCCGCGTTCTTACATGCTCATAAGTATCACTGCCGCGCTTATAACGAGAGTACAATTTTTGTTTTCTTCTTTTTTTGTTGCCACGTGTGTACGTATATCGGCAGTGGCGTACGAAGAGATTGAATTACGAGTGACAAGGGGGAGAGTAGGGGGGCATAGATAAAAGAGTGAAGGAAGAGAGAGAATTCATTAACGTTAGCTGCAGCGTGGTATGCAGTTTTCACCGCTTATTTCAGAAGCTGATGAGCTCGCTCGTTGGCCACTTGTATCCTCGTCTCGTTGGACTCGCCCTGTGAGTTGTACAAAAAAAATAGATTAAACTAAAACGTTCGCGAGAATGAACATAGGACTTGGATACTTGTGTCAACTTTGCAAAATGTGCAAGCAATTTCGTTTGTTCGGTTATTTCGTTACTTGATGCTCATTGCGTTACTTTTTATCGCAATAAGGCGGAATTGGCAAAATCGTTGAAAAAAAAACCTGTAAAGTACGCATAGAATTTTGGATTTGAGCGAAATTAAATTTCTAGCTTAAGGGGCTATACCAGTGTGACACTTAAAAAAAATCGATTTTTTTGTGCCTTTTTCGACAGTTTATACTCTCAAGAATATCATTATCATTTACATAATTTATCCCAATATCATTTTGTCTTGCTAAAATCGATAGTTAAATCTTTAAACGCGTTTTTCTCGGAATGAGATTTTTCAAACTTGCTGACGTTGTAACTCAAAGAGCAATTATCCGATTGACTCGAAATTTGAGCTGAGCACTCTTGAATATATTTACTCTACAATGACGTAGGATATTTTCGATTGGATGAAAATTGACGATTTGGCATTGAAAAAAACGACCATTTTATAGGCAAGAAAACAGACTTTTGTTTCATAACTACGCCATTTTGTTAGATTTTGATATTTTTCGGAAATCCTACGTCATTGTACAGGAAATACCTTCCAGTTAAATGACATTTTTTCCTTTTTCGGTTTCGGCTACTCAATCGGCCGGAATCATGTCAGCAGTGGAGGAACTTTTTTTTAGCGCCTCCAAAGTCAGCGCATAAGTCGCTTGGATCTCAATATTTTTCTATGAAAAAAATTATGTCATATAGGTCAAATATAGCCAAATATATTCTTAATTTTCCGCAACATTTAATTGAGTACTTTTCTTCCAAAAAATTCCCGAAAATCATCCAGATTTTCAGCGTTCACACTGGTATAGCCCCTTAAAACGGGACACCACTGTGACGGGGCAAAAAAAATATTTTTTTGCACTTTCTTAAAGTATTCAAATTCAAGAAAATGTGAAAAAAAATTCCAGTTCAAATATGGAAAATTGACCAAGGTACAGACGATTTAGTGAAAGCAGGTAGCGCAACGATTTACGTGTACTAAAACTTTCAATCGCCTTTCTCGAAACGACTTTTCTCGACCTGGCCGGAATCTATAAGTGTCCAATTTTCAATTTAACAAAATCATAATTTACGTAATTGTATTAATTGAATTAAGTCCCCCAAATTAATTAATTCCCCCTAATATAATTAGAAATTTCGCGGAAATTACACTTTGTTTTTATTAACACGCGTCATTTTAGGATTTTTTTCTCGAAAAAAAAACGGCTACGTACTGCGAGAACTACATTCATATAGATAATAAAACTTCTTCATTTTTATTTTTCAGACCAACCATCGTGAAGTTATGGCCATTGAACCATATTTTTATGCAGCGGCTTTATACCTCAATAACGTTGTTACTTTCTAATTTTTTCAAATAAAAATTTCCACGAAATAAGTTCAATGTATGCTTAATAACATACCTTTTTTCCAAATTTCAATTAAATAGCCTAGTAAACAAAAAAAATTCGGAAAAACGACACCTTTTTTTGGCCCGTCACAGGGGTGTCCTCCCTTAACTCGTATATTCCTCAATTTTTTAAAATGCAATTCATTTTTAGGAAGTATTAGTGGCGGTACTTTATTGCAGTATGAGTCATTTGAAAAATGTTTGAAGTGAAACTTGTTCCATTCTAAGGGGGTAGATAGAATGCCGATTGACCTTGGGTCTAAGAGCCAAGGTTATGCAGAACCCAAGTTTACAATGTGAAACAAGAATCGACGATTTTTATTGTACACTGCTGACAAAAAGTTTTCTCTTCCCCCTTTATTATTTGTATACTGCAAATATACGAAATTCCACATAATAATTATTGGTCGTTTTTTAAATCAGGGGGGAGGGGAAACTTTTGGGTAGCAATGTATATGGGGAACTTGAGGTCGGGTATTTAAAAACGATAACTCTGAAGAGTTGCCGTGCATGTGTACTAGTAAGCAAAAAAATCAATTCGTGGGTGGGGATCGGAAATTCGAACGATCAATATTCAGAATGACCGAGATTTCGATTTCAGTAATGACGAAGGTTCCAATATAGATAGATCAATCTTATCATAGTCGGTAAAATAGTTAATCGAAATTGCGAATACAAAAATCTCGAAGTTGATTTATAGCGAAAACAAATATCAGATTTAACAAAATAATGAGAGATATAATATCGATCCGCCTGTATATATACACCAAACAATTCGAGATGGGAAATCGTCGAATTGTAAATATTACGACATTTTGCAATTTCGAATTCATCAAATCGAAGGACCAAAAAGTCGATCGGATAAAATAGGGAACGGTCCGGATAGCGAAAACTTGGGATCGAGCAATACTACTTGCGCTTCAGAACGAAGATGGCAGATGGCGTTAGTGGTCAGTTCGCTCAGGCAGACATGTCACGTTCGCCATTTAGATATTCGCCATTTCGGACCATCGATCATTTGCGTTTCTAAGATCTACACATTCGAAGTTTGGAGTCTCGATATATGACTTTTTGCTATAGACGGTATTACGAAAATGAGATATTCACTTTTTTCTATTTCGGAGATATGAGTGTATAGATTGTTCGAATCTGTATTTGTATGACTCCAACTGCAGACTATCTGAATATATGTTCTCGAATAAACGAGCTCTCGAATAAATAATCTTTTGGTGTAATACTTATTCTATTTCGTTATCGATCCAAGGATAACATTTCGAATAATTTAACCTTCGTTATTTTGAGACTTCATAAATCTGTCGTTTCGAAATCTTTGTCTTTCTATATTTGGCCATTCGACATTTTGATCCCCACCCCAATTCGTCTCTGCACAATTGATCGAGGACGAGTACTCACCTTACGATTGATCCTGTCGATCTGTCGATTCTGATTTTCGAGCTCGCTTCCCATGTCAATCGCCATATTTCTCAAATTACCGATCATCGTGTTGACCTGTCCCATGTTCTCCTCCATTTCGCCCTCGCGTGCGTCACCCGTGATTTTCGCTATGTAACCACCCTGAGGCCCGAGTCCGTTACGATCGTCCATAACGCGTTGTGGCTGATTGTTCACGACTTTTCCATCGTCGTTGCCTTTCCACGTGCCCACGTCCTCTTTGAAGCTCGCACCCCTGCGGATTGAAACAATTCAGTTCGGTCACGCGGAAGAGTGCAGGCCTTTCCTAACAAGGAACATCCCTCAGGTGACAACCTTCGATTTTGATGACATTTCGATATGTTGTAAACCATAAAAATACGTAAGCGATACGTATCTTTTTTTATCGGCGGAAAAACGGTTTTAAGGGGTGAAACCACCCCTTATTAATATAGGGGTGGTTCAACCCTTCATTTTTTTGCAATGTCACTATAGTGGATTTCTCATTGCTTCGGACTAGAAGATTTTTCGTTTTTGTTTCATTAAAATCGATGGACTCCTTGTGTGTGAAACTGCTATATTACCCCTAGAGATGCCTTTTTCCGAGGGGTGGTTTCACCCCTGAAAACCGTTTGTCCGCCGATAAAAAAATACGTATCACTTACTTTTCGGTGCTTTATAACATATCGAAATTTCAACAAAATCGAAGGGGGTAACCTGAGGAATGTTCCTTGTAAGAGACTCGACTGGCGACCTTTTATCCTTTCGGATTTTTTTTGCGATCCTCCGTCATCGCTATGGACCAAAATGGCGCTGAAATTTACGAATTTTATTTTTGTTCTACTGTTTCAATTATTTGTTACCAACAACAATACTAGAATTATAATTACAGTAATAATGACGGAGAGGCTTATTTTTTATAATTCATAAATTTACCAAAATTATATGTTTAATTTTTACACAATTTTATTTTAATCCTATTACCTATCTTTCTATTTAATTACAATTTTGCTATAACTTATGTTTCTAAATATAACAAAAAATATTAATCTAAAAACGAATAATAGTACTAAAAAGGTTTAATTGGGGGAAAAGTTTAGAGAAAGTTGTAAGGGAATGGAAGAGATAACAACAATGATAAGGAAACGAAGAGAAGTGGAAAGAATAGACGAAAGGATAAAAGAAGGATTAGAAAGCTTAAGGGGTAAGATGCAGTCAGAATTTTCAGAAAATGGATTTTTTTAACATTTTCTTGAAGTATGATGCTTCGAAAATATTCCCTGAAAATTTCACGTCAATCCGATGAATAGTTTGCGGGATATCCCACAATTAATGAAGGCGTATAGACGTGGCAAACGTACAGACGTGGCGGACAAACGCGCAAACGATAATACCCGGGAAGGCGGAATGCTTCGAAGACAACAACAAATTGATATTTTGGAAGCTTCCACATCCACACCATAAGCCCCATTGTATCGGCCAGGAATCGATGATTCGATGTAAGTAATTCTTTAATTAGTATTTCTATACATAAATCGAGTGTAAAATTGGAAAACTCTTTCAGAAATTTTCGAAAATGTATTACTCTAAAATATGAACTTTAGCAACCTTTTATAAAGAATACTTTCGTTTTAAAATTACCCAGAATGTAAAAAAAAAATTCACCCCGAAAATTTTTAATTTTTTGAAAAAGTGTTTTAACAATTGGCTTTTAGCAAGTGTTTTAACAATGAACAATGGAATGCTCGACTTTTCGGCAAAAAACGGTGATATTCGGATTCATCGGATCAAAATACATTTAAAAAGTTTAGTTTCATCCATCGTGCTCAAAATTTTACGAAAATATAATACCGTATCTACATCGAAAAACTTTAAATGCGTTTTTCCCGAAACTCTGTTTTTCAAGTCGGTGACCACTATAATTCGAAAACCACTCGATGGATTTTGACGAAGTCCATTCTTTAGTCATTCAACAATAATAATAACCGGTTTTTTTCACCTGCGTCAAGTTCAAGAAATTGATTTACGACCGCATAGATCGTCAGAATACCCCCTAGTGCGCCGTACAAATGAGACGATTTTTCGAGTAGTATTTTTTTCGTTAAAGGTTCGGTAAGTTGGCTTGCAATTTTACCAGTATGCTGGGATGTGTTTTTACTTGATTATAGACGAAAATCAGTTGATTGTTTAATATTCGGCTGACTCACGGCCGCATTTCAGAAATACTTGAAAATTCGATTTCCGACCGATTGAAAATCATTAAGTACGAGAGAAAACTCCGATAAAATTGTAAAAGAAAGGCTTACTTGTTGCACGGTAGAACGCAGAGACCACAGCATTTTTCCATACCAGTGAGATTTTTCTCAGCCTCACGCATGTCCGCGTTTATCTGGTCCATGCCCTCCTCGATTCGGTCCAATTGTTCTGTTCATTGGCAGAAAGCAACGTTACAATTTCCGGCAAGTTTGAGAGTAGACAATTAGATTATCCTATTGTAAGAAGTAGAAAAAATAGAACCTAGTAGTAGTAGTAGTAGTAGTAGTAGTAGTAGTAGTAGTAGTAGTAGTAGTAGTAGTAGTAGTAATAGTAGTAGTAATATCAAAGGTAATAATAGTAGTAATGGTGGCAGTATAAGTAGTAGTAGTAGTAGTAGTAGTAGTAAATAGTGAGCACTGATGTTGAAACAGGTACAGCTGAGCGCGACCCGAATGTCGTATCACGAACGAAATCCCGTGTATATGTGTATCAGTCACGAGATACTAGGGTAATTGAGTTTATTCGACCTGATACATCTAACTAACGCTTTGCGGCATTCTCCTCGAAATAACAATTGCCTCAAAGAGCACAAAAACAATGATTCGGTAATGAGTCAAAAATTTCAGTCTATCAATTGTTACTGAATTTTTTAATTCCTGTAAGCGAGGAAAAAGAAAAATAATTCATTTTTTATACTCGTATGATAATCTTTGATTTTCGGGATAAAGAATAATTTCCAGTTAGTGCTAGAACAATATGCATTTCTTTTTTTTTTAAACATCGACATCGTCAGTCTGGTGAAAAATTATTTTGAAGTTAGTAAGCTTGAGTGAAAGATTTTCCGAAGAACAATTTCAAAGGATTTTAAAATGAAGATTGATGGTCAATAAGGGGTTTAAAAAATGGGCTCGATGTTTACATCGTTGGAACGCAACGATTTATCTTTTTGACTTCATTATTTTTATTAGTGTCGGATATTATATTTTGTATATTTCGATTGTAGATTGCTGAATCAGGAGCTTAAAAAATGATCGTGGGATTTTGATACCTGAATCCGTCAAAGAAAGTTTTGGCAAATTCAGTTAAAAAAATATTTCGTTGAATCCCAACGATGCTAATGTCGTTATTTGAAAAATTCGTAATAATAGTCACTGAATTACTGCAATTTTGGATTTATCAAGCGTCGAATCATTTTTTTAATTGCCTCGCATAGCCTCGAAAGAGTGTATTCCGTTGCGTCAAAATTAATCGTACTAGAGGGAGAAAATCTCGTAGATTTATCAGGTCGCATATATCCGACAGGGCTGTCGTGCAAGCAAGGCGCGCAGATATACAAGAATTTTTATGAATTCAAAACTCTCGTATGTGCAACGGCGTTGAAGTTTGCATCGTAGGAAAGCAAAAAAATTCTCTTAAATTTTTTTCCTACTTCTCCATTTTCATTACATTATATATATATATATATATATTTTTTTTTTATAAATTAAAGTCATGGTTCTCTCACGAGAATAAGAAAAACCATTTGGCTAATTTTCGTACCTTAAGGGGGGAGATAACTTTAGGCGAGTAAAAAAACTGCCGATTTCCATGATTTTTTTTTATAAATTAAAGAATTCTTCACCACCTTTGAAACTTAGGGTATGTCCTATTACTACTTTTGGCTGCTACAAGGTTTAAAAAATAAATCTTTAAAAGTGGCGGAGGTCTTCTGAGCTAAAAAACTTATCGACTGATTCTGATGAAATTTGGTATCGATATTTCTAACCCTACCGCCTAAAACATGATCCTAAATGTTCTCGAAAATAAAATAAAAAAGTATCTTACATTGCAAAATGTAGCCATTAATTTTTTCGAAAAATTCAATCTTCGTTCCAAAGCCTACCATTTCATCGATTTTCAACATTGCTCACTTTATCTTGGTTCATATTCCGCGTATGAGTGTTAATGAAAGAGAAATCGTAGTTGGTTTGTTTAGAGGTTTACAAGTTTAGAAGACCGTGCCATACCTCCGCCATTTTCAAAGATGAATCAATTTAAAAAAAATACCATGTAAAAGCCAAAAGTAGTAACAAACCATATACTAAGTCTAAAAAATGGTGAAAAAATCCTTCCTTTAAAAAAAAATTCATGAAGATCAGCCATGTTTTTCTCGCCTAAACACCCCCCTCAAATCGGCAAAAAAAGTGAACGATGGAAAAAATATCAACCTTCATTGCACTCCAACGTTGCAAACTTCAGCATCGTTATATGCATGTATATGCGAATATAATTCGGTGTCTGTGCACTTTGCTTACAGGCTCTCCCGCGCTCCACACGAAAATCGGGTGTCGTGGGTGGAGTATTTATTTTTCATTCGTTTGTTTTGCGTCTGTATTCGGATCTGGCGAATTACTATGTAATTTGGTTCGATGACGAATATGCCTGATTATGACGTGGTAAGCTCCGCGTATATATAGTATATGTATAATATGTCGAGTTGTCGAGTACAGAATGAAAAAAAAATATATATATATATATATAAATATATATCAGTATATATGCAACAGTAGAGTAACAGAGATGACACTGAGAGAGGTGGCTGTGGGATGTAGACACTGAGAGATATGGCCAATTCTAACGATTAGATACACGCGTATACACATATGCGTGTACAAATGTACATAGTGTTACTATTCAATAGCTAATTGTAATGACGAGATTGTCGCAAGAACGAGTAAAAGTATAACTGTTGTATAAAGTGGCACAAGTTCCAATGAGAATGCTGACAGGTAGATAGGTGTCGGATTTTTCCGTAAGAGCAAAAAAACTTTACGTATACGTGTGTGCTCGCACACGTGTATACGTAAACACGGTTACAAAAGTGCCGCGTGCAGTCTACGGTGCAGGTTTATCTTGTCCATTTTTTTTTGTTTTACTTGCGCCCGGCCCGTCGCGCATCGAGTCGGCTGTACTGTTTCTCACTTTTTTTCTACTTTACTTTCTTCTCTATATATATATATCGTTAGACTTGTTTTAATCGTTTATCGTCTCGTACGCGAGGGATTCGTGTAGAAACGAATCGTAGTTTCGTTTGTCATATCGGTTACGCATATACGATTGATCCGCAATGGGACGAGTATAATCGGTCACGGCACAAGTATCACGATATGCATACGCAAATTAGTCGTTACGTTTTTTTTTTCTTTCTTTTTATGAATTTTGTTAGTTATGGTTGGTTGGTTGGTTGGTTGGTGCGGGCTGGTTGATTGGTTCGTTGTTGATTGGTGATTGGTTCAAGTTGGTTCAAACGGAACACACGCACACGTGGCACACGCGTAAATAAATAAACCGACCATACGAATGTTCATGACGTTGAAGTTTGCATCGTTGGAATGCAACGATTTTTTTTCTTATTCCGTCTTTTTTATTATTATTCGAAATCCGTTTTTTTTTTGTAATTTGAGGTTACCCAGTAATATAAATAAGCAGAAACGTTCGAACGATTTTCATAGTCTAAATCAGCCAACAAGAAATGTTATCAATGGAAGAAAAGGAATGTCATTGTGTTCCAACGATGCAAACTTCAGTATCATCGAATGTTCATTGACTTGATTCTTGTGCTGTCAATATGTTGAACGGATTCATTTGTTTGCTTGCTAAATGCATACGGAGCCACACGAATCGAAACATGGTGGACAGATTTTTCGAGAATATTTGCCAAATTTAACCCTTCGACTGCACACTGGGTTTTGACCCAGTCTTCTTCGTCCAAGTACGTATTTTTCAACGCATCTCCCATTTATAACGTTTGCGCACCATTGTTTTTCTTAAAAAATATATTTTGGGCCATAAAATGAGGATCGAATGGAAAAAACGTCTCTACAAAAAAAATCAGTGCATATTTACCGAAATAAAACGATCTGAAAAACGTCTGGGGTCCGATCGACCCCACATGCAGTCACAGGTTCATGACGGAAGTGTGCAGTCGAAGGGTTAAAAAAGCTGCACTCAGACGCACCAAAAATAAAAATAAACGTACAGAGGCGCGTACAAATAAAGGGTGTCTCAAAATGACCTGATACTTTTAATTGCGCGCCATTTTTTTTGTGGCGAATGTAGAGTACTAATCTTGGACAAGTGGCATCGGGAAGTATGGAGGTTTAGTCATAGAGAATTACACGATCGAGCAACTTCTAGAAATTGTTATTTGCTGCATTGTTACTGCATAATTATTGCAGACATAGTTTCATGGTCGTGTTATCTCGCGCCGCGGCGATGTGAATTGGCCATCAAGATCGTGCGATTTGACGCCATTGGACTTCTTTCTTAGGGGTTTTCTGAAAGGAAAAGTGTATGCCAATGATCCACAGACCATTCCGGAGCTCAAGGAAGCTATTGGACGCACCATTAAGGGGTTACACCTAGTATGAATTTTTGAAAAAATCGTTTTTTCGTTTTCGACCGATTCTTATACTATAACCTTTCGAAAATATTCTCTGAAAATGTCAAGTCGGTCCGTTGAAAATTGGGGGAGTTAAGAGCGTTTACAGGTAGATCCGCTTGCCGCTTTACCGTTACAGGTAAAAACTTTAAACCGCGTTTTTCTCGGAATGACTTTTTCAGAATCGGTGACCAAAATATCGCAAAAACGACTAAACCGATCTGCTTCAAATTTCACAAAAAAAATTTGTGTATCAAAAGGCAGTCCTTAAGGGGCTATACCAGTGTGACACTTTCAAAAAATCGATTTTTTCCTTTTTCGACAGCGCATACGTTCAAGAATATGAGATGAGATTTTTATACTTTCAAGATTTTTGTACTATCAAGAATATGAAATGAGATTTTTCAAATTTGCTGACATTGTAACTCAAAGAGCAATTATCCGATTGACTTGAAATTTGAACTGAGTACTCTTGAATATATTTACTCTGCAATGACGTGGGATATTTTTGATTGGATGAAAATTGACGATTTAGCATTGAAAAAACGACCATTTTATAAGCAAGAAAAGACTTTTTTTCATAACTACGCCATTTTGTTAAATTTTGATATTTTTAGAAAATCCAACGTCATTGTACAGGAGATATCTTCCAGTTTAACATTTTTTCCTTTTTCGGTTTCAGCTATTCAATCGACCGGAATCATGTCAGCAGTGGAGAAACTTTTTTTTTCCGCCTCCGAAGGCAGCGCATACGCCGCTTGGATCTCAATATTTTTCTATGAAAAAATTATGTAATATAGGTCGAATATAGCCAAATATATTCTTAATTTTCAGAAACATTTAATTCAGTACTTTCCTTCCAAAAAATTCCCGAAAATCACCCACATTTTCAGCGTTTACACTGATATATCCTTAACCGAAGGATTTATTTTTTCAATGCATACTTTTTTTTATGTCAAGAAACATAGTGCTTTGTCACCAAAATTTCGACGATCACTTTTGATCGGCGACCATTTTTTTTTAAACATTATTTTATTGAATCCTTCGATTAAAGACTAGATAAAACGGTACAAAAACTAAATTCATTTGGTTCATTGATTTCAGATGATTTGTTCCCGAGCAGGAGTGGTCACCGCGAAGGACCTTTTTTGCACAGCGGTCCGTGCAATTTACTGTATCTCCGTCATTTATAAATATTTCCCAATAAAACAACTGTCAAAGATACTTGAAATGATACCCTTTACTATGAAAAAAGTTTAAAACTTGCACCCATTTCCCAAAAAAAAATTCACGAAAACACCTCTTTTTTCCGGCCGCGAACTAGGTGTAACCCGTTAATGAAATTAGTCGGCAATTATGCCGAAATGTTATTGAACATTTCGTCAAAAGAGTGAACGTTTGCAAACAGGGACGAGGCAGCCATTTATCGGATATTGTGTTCCACTTCTAACCCCCGTGTTTGTACCTTACATCAAAATGAAAATATTCGTGCTATTCAAATGAATAATTCGTTTTATTAATGAATTAAAATGTCAGGTCATTTCGAGACAGCCTATGTATAAGTGTGGTTAGAATAAGTATTCGCGAAGACATTGTTTCTTCTTCGTTCTCTGGATGTTGTTGGTGTGCTGCTGGTCTGTTGGTTGTGCCGATGAACAGTACGGTATTAGTAGTGGTTACAAGTATTATTTGGCACAAAGTGGAAGTAGTAGTAGAGGTATTAGTAGTATTAGTATAAATAGTTTTGTATCGAGTCTCACTTGAATCGCGAGTTGTCGCCAAGATCTATAGATGCCTGGGGGTGTGTCAGCTGAGTAATTCTGCTTTGCAAGTTTCTTTTTTTTTCTTTATTTCTTTTTTGTTTTTTTCCCTTTCTCTCATACCCTTTCATTCTTGTTTGATTGTAATTTAAATATGTATTTTAAGTTTATGTCTAGTTAGAGATGGCTTACCGCCTTGCTCGTCCAGCATTACGAGGGTTTTCATCCCGACCTCATGGCCCTAAACAGGTAACCGACCAGTAAGAGTGACGTCAACATGAAAAAAGGGATTCACCGCTGCCACCGTTGAAGATCCCTCGCTCGAACGCGCACACACTTTTCTTTTTTTTTCCTCTCTCGCCTCTCTCGCATTCTCCCTCACTCACGCTCTCTGTCTCGCTTTTGCTTTCTCTCTCGCGCTCTCCCTTGGCACGGCTGAATCTTATTGTAATTATCGTAGGACGTTCGATGCACGCGCGGCAAACACGTGCCTCAATAACTTGAACATTATTCATTGCAGTTACTCGTTGATAACGCTGATGACGTAATTCGTCGTTGATCAGAATTGTATTGGAAGGTCAAGTGTGACATTCGCGATGTGACGAAACTACTTGAGTTTCGGGGGAAACACTTTTAGTCGAGGAATTTTTTTGCCGATTTTCGTGATTTTTTTTTTAAAGAAAAAATATCTTCAACATTTTTTATCCTTTCAAGGAAAGGTCGCAAGGTCGAATTCTCAGATTTCGACGAAATTTGGCATGTTTGTGGAATTGGTAAAAAAAAGCGACATGTATTTTTTCATATCTGCGGAACCCGATTTTTAAGGGGTGAAAAGCACCCTCGAAAATAGGGACGTTTTTCGTTTTTCGTCGATAACGATTCAACGGTACGATATATGAAAAAATTTCAAATTTCAACAACGTTTATTTTTTCGTGTACTATACATTGAAGTTGAGAACGATGCGGATACCAATAAATTTCAAACGAAAAACACCCCTATTTTCGAGGGTGCGTTTCATCCCTTGAAAATCGGGTTCCGCAGATATAAAAAAATACGTGTCGCCTATTTTTACCCATTCTACAAACATGCCAAATTTAATCCAAATCGGAGAATTCGACCTCGCGACCTTTCCTTGTTAGGCTGTTTTATTACTACTTTTGCCTGTTACATGATATTTTTTTTATTGATCTTCAAAAATAGCCGAGGTATGGCACGGTCTTTCAAACTGCATTTTCAAAACTGGCGTGACGTATAGCTAAAAAACTAATTGACCGATTCTGATGAAATTTTGTGCGAATCTTTCTAACCTTATTGCCTCAAACATGGACCTAAATATTTAAAAAAATAAAAAAAAGTATTCTTTTTATTGGAAAATGTAGGCATTTTTTTCAAAAAATTAAATCTTTTGTTGTAATAAATAATATCAGGATTGTAGTTTAATACGAAGAACTTTTATTCAACACATGATGGGAGTACTCGTTTATGGAACAACGATCTCTGATCTTCTGCCCATTTCGCTCGCTTTCTTCTCTCTTCTCCCCACTCACACGTCGCTCATTCTCCTTCCATTCGCACACGTTTCCTTCGTTCTCTCCGCGCGAAATTTTCAAATCAAAATATGCCCACACTTTTTTTTATTCAATTCGTACCGTTTCAACGATTTTCCACATTTCTCACTTTTCCTTGGTTCATATTTCGCGTACGAGTGTTAATGAAAGAAAAATCTTCGTTGGTATTTTTTCAGATCAATCCCGTCCAAGCCACGTGTGACGCCGTGTGACAATATCCGCCGCAGCCCCTTTAGAAGACGGTGCCATACCTCCGCACATTTTTAAAGACCAATAAATAAAAAAAATACCACGTTACAGCCAAAAGTAGTAATAAAACATACCCTGAGTCTCAAAAATGTTGCAAAAATCTTTCTTAAAAATAAAAATCGTTCCAATCAACGATGTTTTGCTCGCCTAAAGTTATCTCCTCCCCCCTTAAGGGAAGCGACGATTCCTCGAGAATCGTACAACGTTAGAATGCTCGATAGCATGAAAAAATAAAATAAAAAATAAAAAACAAAATGATAAATCACCGAATCGATTCTCTATTGCACGGCACTATAAGCGCAGACGCGACCAAACAGCTATACTCTTCAATTAATCACGCTTCTAATAGGCATCTCGTACGTTATCGAACAAATATGGCAAGATTGATTAAAAAAAAAACAAAAAGCGGAGGAATGGATATTTGGACCAAATCGCACTGCAGGCGCGCGACGAAGACGAGCGAGGGGGCGAAAACGTGGCTGCGTGATTACGATAAGCACAACAAGAATCACCTCCGATACAGACATTATTCAATTGTCCCGCGTTTTTCTTCTTTTTTTTCTATACATTTTTTCACCAAAAACACTCACTACGACAGATTCATTATTATCATTATATATATATATATATATATATATATATATATATATATATATATATATATATATATATGTTTTGAGGATATGGGAATTTTGTTCTAAAACAAGGACGTGACACAACCGATGCTGGCAATCGATACATCCCTAATGGGAATATCCGCTACGTTGAACGCAAACGCGTTACGCTCGAAACAAAAAAAAACACCCTAAACTGGCAAATCTAAGCTAAATTGCAATATGATTGAAAAAAAAATAGTTTCACTTTGACTGGCCGGAAAATGTCATCTGATGGATGGAACAAGAAACCGGAACTGCAACTGCACGTTTATTTCTTTCTTTTTCTTTTTTTTTTGTCGAAAAGAAAAAATAGACGACGAGTGATCGAGCGAGAGACGAAGATTAATACAGGTCAGAGAAGGACGGAGCAAGGAGAGAAACAGCATGCTGTACTAAATCGAGATAAAAGTGCAAGCTTCGTAAATCGTGAATGGTTCATCGACGAAGATTAATGGAAGCCGCGCAAGCGTCGTCGTGTTATTTTTTTTTCCGGCTATATACACACGTATAGCCGTAGAGAAAGGAAGACAAGAGAGAGCAAAAAAAATAGAAAAAAAAACAGGAGTCGCACATATGAATCGATTGACGAAATAATATTGAAAAAGAGGATTTTGAGAAAACAAAAAGGAGAAAAAAAGGAGCTTACCGCCTTGGTGGTCTAACATCATCAGGGTATTTGCTCCAACCTCCTCGCTCTACGATGAAAATCGACGAAAATTGTCGAAATCGAAACGAAAGATGATATTTCATTGAGACGCGCTTATAACTGCGAAAGTAATACAGAAGGCACACCGCGTGTCTTGCCAGGAAAGCATTTATTTTCATACGTGCACACATCCACGTGTGTGTATGTATGTTTGTCGTGGCTCTCTTTATCGGTGGCTTTCCAGTCAGCCATGCACGTACATTTTTTCGAAAATAAACGCTTCGATATATACACGGTAAGCTTTTGACCCCAAACCCAAACAAACCCAGAACACATTCTTATATATATACATATATACAGCGTGTTAGTTCTACCTCTTAGCTCTACCACCCGAAATAACTCGGTTATTATCGACGTCACAAAATAATGTTCCGGACGAAAGTTGTACGGTGTGAAGGGGGCCATCAAATGCGACCATTTTTTTTTTCGTTGCAGGCGCTGACACACAGTGAAGGTTACCTCCACTTTTTTAAATAGAATGGTACATTTTTTTCCACGATTTTGTGGAGCACCTCAAGCGGCATAAAAAACATCCGGGGGTCGAAGTCGTTCAAGGTCATTCAAGGTCAGTATCGATGGTACAAATCTAAATATCTCGGATCACTGACTTAGTAGTGATTCGAGATATTTACATTTGTATTTCATTTTAATGGGTGACCTTGAATGACCTTGAACGACATTGACGCCCTAATGATTTTTATGCGGCTTGCGGTGCTCCACAAGATGGTTGAAAAAAAATGTACCATTCCATTAAAAAAAGTGGAGGTGTCCTTCACTGTGCGTCAGCGCCTTCACCGAAATAAAAAAAAATTGGTCGCATTTGGGGGCCACCCTTCACACCGTACAACTTTTGTCTGGAACATTTTTTTTGCGACGTCGATAATGACCGAGTTATTTCGAGTGACAGAGATAAGTGGGACACCCTGTGTATATATATACACAGGGTCTCCTGTTATGAACGGATAATCCTGCAACTGTCGATTGATCAGATCATGTCCTGCTATATGCTGGAATTGCAGTTTAGTAAAAGTTCTACGGTTTTCAATGCTTTTGGTTTTTCGCATGCCATTTCTACAAATTATAACTTTTTTTGACCTGGTTTTGTAAAAAATACTCTTCGTTATTTGTTTTATGTAGAAAAGTCTTCTTTTCAACCTTAAATGTTAAGGAGACTTTATGAAAAAAGATCTTATGCGGAATTTTCATACAAACCAATTCTGACTTCGATAGCCTGCGGTGTGAAAAAAATGTACTACGCATATCGTGCCAATTACTTTTAAACGTTGCTTAGTTATCGTCGATTCATATCATTTGTAGAAATGGCATGCGAAAGTGAACGAAACTTTTTTTTTCTTTTTTTTTTCAAAAAATAACATATGGCACTTTTACTAAACTGAAATTCCAGCACACGATTTGACCCACCGACAGTCGCAGGATTATCCATTCGTAACAGGACACCCCGTACATATCGAATACGCGAATTCTCGAAACTTTTCTACCAACAAAATCCGAACGATTCGCTACCATACGTGTCTACGAAACTACGATTACTTTCTAGGCAAGACGCACGGTTGCAAAATAATCAAACTACCATAATAAAAAATAAAACTATAAATGCAGCAACGAAAAATATTGTTCGAGTAAAAAAAAAATCAACAAAATAGAAACAAAAAAGTTATCGAAATTCGTACTGCATCGAATACTCTCAGACGACAGACATTTACGAGAGGTATTTTGAGATTTAAGCGTCGGGGAACGAGACGGAAATTGAATACTCGGAAACGGACGTGGAAAGGACAGTATCGTCAGGACCGATTGCCTGCTCGAACGCTCACAGAATTAAGGCGCAAAAAAAAATGTCGAGCACAAACGCTTCGTAAGAATTTGATCGAAACGAAAGTCTCTCGAATCACGAGTCGCAAAAAAAATAATTAAATTCCTTCTCCGTAAGTTTGTGACTCGCTCGATCGGCAACGGTCTCGACCGGGACGGGGAAACAATCGAAAATATATTCTAATCGGAAATATTCAGCGCATACCAAACGATACGTGGCAATCGATCAACTGCGTGTAAATATCCGAGGAAACGCTCGGCACTGATTTCGCCTACTGATGTACAACACGATTTTTAATAAACAAAAAAAATAATAACAACAAAAAACCAAAACTCGGGATACCGCTGACAGGAGAAAAAAAAATGTTCAAACGAGCAACGATTACGTTCGCAGCACTTATCGGGGGGTGCTGACGAAATGATAGTATACAAAAATGATACATAGGGCCGTTGGATACCTTGGGTCACCGGGGCCTTATGATGGCTTCTCGCCTATGATATTTCTTTCAAATTACGAATTTGCGACCGAGCATTCGTTATTCCACCTCGATCGATGGCAAATTCATTGCGTGACGATAATCGGAACGGCGTACACGACGATGACGTAAACGAAGAAGAAGAAGAGGAAGAAGAAGAGATGAGTGGCGGCGATGACGAAGAAGAAAGAGAAGGAAGGCAAAGTTGTGGTCCGCGATAAGTGATGTGAGAAAATTGAGATTGAGCACACACACACGTTTTTCAAAAGGAAACAAATAAGAGGACAGAGATAGTGTGTGCAATTTGTGAACTTGAGAAGGAGAGAGGCGTGAGAAAGGAGAAAGGTACTACATGTGTCTACGTATACATACATATATATATATATATATATATATATATATATATATATATATATATATATATATATATATATATATATATATATACATATACATATATATATATATATATATGTATATATGTATATATGTATATGTATGAAACGCACGAAAGGCATATACTAATTGCATATATAGTATCAATGACAAATGTGCAGACATACATCCACCGCTAAATCAAGTCCTTTTTGCCATTTAACACGGATCGTAAGCGACACAGCTGCACGAATCTTGCCTCAGTCTACAAACGTGTGCGTACACAAACATATAGTGTATCGATGTATCGTAATACATACACCGAGATAATTGGATTATCGATTTTAATTCGCATCGCGCAAAAAGTATTTGTATATGTGTGAAAATATATATATATATAATTGTAAAAGTATTTGTATACTTGTGAAAGTATTGGTATAATTGAAAAGCATTTATATTGTAAACGTTTTTGTATACTTGTAAAAGTATTTGTATACGTGTAGAAGTATTTGTATAATTGTAAAAGTATTTATATAATTGTAAAAGTATTGGTATACTTGTAAAAGTATTCTTATCCTTGTAAAAGTATTTGCATACCCGTATAACAATATTGATATACTTGTAGAAGTGGATAAACTTCTTTTATTTAATGTATACCCTTGTGGGCGTTTTACATTTCCCCCTTTCTTTCTTCCTTTACAGAGCTTCTTATTATTAGACATCCAAAAAAAAAAAACATTAATCATATTATCGATGCGCTTCTTGCGTTTGTGCAACTTTCTTCCCCGCTTTTTTTGCCTTCCTTCGCTTTCCTTATCTCTGTCCCCCTGGCCCCTTTTTCCTCGCCGCATTCTCAAATTGCCTCGCAACTACACACATCTCTTCTACTAAATCCTTTCCCTCTAGTGCCTTCCTCTACCCTCCGTTTGGTTCCCTTCTTTGCTGCTTTTCCCACTCTTCAAATTTTCTATGGGCCTGCACATCCATTATTTTCTTGGCCTCCTCGCACTCCCAAATATGTGCCAGAGTTTCCTCTGCTTTTCCGCATACTCTACACATTGTGTCTTTGAAACCCTTTTCTGCTTCTCTCCCCACACTCCCGCATCTCAATCTAGCCCACATTTCCCTGATCTCTCCCCTTGTTGTTCCTTTATCCCAATAGCCTTCCATTCCCACCTCTTTTTTCCTTTCTTTATATTCTATGCAGAAATTGGACCGGCGCATCTTTTCCCACATTCTCTGCATTTCTTGCTCCGCCAACTTCTGTACCGCTCTTCCGGCCTTCCTCTTCCATTCCTCTTTGTTGCCTCTTCTTATCGTCTCTCTTATCTGCCCCTCTCCTGCTTGCTCCATTGCCGCCTTCATTTCTTCGACCCATTTGCTTCCGCCGTTGCTCATTAGCCCTCTCGCTTCCTCCATCAGGCATTTTATCGGCCGTCTTTCTTCCTCCATCTCTATGACTTTGCCGATGCAGTCGCCCGCCCGTTTTCTCATCACTATATCCACTCCTATACATCCTGCCTCCATTTTCCAGATGTACTCCGGCGTATTTCTTCTCAGTCCCATAGCCATCTTCGTGTGCCTGGCCTGTGCTCTCTCTGCTCTCGCCCTTTTTTCCACCCCCATACTTCCACTCCATACAACAACCCGCTTCTTGCTATTGCTTCCGCTATCCTCAACCTGTCTGTCAGTCTACCTATTCTCGCTCTCCTTGCAATTCCCCAGGTTCCGTTTGCTGCTTTCCTTATCTTGCTTTCCACCATCTTCGTGTGCTTCTCGAAAGTTTCCGGTCGAGAAGTATACTCCCAGATATTTAAACTCGCTCACTATCTCTAATTTCTTTCCGTCTATCTCCCAATCTTTCTTTTTCTTCTGTCATCTCCCTTTCCTAAAAATCGTTACTTTTGTTTTTTCAATATTGATCGCCAATTTGTTTCGCTTCACGTACTTCTCCAATTCCCTCAGCATGTCTCTTAAACACTCCCCCGTATCAGCCACCAGTGCTACATCATTCGCATACTTCAGGGCGTACATTTTTTCTCCTCCTATTACCGTGCCTCCCTCCTTTCTTCTTTTCCAGCCTTCCTCCATATCCTCGATAAACAGGGTGAATAGTGTAGGGCTCAGTGCACACCCCTGCCTGACTCCTCTTGTTGTCCTGAACTTCTTCGACACCCTCTCCGCTGTTATGACCTCGTTTTGCGTATCCTTATAGATCTTCTTAATCATTTCCTTCCTCTAATTCCTGCTCATCCCAATTTCCTCATCATTCCTTCTCTGTCCGCTGAGTCGAACGCCGTCCTCTACTTGTAGAAGTAATTGTATAATTGTAAAAGTATTTATGTAATTGTAAAAGTATTTGTACAATTGTAAAAGTGTTTGTATACTTGTAGCAGTATCGGTACACTTGTGAAAGTATTGGTATACTTGTAAAAGTATTTGTATACTTGTAAAAGTATTTGCATACTTGTAAAAGTATGTGTATCCTTGTAAAAGTATCTGTATACTTGCGAAAGTATTTGTATAATTAGAAAAAAGTATTTTTATACTTGTAAAAGTGTTTGTATACATGTAGATGTATTTGTATAATTGTAGAGCCCAAGTTCAAAAGAGAAAAAAATCAACGACGTTCCACACATCTCGGAATCTCCGCGACGTGCGTACTTTGGCCGCAGGATTTCGCGATATTCTCATGAATTCACAAATAACCTTTCACCGTGCACACCGATTCAGTCGACTCGGAAAAACAAATTAAAATAAAAGTTTAATATCCACGACGTGTGCAAGTTTGCATCGTTGGAATGCAACGAAAATTCTTTTCTTTTACTCTCTCAATTCTTCATTTATATTGCAAGCCAAAATCGCTTCATGCAAATTTAGATTGCAAATTTCAAAGGAGAATACTTTAAAACTGTGTTTTTCGTACTCCAAATTTGGCCAGTAGATTTGGGCTTTTCGCAAATTTATTTTCATTATATTCCAACGATGCAAACTTCAGCATCACTAATATCCCGAACTTCAGTCGGTAAATTGATGGCTCTTCGGTCCAACCGAAATTCACTTCCGGTCCGACGACATGAATCGAGGCCAAGAATTTTTTTCTTAAATTCCCTGTGAATTTTCCCTCGACCGCAGAAGGCAGAAAAATGGAAGAATTGACCTTCGAACCCAATTTGATCTCGGTGGATGTCTGGTTGAGATGAAAAAAAAAACGCACAAGAGAAGAAAAGATCGTCAACACACGTTCGTGGACAGAGCAGTAACGATGCAGTGTGTACACAAATTCGGGCGACGAAAGCGTCGTTCGCAAAGCTCATCTACGAGGCGTGGACAAAGACGTCCCAAAGAAATAATATTAGTCACACCGACAATATGCGATGCGCCTAGGAAAACATGAGTTGGAAAGAAAATATGCACACTAAGAGAGAAGGGACATGGGCGAGGATGGGAGGGGGGGGGGGGGGGTGTTGATAATCGATTGGAAATTGATAATTGATCGTTCGAGAAAAGAGAGGAGATTCAGGGATATTGCGTTTGAAACAACCCAATGAGCTACGGTGTCCAGCTCTTGTAGTGATGTGATGTATCTCTGGTGGTGGTAATGATGGTCGGTGGTGGTTGCGGTGATGCTGGTTGTGATCTCGCTATGTGTGTCTTTGTGTGGGTCTGTTATTTTCTTTTGTGACAGTGACGAAAGAGGATTTTCAACGGATTTTGCCAAATAAGAAAGTATAAACAAACAAAAAGAATGCGAATGTCGAAGAAAATCAATTCGCTCGACTGTCGAAAGTGGAGGAAACGAAGAAACGTATGGGGAAAGCCTCGATCGTTCTTTTGCTGTGCGAGAATTTAGCCGATCAACGATGTATCCGATCAAAGATGGCCACTTTTCGAATAACGATACTATATATATTCTTCTTCTTCTCAACAATTACGACAATCCGTAATAATTTATTGCACAAAATCGAACAAAAATTATTCCTCGTGATCAATTATTCGAAAATATTATCCGACTGAGATTCATTCGTGTCGAAATGTGCCCACTTCTGGTCAAGTTTACAGTCGAGTTGGCTCGGCGATATATACGTATAATGACGTTGAATTTTACCTCGTTGGAATGCAAGGATTTTTTTGTTCTTTTTTCTTTCCTATATTCTTATGCATATCCAAAGACTTTTTTGGAAATTTAAAGTCGTAAATACTACTAAGAATACGCAAGGACATGATATTCAGACCCAACAAACAAATTTGAACAAAAAGAAAGAATGAATTTTCGTTGTGTTTCAATCATGCAAACTTCAACATCACTATATATGTGTTCGTAAAAATATATACGAGTGTCTATACGGTACATGTGATACATATATATATGTAAAAAAAGGGGTTGTTTGCCTCGCTGTCTATTAAACCGACGGACGCACTTACAAACGTGACAATCGCAGTGGTATTCATTTTATTTCTGTTTGTTTGTCTATATGGCCGTATGTGACGAATTGCAAGGTGACCAGATTATCCGGAGTTGCGGATTGTGTGCTTCCATTCCGAGACCTGCGAGACTTGTGTTTTCGCCACTTTTGTGTTCCGTACTATTTCGATTTTTCTCTTCGCTTCGTTATCTGGATAATCTAGGGCCCTTGGATTACAGAACAACGCAGTCCAGCAAGCACTTATGAATACAGTCTAATTAACGAGAAGTCTTTCCGCAGCCCAAAGCTAATATATATAATTATACGTCACGTATGCGCAATATATTATTAATATTATAACATAATAATAATAATAATAATAATGCATATATATCAGTACCGTCCAGACTCGGAAAAACTTCTTTTCTTGTTGTACAGATCACTTGAATTTGTTGTTCGCAATGTAGCAGTAACTACGTTTTTTGCTCGTGTCGGCGGGACTGATGACGAGATATCGGGGAATTTCGACGGGGGGGAGGAAGTAAAACGTCGAGTTTACCTTATTCCTCAATTACTCTAATGCTTCCATCAACCAACCTACCAATCCACAACCTTCACATAGTCCGGACCATACACGAAGGAGAAAAGCGTGTGTTGCAAAACCTCATTGTTCGTCTTGTCCCGTTTTCGTTTTTTTTCTCTTTCATTGTTCTCTGGACATCGCAAAATTGCATACTGCGGATTCTTTCTCTCTCTCTCCCTCTTGCAATCTCGCGGTTTTTTTTTCAAAAGAATATTGCGCATCCGCGATCGCTCCTCCACGATAAATTTCTCGACGTGAGAAACGAAAGAAAAGAAAAACTTACGCCCTTACTGTAGGAACGCGTACAATTATCGCGTTATATTCTCACTGATGAAATTGGCTCGACCATCGATCGTGTCGACGGATAATCGATCAGTGATAGAAACAAAAAAGAGATCGATCGAAAACGACGAAAAAAATCGCGGCTATGTGGCGAAAAATGGAATCAATTCTTGCAGTTAATTCTCGTCGACGCATCCATTATGCGTGAACACGATCGTATTCGTAAAATCTAAAGAACACAGAGGATAAAAAAAGAATTGAGAAGAAGCGGCGTCACTTCCGGTTTGTGATATCGTAAGATGATGAGCAACAACTGTGGGAGGAGCGTGAGTGTGCATTGGGCATATATATATATATATATATATATATATATATATATATATATATATATATATATATATATATATATATATATAAATCGAAAAAGGAAAAAAACACCAAGGAAAAACCAATCGAAAAAGTAAAACGAGAAAAACGAAAAATTGGTCAAGTCCTTCTTTCTTTTAGTATAGTATTAGAGGGATTAACTCACCTCCCTGGTCGTCGAGAGCGACCAGAGTGCGGATGCCAGCCTCCTTGCTCTATGTACGACAGATGGAGGCAGCAAAACACACACAACCACCACGAGTGTTAAAGAGTCGGCAGGTATATTCGTATATAGTATATCGTATACGGTATAAAGTATATAGTATATAGTATAGTATTCAGTTTGGTTAGTATATATGGTATAGGGTAAGTATATTTGGTAATGGTATATATTGGGTGGAGAGAGAGCTCAGAGTTCGATTATAAAGCATTCTCGTTACGGCATATATGCATATATATACATATCATTATAAGCGTCCTTTCGTTTTATCGCGAAATTGCCACGATTCGAACCTCAACGAGAGTCAATGAATTACGAAAAAAAAAATCAACGAAAGAAAAAATACGGCGTATGAGCAGCGGTGGAATCGTTTTTTTTTCACGATAATAACCGAATGATAAAATGAAAATAAGACATTTCGAATGATTTCGAATTACGGTCCAACCTCTCATGTTTTAAGGTCCTGGTACGGGGCGCGTATTCTCAATATGTGCGCCTTCCGATCGTCGACGTAGCACGTGCAGGTAATGTGACCGGTAAATTTTGGTGCGATGGTAATATTACCGGGCAATGTTTCGAGCGGGTTGTAGATATCGCGGACAATTCTTGCGGAAAGTGGTGAAATTACCGGCGAACTTTACAGACGTCGGTAATATGACCGGTAATTTTTTGGAGCGTTTTGGTAATAATAATAATATCAGCGGGGAAGCGCTGATATTACGGACTTCGGTAATATAACCGGCAATTTTTGGCGTGGTAATATAACCGGTAATTTTTAGCGTGGTAATATGACCGGTCATTTTCGTGCGATGCGGTAATATTACCGGGCAATGATTCCCGCGGATTGTCGATATCGCGGACAATTCTTGCGAAAAGTGGTGAAATTACGGGCGAACTTTACAGACGTCGGTAATATGACCCGTAATTTTTGGAGCGTTTTGGTAATATGACCGGTTCTTTTTGTGCGATGTGGTAATATTACCGGGCACTGTTTCGCGCGCATCGTAGATATCGCCGACAATTCTTGTGGAAACCGGTGACATTACGGGCAACCTTTACCGACGGTAACATAACCGGTAATTTTTGGAATACATTGGATTTCTAAGCTTCAATATTTGAGTCGCGGTAATAATGTAATTGTCAACTTTTTCATCGCACTTAACCGTAAGCGGTCATTTTTGGATTTGACTGGATATATAACCGGTAATTTTCGGATCACTCTGAAAATGTAACCCGCAATATTTCGCGATGTACTGGACATATAACCGGTCGCTTTTGGATCACGCCGGAAATGCCAGCGTGAATTTTTGGTTCGCCCTGTAATTGCGAGCAATGAGTTTCGGATATTATAGGTAATTAGCAGCCACCGGTAACATTACCAAGAACTTCCACGTACACGGGTAATATTACCGATAACAAACTTTACCGGTTATTTTGCGGGCAATTTGCTCGCAAATCGAATACATTGCCGGAAGTTTTCGTGCTACGCGGTCATATGACCGGATATACATTTACACACATGAGAAGTTCGACCGTAATTAACTTGTCATGCTCAATATCAATGTGCGTCATTGCTAATTATTGATGCAATTTACTTTAACATTGTGACAAATAATTCATAATTATTCGTTAATTCGAACAGTGCTTTCTTGAGAAATAATTACAAAATCTACGACCCGACAAACAAATCGAAAAAGTTTCACGTGATGGACAAGTTGTGGATTATAGGCAATCGTACGGGAATTGGAAAACGCAGATGAAGGCACGAATTATTCGTTTATTTTTAACTCCACGTTAAACGCGAGTGTCCCCGCCCTAACCATCCCGCCGGTATTTGAAGTTTTGTCAGTGTTTATATATAGTGTCGTTCAGCCATACCTACTGATATTCATCGATCGGCACTGCATGCTGCTAACTTCGAGCTACGTTATCTCGTTGCGTGTTTTCTTTTTTTTTTTCTTCATTTTATACATCGACGATACTGTTTCGTTTTTTTTTCGCGAAAAAAGTGTCTAGCCGCGATTTTTTTAGAAATTCCTTCCAAGACCCGGAGACAAGCGGCAAAATAAATAAAAAATATAAAATAAAATCAAGAGCTTTATTTTTTTCAGATATAGTTACGAATAATTATTCTCGAAAATGAGACGAAACGATGCGACCGTACGAGACTGACGCTCGTTTTGTAAATTACGGTGAATAATGACAGGCACGGAGAATTAAATAGACAAAATAAAATTGCAGCTTTTATTTCCTCACAGCCATTTCCCGAAATGCTCATCTCATGGAATTGTTTCGAACGGTTACCCAGCGTTGCGTATTTTTTTTTCTCGAGTGAACAATCGTGTTAAAAAAAAACCGGATTATATCTCAGACGAGAAACCGGTGCTTCGAATAAGTCCCGAGAAAAAATTGCATCGCGAAAACCTTCGAAGAGCTTTTTTTCGTAACAAAGAACGGAATTGTATAAATTTAAGGGGTTACTCCACTCTAGAGGCCGAAAAATAGGCTTTTTGGGGATTTTTGTTTTCCAGATAAACCACAAAATAAATGGAGATTAGGCCATTTTGAAATTAATCGCTTCAAAAAAATTATGGTATACAGACACTGATATGTATGATAAAAACCCTTTTTCGTAATCTCGATTTATTTCGTAGTTTTTTCTGAAAAAAAAATCCCCAAAAAGCTTATTTTTTCAGCCTCTAGAGTGGCCCAAGGCCTTAAAGGGAAAAAAGCCACATTCGTTCGCGTTCGATCAAAATTACCGGAGTGTCGCGAAGTGACGAAAATAAATAAGCGAATTGGTCAATGACCGTCGACGACCTTCGACGAGATCGACGGATCGGAGAGAATTGCAAAAATCGGCCGTGGCTCGCGCGAAAACGGAAAAAGAAACGATGGATTGCGAGACAGGAAAAAAAATCGATCGCGATAGACACGAGAATTTTTTTTTGTTCCCAATCGAACGATAAATACTACGCGACATTTGTTTTTTTTAAGTTGTTTATTTATTTGGTTTTTTGTTAATATTTTAATGACCGCACGATGCACCATCGAACGAGACCGCTAACACCAACAGCAGTTGCGCAACAGTCATTAATCACAAAAACAACGACAACAACAAACACATCAACAGCAGCAACAACAACACCAAGGCGTAGATAGCGATGGCAGTTTTCTTTTTTCTCTCTGTTTCCTTTCCTATTTAATTTTATATTTGGTTTCTTTTTTTTTAATTATCGCACGTTGCGGACCACAGAAGAGTCGCGATATTATATTGACTCGCGTGGGCGCGTGAGTCTTCGAGAAGATTTTTTGCACACGTAAGGGACGATCGATGCGATCAGAGCCAAGGCTATGGAATTTTCCAAGTCGTACGGCTTTGAGCGGAACTGACGAACCGCGAGGGCAATCGAATTCCGGCAAATAAAATCCCCAGTATTGACCCAAACAAACCCAAACATTTGCCTCGGCGGAATAATTGCGAACGAAAAAAAAAAACCAAATAAACGAAGACGGTTGATGGCAATTTCTAAAAATAGACGAATCTTCGCGTGTTACTAATAAAAAAAAAAACTTTTTTCTAAAAAGCTTCCGGTAATTCTTTAGATAAGTGACTTTTCCAAAAAATATTATCGGATGTCTCCGATAAAATATTATTTATTGGGTTATTAATGATAATATTCAGTCAGGGGAAGCTGAATATTTTCATCAACATCAATTTTTAATGAGCATAAAATCGTTCAAAGTAGTTTCGACTTTTTTAAACATCCAATATAGGCGTCGAAATGTTCAAACATGCCCTATTTTATCACGTGTTTCCGCGAACTTCAAAACCCCATGGATTTTTATGGGGAGAGAATTTCAGCTTCCCCTGAATGAATATCATCATTTATAACCCAATTAAAAAAAAATAATTAAAATTATTCATTTATAACCCAATTAAAAAAAAAATAAAATGAGCAAATAGCAAAAATAATAATTTTAGGCTCTTTTTCGGAAAAGTCACTTATCTAAAGAATTAACAAGCTTAGCTTTGAACTGGTATGAGGCTCGATTAATTTTTCGACCCCTATTATTGAGGGGGCTCTTTTCGTCCGGAATTCTACAAACGCCCAAAAAATATTTTCTTTCCATCATGATAAATTAAAAGTGCCCAATGTAAATGTCCTTTTTACTTAAAAAAAATATATATAAAAAACACGCGCGCTCAATCCCCCGACAATCTCAAATATTCGGGAGCTCGTCTGTGGACCTTCCGCAACTCCGTCGAATTTACTCGTCTCTTTAACTATTTATATATATATATATTTTTTTTTAACATTTCAATCATATTATTATTCGCCGTCTTTTTTTCTCTCTCGTTTATCCTTCAATTAAAATACTCATTATCGTGATTACTTTGTTCTTCGTTTCCATTTATTCTACGACAAAACAATCTACGTTACGTAACTTCGACGTTACTTAAGGTCAGGTCATTTTCTGCGAGAAACGTGTGGACGAGGCTTTGCGCTGCGGGGTTAAGCCGCCCTTCTCAAGATAACGCGCGAATCTATAAAAGTAGTAGCCAGACAGAATTCAATTGGACGGACAGTGGGGGAAATCACAGTGAGATAGACAGCGACAAGGCAAGGGCAGGGGGGGGATCTCGGTGGAGAGGTCGGAGAAAGAGTTATACACGAGTAAACGGTTATATGTGCTACGGACCCATTCTCCTAGGCATACGCAGCCTTTGACAGACAGTATATATATAGAGAGATATAAAAAGAGACTGCCAGGATAAGACACGAAAAATGGTTGAGAGAAGAAAATAAATTAAGAATCTTTCATAAAATGACTTCGATGGAAAACGAAAACGGAAGAAAACCATCGAAACATACATATACATTACTATATATATATATATATATATATATATATATATATAAGTATATATTAGTGTATATGAGGTATTCCACGTGAATCCGGTGGACTTTTTCCCTGACCCCCGCCAATTCGATTTTTTAAAAATCTGATTCCATTGACTCTAAATGACACCCTGCATTTTTTTTCACCCTTTTCAAAACAACCCTTAGTGCAAAAAAAAATTCTCCGAAAAAACGCCCCGATTTAAAAATCTGAAAAAATTCCCAAAAATGCGCGATTATATATAAACATTTTCAAGCTATCACCCGCAGTGGAAGTATAATTTTTTCTGTGCTTTCTGAGCGATTAACGCTAAAAAAAATCCGAAAAATTCATGAACCGCTTACGTCGGGCGGATACTTCAATATTTTGATATCCACAATGAATTTTTTGACCATTTTTGAATAACCATTTGGTTATTCAAAGAAGGTAAAAAAATCATGTATTTTTCGAATTTTTTTAAACGTTAATCGCTCAGAAAGCGCAGAAACAATCATACTTCCACTGTGGGTGATAGTTTGAACATTTTTACATATAATCACGCATTTTTGGGAATTTTTTCATATTTTTAAATCGGGGCGTTTTTTCGGAGAAATTTTTTTTTATCTAAGGGTTGTTTCGAAAAATAAAAAAAAAACAAAAAAATTCTTTATACTTTCGGAGTGAATGGAATCAGATTTAAAAAATTAATCGAGTTGGCGGGGGTCAGGCAAAAAGTCCACCGGATTTACGTGGAATACCTTAATATAAGTATGTATAAGTATATATACGTGTATATAAGTATACATATATTATATATAATAGTATATGTATATGCATAAATATACTCGATCAAGTTAGTGCTGTGCATCAGACTATATATATATATATAGATATATATATATATATATATATATATATATATATATATATATATATATATATATATATATATATATATATATAATAGTGTTCATGACAAAACTACGATAGATCGCAAGAGATCGCGAATAGACAATAGATTTAATCAAGCTACAATGAATGAACGATCCAGAATTGTCGAGTGACGCGTCACGCGCGGAAAAACAAAGTCACATCGCCCGAACGAACCGAAACGAATAGCGAAGATTCCCGGAAACGCGGCCTTATGCGAAAAACATCTTTATCTTAATATCACTTATAGGGGAAGGGGGGGGGGTGTCTTGTATCAATTATATAAGCCAGTCTCCACCCTCTTTGGCCGACAAAGCAAAAACAACGAAACAATCTCGAATCTCTGCACAAAAGAGTCACGTTGGGAAAAAGAAAATGAGACGAATGGAAATTGAAAAAAAAAAGTAAGAACTTCCTAAAACTTCCTCGGGAATCCGCAATAACGCCACGTAGGCATGACATGCTTAGCTCTTTTCTTTCGTGGGGGAAGAGCAGGTTTTTTTTACTTTTGTCTCATCTCTTCATCGGGGACACGGTACGCTCGCAAAAGGACTTTTAGATGCTTTCGAAACAAAACGGATTTTTCGCTCAAATACCTCAGGAACAAATGAGAGCCGAGTCTCGTATACGTTTTTTTTTCTCGTTGTTCTTCGTTTTTCTTTTTTTTTTGCTTTTTTCTTTTCTTATTTTTCCTTGCAGACGAACGGATCGATGGGAATAGACGGACACGGAGAGAGAGATATACACAGAAGGTTTCAAAGAGACACAAAGACTGAGATCGCGAGTGGATAACGGCGAATGGAAATTGGGCGAACTTACCTCCTCGCATAGCGCCAACATTCTCCTCGTGCTGTCCAGCGACTGGAAGAGAATAAAAGAAAAACAGCGTTACCCATATTACTTCGGACAAGATATTTCGTTCGTTGCTGGTTCGTGGAATCAAAAGGGTTTCGCTAAAGGGACAAAGGAACGAGAGACGAGGACGAGAAAAAAGAAGGAAAGGAATGGGAGTATCGGTGATGCAATCGCGTTTCGGTGGAGATATCTTAGGGTTTCTTTTTGGCGAAAAAGTCGAAACGGTAGTTTGGTTTTTTCGAGATTGGGTAGGAAGAGAGGATACAATAGATGAAAATTAAGTAATTGGTACTTTAGTATCGTGATTGACAGTATCATTTGTGACTATACTTCACAACGATCACACGTTATGAGGGATGAGCTGTTTCATAATGAATATTTCTTTAAATTTGTTTGTAGGATTTTTTTCGAAATTTGTACCCTCAAATATTCCGAAAAATCGAAATTCCACAAATGAGGTGGTACAATATCTTCAGTGGACACAAACAAAAACTATTTTCCATTTTTGGCGGGTACTCGATCGATTTTAGTTTAGTGGGTACTCGATTGATGGTGTTGAAGTTTGCATCGTTGGAACGCAACGTAGGTTCTTTTTTACGTTTTATTTTTAATAGTTTTTGTTATAGATCTATATTGTAGTTATTTATATTGTTATGTTATTTATAGTTATTTATATTGTGTTATATTATAGGGTAAATATTCGGAAGTGTCACTCCTGTCAGAATCGAGCTGATTTTTTTTTGTGTGGTTTCTTACAGTTAAAAAACATCATATTTAATATTATTATGGCAGCGCATCAACAAGAACAATGTCAATAAATATTTTTCAAAGATTTTTTAAAAGATTTTTCAAAGATCACGTCGTCCAAATTTTGGGATATTACCACGAGCATCGCGCCATATTCTTTAAATATTTTGTGTATATAAGTACTCCCGAATCTGGATCGACCCAAACAAACAAACCCAAAAACATTATGCTCCATTAAAATATAACTTAATATAAGGTTTTATAATCATAAAGAATTGATAAAAAAATGTACAACCCCATTTGAGCGGGAGTGACACTTCCGAATATTAACCTATTATAGAACATCTTTTTTCTTATAGATTTATAAATCGCTAAATAAAGATCTAAAAAAATGGTTGAGAGATTTTTGTAGGCAAAACCTGCTAAAGAAAATTGAAGGAATTCAAAAATATTTTTTTTTCATTGCATGCCAACGATGCAAGCTTAAACCTCATCTCGATTGAATTTTTCCATCCCCCGAATCATTGCAAAAAGTCCAAAGGTGGAATGTTTTTTTTTAACCAACTGGGTTGTTTTTTCATCGCGTTGCAACTCTCGGGCGAATTTTACGCGTTGTTGTGCGCAAAGATGCAGACACTTTTAATTGGGAAAATAACAGCTGAGCATACGACGGTGACGAGCCAAACAAATATTGACTCGAGGGGACGATTGGTCGGTATGAGCGTAACGGAAACAAGGGAAGCTCGTTCTTCCCGCTCTTCCGCCCTCGTAGCGTACTCACCCCTTGTATACAGATACTTACTCTGCCCTGTACGGAGTACAAGATTTTCGGTAAAACATTTTTGTACGGAATATTTTGTGCTGAACCGTTTTCGGATACGGATGAATTGACACGAAAGGGAAATTAAGGTATTCCTTTCGCGGATGGCCGTATTATGTGGGGTGGTAAGGCCCTTCTCAATCATTGGTAAATTACAGTGGCGCTTAATAAAAATAAGTCACAATCAATTATACCCAACGATAAACTGGAATAAAAAATTCTGCGCAAATTTAGTAGATTTAGACATTTTCTCTGAACAATCGCGGCTACGAAAATTCTTCTGCTAGTCACAATTTTCTAAGTTTTATCATTAATGTTTGCCTTCAACATTCGGTGTAATGATTTTATTGTCGTTGCGGAATATTTAGAATTTTTTACACGCGTGAGCAGTTTATATCAAGAATCTAGAGTTATTTAGTGTATAAATTATTAGATAGACACGTCACCAGCCTGGCATCTCCATAAAGTGCTCTATAAATGAGACGACTTTTAGAGTCGTAATTTTTGATAGATAAAGTTCCGAAAAGCCCATACCGCCAATTAATTTGAAATTTCGTGTACCCATGTATTTTGACTCGGTGATCACGAATATGATGGTGGAAATACCCGCAAATCCGATTTTCAAGGTCAACACTCACAAAAACTGATTTTTCAAAAGTTTTTCCATTTTATTTTAATAAATGTTGATCTCAGAGACAAATGTTTCCTACAAAAGTTGTAGGCTATAAAAGATTGATCTTTTATGTCCTATCCAGGTTCTGTCTAAATCCATTCGGATTCGAGAAAAATGGGATGATGCTCCAATAAGTACATTTTGTTAAATTAATTTAGTTTCGATATTATCTACTTACGCACATTACCGCGGGAAGGTTTAGCCCTTGAAGTGCAGTTTAGACTTTGAACCCAAACAATTCCGAACAAACCCAAACAAAAAAGCAAAAGATAAAATAAAATACAAAAAATCCTAAAATAAAATAAAATACAAATAAACGTAAAATCTGAAATAAGATACAAAAAAAGCATAAAGTGAAATAAAATTTAAAAAACGCAGAACTTGCAATAAAATACAAAAAAAATTAATAAAATTTGTACAAAAGCAAACAATGAAATAAAATACAAAAAAAATATACATGCACTTTAAAGACTAAACTGCAACCTTCCCGCGGTAGAGTGCGTAAGTAGATAATATCAAAACTAATGGAATTTAGCAAAATGTACTTATTGCAGCATTATCCCATTTTTCTCGAAACAGAATGGTTTTAGACAAAAACTGTATAGCATATAAAAGATCACTCTTTTTATAGGCTACATCTTTTGTGGACAACATTTTTCTCCGAGATCAACATTTATTGAAATTATATAAAAATATTTTTTTAAATCACTTTTTGTGCGTTTTGACCTTGAAAATTCAATTTGCGGATATTCTCACTATCATATTCGTGATCAGCGAGTCCAAGTACATGGGTACACGAAATTCCAAATTTCTTTTTCGGCTTTTCGGAACTACACACAAAATCAGTTAATTGTTACATTTTCGGGATCGTGAAAGGAATACCTTACCGTCCGCCTAAGAGCCTGTTAGAAAAAGAAATGGTCAAAAAAAACAAAGGCTCATTTGTTTGTCTAGAACGTGACGATAAACATTTTTTTTGAAGAACCGTACGGTGAATATTGTTTTTAGTTTCCATTCCGTACTGCAGAATTTTTTTCATCGGTCAACGCTTATTAATTCTTTAATTCTTGAACCTTGTTGATTGTCGACTCAATTCTTCGAGTCTTTATAATTCCTGTGATTTTTTAATACTTTCCGTGCAGGCACGAATGAGTAACGTCTCAGTCGGGCAGACTGTGCCGGGGTTCACGTGTAAAATCGACTTCGAACATCTCGCCGAGGAATCAATATTGTTTTCAACGTTTCGTTTTTTACTAAACGAAACAGTGACGATTTTGTCCTCCAACTAATGCTTGAGTTTGTTCGGAAGACGAACCTTAACATTCCTTGAGGAAACAACCTTTAAACTTTCGTGAAGAAGTTTTTTTTGTAACTACTGATTTTTCGGCCTTGTATTCAAAGCAATTTTCTTTCCTCCGAGGAAGTTTGGGTTTGTTTGCCAAACAAGTCCAAGATATCGTTTTTTTTTCCCGAACGAAAGTTCTCGTTTGCGAAACAAAGAAAAAAATGTGTTTTTCTCTCCAAACAAAAGTTCGAACGTTTTATTGTTCATGCAAAGAAGTTTGGGTGTTTTTGGCAAACCGTCATTGGATTAAGACAAAAAACAGTCGTCTCGTCTAAGAAAATCAAAATATCACGTTTGCCTCAACGAAAAATAAAGACAGCATGTGAGGAGCCAGTCCATTTTGAAAATTTCAAAAAATCGAAAGTAAGCAAGATTTGAAGAAATCGACGATGATGAGCAATCGGAAGGGATTTTGTACGGTGCAGGAATTGTCGATTGAGTTTAGGTAAGAGTTTTTTCATAGTATAAACTTCAAACGCGTTTTTCTCGAAACAACGTTTTCAAAATCTAGCTCCATCGTATCTCTAAAACTAATAAACCGATTCTCTTGAAATTTGAACCACATATTGTAAACATGATTCGCAACAAGATGACCCTCGATGGTTTTAAAATTTTGATTTTTACTCTTTTTTTTTGCGAAAAACTGTGAAAAACGCGTTTTTAAAAACTTTTTTCGTTTTTCATCTGCTATTTTTTTATTTTTTGACAAAACTTTATATCCGAGGGTCATTTTGTAGCTGGTGTCATACTGAATCTAATGGACTTTGATTCCTTTGTTTCAGACAAGCCGTTGTCGAGTTGTGATGGAGCTACCAAGCCCACCTATTTTTCAGGCGTTACGTTAAACTATAGTTTTTGTACTTAAAAATGAATAAAAATGAATTAAATTTGTTTTTTAATAGTATTTCAAGACTTTATTTATCAAGCCCAACAACTTTTATATTCGTATCTATTATGAAATCCTCAAAAAAAAAAAAAAAAATCGCCAAAAGCCTTTTTTTCGTGGCTCCAAAGTGAACTGGCCCCTTGAACGTTGCGTTTGTTTCCCAAAAAGACCGAGAAGATTCTTTATCTTTGATAAAAGTTTGTGGGTTTTTTCCCCCCAGTAAGAGAGTAGATTCGAATTCTTTTCGAATCAAGTAACAACTATAGTTTTGTTTTTACCCCAACAAAGGTTCGAAAGGGATTTCATGAGTCCCAATCTTGTCGGGAAAAGCTGTCGTTTAGCACACAAGACAGAATAAACGGGGGAAAAAAATTCGATACTGTTTGAGATCCGATTGCTTGGAAAAAGAACGAACCAAACGAGAAAGCTCGTTCTTTCGAAGAACAGACTCTGACGTGAAAATCTAGCAGTGTCTTCCCATCAAGGGTCTAGTGAATTTTTACACATTCTCGTTATCAGTTTCTATCCACGAGTCGAATGGATTAAGGGGGCGAGATACCTTTAGGCAAGGAAAGAATTTGCTGATTCACATGTTTCTTTTTTTAAATGAAGGATTTCTTCACTGTTTTTGAGACTTAGGGTATGTTTTATCATTACTTTTGGCTATTACACGGTACTTTTTTATTTATTAATCTTTGAAAATGGCGGAGGTATGGCTAAAAACTAATTGACCGATTCTGATGAAATTTGGTATAAATCTTTCGAACCATATTGTCTAAAACATGACCCTAAACGTCTCTGAAAATAAAATAAAAAGTATTTTTATCGTAGATTCCATTGTACGGGGGGCTTCCCCCTCATTACAGTCTCCACCATACTCCATTTCTAATAAGAAAAAAAGGATTTTTTTATTTCAAAACGTAGCCATTTTTTCGGAAAATTCAATTCTTTTGTTTCAAAGCGTACCAATTCATCGATTTTCAACGTATACATTGAAAAAACCATTGAACAGCCAAAAGTATTGGGAGAACAAATAAGTTTCCGCCGTTTGACAAAAGATGGCCCCACCAGGAGGTTATGGTTGACATTGTTAGATGTAAAACGTCATATCGTAAGGTTGGACATCCGGCAAGACCATAACCTTGAAATATCAGCGATTTTGTATCAGCATCGCATAATTTCTTTTTCGTGCGATAATGTCGAGTTTTGAGCCGAAAAGGCGTCATTTGCGGGAACTTTTGATTTGTTACTTCTTTAAGGCCTTAGGCCACAGTAACGGGTATAAAATCATGTGCGAATTTAACGATTTTTATTCGTATAGAAAAGTGATTCACTCATAAAATAAATTACACATCTATTTAGTATGAATATCAAGCTGTTAGACAATATATATATATATATTTCACATATTTTTCAGATGTACAAAATGGCCGACTACTCGGAACTTCTCGAAACAGCTTTTTTCCAATTGGCGTGACAAATAACTTCAACAATTTTCACTCGATTTACTTCAAATTTACAAGTTATGTTCCTAATTGCATTTCGCAGAGAAGTACGTACGTAATTTCTGATTAATCGAAAAGTTTTCATTTTATGAGCACTTTATGAGCAGTTACAACGAAATTTTTCATTGAAAATTCATTTCTTAAGTTCAAATACCTACAACTTTTGAATAAAACAATATTTTTAAAATTCCGTACGTACTTCTCTAGGTATTCTAATGTAGATTGACGAGAATTTTCGTTTTTTGTTCTAGGTAAAAAATTGGGGATGCCAAATGTCACGCCGCGGAGCGCCTAAAACAAGATAACAAAAGAACATATTAGTAGTCGGCCGTTTTGAACGTCGAAAAAAAAAATTCTAAGAGCTTGATGTTCATACTAAAAAAATGTGTAATTAATATTATGAGTGAATCACTTTTTCATACGAAAAAAATTGTTCATGATTTTAACTTTATATTTGAGTTCATGATTTTAACTTTAATTTTAACGGGTATAAAATCATGTCTAACATGATTTTAGACCCGTTACTGTGGCCTGAGGCCTTAATTTGAAGAAATCTGCAGCTGAGGCGCATCGATTGCTTGTAGAAGCATATTGTGAGGCTGCTTTAAGCGAGAGAAGTTGTCGTGAGTGGTTTCAAAAGTTTAAGAACGGTGAATTTGACGCCGAAGATAAAGAACGTGGCGGAAGGCTGGCGGAAGGAAATCAAAAGTTCCCGCAAATTCGGCTCAAAACTCGACATTTTCGCACGAAAAGAATTATTTCATGTTGATACAAAATCGCGAATATTTCAAGGTTATGCTCTTGCCGGAAATCCAACCTTACGATATGACATTTTTCATCTGACAATTTCAACCATAACCACCCGGTGGGGCCATCTTTTGTCAAACGGCAGAGACTTATTTGTACTCCCAATAGTAATAAAACATACCCTAAGTCTCAAAAATGGTGAAGAAATCTTCCCTTTAACCCTTGTTTGACACACTTATATTTGGCCACGCCTTTGACACACTGGGTCGATTTGACCCGGATAGTACAGTAGAACCTTGCTTATGCGAGGTAATATGGGGTGAGCCTACCTCGGATAAGTGAAATCTCGGATAATACGGAAAACATACACAGGACTACTCCACGCATAGGCATAGCAGATTCTTCCGTTTTATCCGAGATTCTACGAGGACTTGGATGAGCGGGGTGACTCGGATAATGCGGAACGTCGGTTAATCGAAGGTCGGATAAACGAGGTTTTACTGTACTTCGTCCAAATGCCCTTAAGGGAAGGTTCTGCCCTGTTGGGCCAAAAATTGTTCGGATTTTTACCAATTGTTTATGCGAAGAGTACGAAATATACAATGTTGATATTTGGTATGTTCACTAAGCGGTCTTTATTGAACATCAAAATATTTTTTAATGTTTGACAAAACATGATGGTGGGAGTGGGAGGAGCCACGTATGTCGGTGCGCGGGCGATGGCATTCTTCGCTTGCGGAAGTCCTAAGTCCCGGACAGGTGATCTGAAGCAAAAAAATCAAGGATATTTTTACTTTGTACAATATTGTGTATAAGTTGACCTAGAATCAAGAAGAAAAATTGAAAAATAAAAAAATAGTGAGCGATTGGAAGGAAGTTTGTTTTTTTTCCCAAAAATTTTCGCAATTTTTTGCTCACTGTTTTTTTATTTTTCAATTTTTCTTCTTGATTCTAGGTCAACTTATACACAATATTGTATAAAATAAAAATATGTTTGATTTTTTTGCTTCAGATCACCCGTCCGGGACTTACACCACCATGTTTTGTCAAAATTTTAAAAATATTTTGATGTTCAACAAAGACCGCCTAGTCAACATACCAAATATCAACATTCAATATTTGATACTCTTCGCATACAAAATTGGTGAAAATCCGAACATTTTTTGGCCCAATAGGGCAGAACCTTCCCCTAACAACCCTTCGGTCGGTTTTTATTGAAAAAAAAAACCGGGATACACTTTACCCATTTCTTAATATGTGTGCACAATTAAAATTCGGAAAGTAAAAAATTGAATTGTTGTAAAAAAATGATTGAAAACTGTCCATTTCATGAGAATGAGCATTTTATTTACAATCCCTCCGGGTCAAAATGACCCAGTGTGTAAAGGAAGGATTAAGGGGTTAGGCCACAGTAACGGGTATAAAATCATGCGCGAATTTAACCATTTTTTTCGACTGAAAAAGTGATTTACTCATAAAATTAATTACACATCTATTTAATATGAATATCGAGCAGTTAGAAAATTAATATATATTTTTTTTCAATGTACAAAATGGCCGACTACTCGAAACTTCTCGAAACAGCTTTTTTCCAATTGGCGTGACAAATAACTTCAACAATTTTCACTCGATTTACTTCAAATTTAAAAGTTACGTTCCTAAATGCATTTCGCAGAGAAGTATGCACGGAATTTCTGATTAATCGAAAACTTTTCATTTTACGAGCAGTTTACGAGCAGTTATAACGAAATTTTTCACTGAAAATTCATTTCTTAAGTTCAAATACCTACAACTTTTGAATAAATCAATATTTTTTAAATTCCGTACATACTTCTCTAGGTATTCTAATGTAGATTGACGAGAATTTGTTTTTCGTAGCAGGTAAAAAATTGTGGATGCTAAATGTCACGCCGCGGAGCGCTTTAAGGGGTTACCCCCACTTGCGATTTTGAAAAAATCGATTTTCTTTTTATTGCAATTAATTTTTAAGTATAAGTATCTGAGAATATATCCTGAAAATTTCAAGTCGATCCGAACCAAATTGACTGAGATATGAGCGTTGAAAGAGAAGAATCCGTTGTGTGAACGACCGGAAATTGAAACTTTAAACGCGTTTTTCTCAAAATGGCATTTCTGAAGTCGGTGACCAAGATTACTCGAACACTAATGAACCGATCTTCTTGAAATTTTGCAGGCTTATTTAATCCATAAAAATGTAGTCTTTAGTCGTTCGATTTTTTTTTCGAAAAAAAAAATGGCCGTTTTATAGCCAAAAAACGGCCGTTTTTTTCGTTAAAATCGAACCATTAACTTTGACTATCCGCCATTTTGTGAAAAATGAATATTTTTTAAAATCCTTCGATTAAAGACTAGTTTATACTTATATTTGACTAAATCCATCCGCATTTTTTTTTTTCAGATGATCCACTTCGCCGCAATGTTGGTCACCGCAAACCGTGTATATAAAAACATTATTTCATTGACGGCCATTTGCCACTAAACAATGTAATATTTTTCAATAAAAAAATGACTGAAAGTTCTTCAAGATATATTCTTTAAGATGGTATATTGATCGATTATAAAAGTTTTGTAGTTTTCTTTAAAAAAAATCATGAAAAAGGCCTTTTTTGCGCTACAAGTGGCGTTTTGCGCTAAAAGCGAGTTAAACAATGGTTTAACTCGCACATGATTTTATACCCGTTACTATGGCCTAACCCCTAAACAAAAATCAGCAACTTTTTCGTCGCCTAAAAGTATCTCCCCCATGACGCGATGTGAAACGTCCACATCCACTAACGGTTCATCCCCAATCTAAATATTAGATCCAACGATCTTCCGAACTGAGTTATTGTCCTTGGCAAGGAGAGTTTTAGGGCCTAAAGAAGCTTGGCCCCCTTTCCAAAACTCAAAAGCATTGGAAAACAGTTGATTATCAGTCTTTTTACCGACTGTACACCTCAATCGATGAAATTTCAAACCATTCGAGTCGACAAGTCGGCACTCATCGTACGTCAAACGACAGGATGCGATGGGAGCGAATCGCATTGCGGTCTCGCGCTCACCTCATCTGTCGTTTGTCCGGCCTTGAGCTGAAGCTCCTGCAATTCGGTACGAGGAGGGCCCCCGGCCTCGGGGCCCCCTGTAGCCGCCGCTTCGGACGTCGGTGCCGGCATCGTGCTCTATCCGCAAAACAACGTCCTCAATTTCCACGGAGCGTCTTCGCCGGATCCCGTGCAGCAAACGACGCGTTCCTCTTGTTCGCTTCCGGTAGGCACTTAGTACCCGCGCCTCGTGTCTCGTGTCAGCGAACGTCCCACGGTTGAGCGGAACTTGCAAAACGGGCGGAAGAGTTCCCGAAGCTTGATCTGCGTTGCTTCCACGGCCGATCACCTCTCAGAGCCTCGTTTCCTTCGCCGCAGGAATCTGCAAAGTCACAAACACATCAGACACAGAACTAACGACGTTTCTTCACTCGCTCCTCTTTCTCGGTTCGTGTTTTTTGCCTGCGAGAGTAACGGACGCTCCGGACCGTTCGTTGGAAAACGGCAAAGACGGTGATGGGTCGGGGGATTAGAATACTGCGATGGTCCAAAAATGTTTTTTTTAGGCCCGCTTTGTAATTGAAGTAATAATTCGTTCGGTGGAGACGTCTCATAATTTTTTATAATTTTCGATATCAACGGAGTTGAACGTAAATCGTTTTGAAGAAAATCGCGGTTTTTTTCAACTCTATAATTATTGGGATTTTTGAAAAATCATGAAATGGAGACGTTTTATCGTTTTGAGTATTGACAGAGTTAAGGGGGGCGCCTGTGAAAATGGCGAACGCCGCTTGAGGACACTCAAATTGAATAGGAAAGTCCAACGTATGGTGCAGCGATCGCAGATCGAAGGTAAACCTGTGATTACAACGATAGAACTGCTGGGAAACTTTAAGGTAATCCTATCGCTTCACACTAGTCATACCACTGATCATACTTGAGACTTTTACAATTCATATTTTTAACATATGCAAAAGAAATAATTTGTAACGAATAAAATTTTCCATGTTTAACACTGTCGAATGAAAGTTCACATTTAATTAGAAAAATGAAAAAATTGTCATTCCAACGATTCGCGCAGTATTTCTAGGTTTGATATTTGGCAATTTGGTTCTATCTCCGTCTCTTTTTACTCAACCAGGCGAGTTTAACCTCCATGCTTTTCAACGTCAATCTGTCGAAACAATGTCAGGTGGGGGAAATATAAAGCATTGTATTCGGGCCACGACTGGTAAAAAGCGTGGAAAATTTGTGTCGGCGAAATATGTCGGTTAAAAATGAAATATGTGTGGAAATTCGAATGAGTGAGATGAGGTTAGTACTACAGTCAGCTGTTGCCTTGCTGTCACGTCTCTTTATCGTAGCAAGTGGTAATCAATCCAATACCGGAAGTTCAAATTAAACTTGATATTACATAAAAATTAGGTCAATAAGCGTAATTTTTTCTAAGAGCATTGGATTACTACAAGTGTTAAGTATGTAAATCTGATTATTTTTAAGAATCTGACGGATTCCCACTATTATATACACTTTTGTAGCGACCGGAAATTCGGTTTTTGCATGTCATCTCGGAATTCCCTCATAAAAATACGCAATATTAATAATTTTTTCTCTGTAATTAGGTCGATAACCGACCCTGAAATTTTACAGAAACGATAATTAATATATTTAGTGAAGCTCAAAAAAAAATTGAAAATCCTATCGATTGAAGCCTGGCGATAGGATTGCCTTAAACGCGTTTTTTCTCTCGAAACTATGTTCTTCAAAACGGTGTACAAGATTTCTCGACATACAATGAACGAATTGAGTTGAAATTTAGTACACTTATTCAGTGTAGTCGTAGTTTAGTTTTGACCGACGGTTTTGTTCTTAACCTTTTTTTTCATTAGTGAGTAACAATTATGTTATTTTTTCTTCGATCATTGATTTTTTGCCCATTAAAACCCGATAGCAAAAAAGCTCGGTCAAGTCTTAGCCGATATAATTTATTTTAATAAAAAAACTCGTTTTTTCTAGATCAACCGGGTGGCTGAAATTAAGTACACAGCCCCTCACGTTCAAAGGTCCTTCACGAGATTGTTTATAACTTCTTCAATACTTCATATTGTCACATGACATTTGGTGCACAACATTGTTAATGTGCATACAAGTAAATATCCAAACCATTTTTTTTTATCTCACTTATTCGTTCAAAATTAACTTTCATCAATAACTTTGATTTTCGGGTCATCACAGTAGCCTAACTCCTTAAAAATAAATCGTTTCAATAAAAATCGATCGTTTTTAAGTCTATTATTATTGGAATTTTTGAAAAATGACGAAACAACTGTAAATGCTTTGGCGTGAAAGTCTATCGAATTCTTTTTTCTTCACTTAATCCAAAAGTTCGGAGCTACCCTGTCGACCGGTTTAAAAAAAAGGACCCGGAGCTCAGCACCCAGTTGCAGCAATATTCATGATCGTTAAAATGACTCAACATTTTTCACTTCTTATCCTATAATCAAATACTTTTTACAGTACATTTAATAGGTGTACAACTTAGTTCGCTCCGTTTTCAAAAGATGGCTCTAGGTGCTATAAATGGTTGACGGCAACAGCTGATTTTTGCTGTATCGTGAAGTATCAACATCTCTTAACCAAATATCGTTTACAGAGCTTTGAGTTTTGTGCATCAAGTCTAATTTTGACTGCGGTAAAAATGTCGAATTTCGTCCCAAATAAGCACCATTTGCGGGAAGTGTTGATTTTCTGTTTCAATTGGAAGAAAAGTGCAGCTGAAGTCCACCGAATGCTTGTGGGATCATCACGGGAGACTTCTACAGGCAACAATTGATCCGTTTAAAGCGAGCTATAGCCAAAAAACGTCCAGAATATGCGACCAGACACGAGCCCATAATCTTTCAACATGACAACCCTCGGCCTCACGTTGCTATTGTGGTTAAAAACTATTTGGAAAATAGCGGGTGGGAAATTCTGGCTCACTCGCCTTATAGCCCAGACCTTGCCCCTTCCGACTACCATTTGTTTCGATCGATGCAGAACGCTTTGACTGGAATACGCTGCACGTCACAACAGGGTATCAAAAATTGGCTCGATTCACTCTTGGCTCCAAAAGATGAACGCTTCTTCCGCGACGGAATTCATAAATTACCAGAAAGATGGGGAAAAGAAGTGGCTAGCGATGGACAATATTTTGATTGATGTATTAATTCATTTTATCATTCAAATAAGTACGTATTTTAAGCAAAAAAAACGGACCGAATTAAGTTGTACACCCAATAAATGTCATGCAAAAGTCCAGATTGCTTGGATCTTTAGTTTTTTTGAAATAAAATGCATCTAAAAATAAGATGCTTCTTTGGGCTATCACACAATGTTCCAGCCCTTTGAAATGGACACCGCAGATCTTGGCTAATATGATCAAGGTAGTTCGGACGCAAATAGCTAAGAATAAATGTAAGCCGCAACAGTGGAATTTCAAACAACTACCCCATTCCTAACTGCAGATATTTGACATGAAAGTTAGCAACGTTTCACGTGTCGCCAGGTCTTTCAATATAACGATTAAGCATGTTGATATACGATTTTCATTACAAAAGATACCAAATAGCGGAGGACTGTTTATCGGAACGTAATTCAAATGATGTAAAAAAAACCAAAATTGTTCGTGTTTCTCTTCTGGAAATGTAATCACGAAATGGATTGAATCTCAACCAAGGTCAGCTGGAAGATGTCCGCTCATAGCTCAGGAGAATACTTTATGGGAGTGTATCTCCATAGATCATTGCCTCATGTGCCGCAGCACATGAGGCAAGTTTAAGGCTCGTTGGTAGTTTAAGGCAACAAAAGTTTAAGGCTCGTTGGTCAACTGTCCCATCATGGTGCATCATGGTTACGTTGAAGTTTGCATCATTTGAATGGAATGATCAGTTTTTTTCTATCTCTCAAATTTTTTTGGTAAAATATCACCTACGAAACTTACTCGAACATTTTTATTTCGGTGCTTAGACATCAAAAACTCAAATCTGTGATTAAACATTTCCCATAGTGATAAGAATAATAAAAATTATATTAGTAAAAAGAGTCAGTCCTGATGATGCAGACTTTAACTCTGCGAAACGTCGGCATAACGCTGATCCTCAATACAGCTTCCATCCGGAAGCCACATATTTTTGTAATAACATGGAGAAGCCTTAAAACTACAATAGTAGAAAGAGTCGTTATGTTCCGGAAGAAAACTTGTTGATGCCAGTTGCATAAGAATTGAGTTAAAAACATCAATATTTGTTTCTCAATTCCTCGCAAACTATGGCCAGTTTGGTTGTTGCCTAAAGATGCAGGATCCAAGCCGAGGAATACGAGAAAATGAGGTGTGCGAGATAAGGTATGAGTTCGCATCAGACGGAAAGTAAGAGGAGCACACATAACCTCAATTTTGCAACTGTGTAATAAATTGGATACTTCCAGAAGTTACGCTCACGAAAAGGTTTCGTTGCCAATTCGCAATACTCGGATTCGTGCATTCGATATAATTGCAATTAGATGTAAAACACGATTGGAAGCAGCATCTGGAGAATCCGCATTATTTGGATGTGCATAATTGTTATTTTCGTGTGGATCATTGTTCCGTACACTGAGGCCAAGGCGATCTTTCTTCGTAACGAATTTTCGTACTGTACGCCTTTGGTCTCGAAATATATGTCATCGCTCCTTGAGGAACAAATTAGCGGTGTACGTCGAAGAGGTTATGTAGTCGATGTAGTCAGCTATCAGGGAACTTTCGTGTTCTACACAAAACGGCAAAAAGTTGGTGAAAAATTGTCACCTCCCGCACGTTTTATTTCGCAAGAATGTTCAGCGTTGCAGCCGAGGATAAAGGAACTTTACACAGCAGTCGACGAAACTTCGTCCTGTGGACAGTTGCGCCAAAGCACGCAATAATGACGCAACCAGCCGTTACGACGCGCTCACTTCGAAAACGCGAATGCGATTTTTTCCGCGACCGGGCAACTGATCGGCTTGCGATTATTTTCAGCCGATGTAGAAAATTGGCAAGATTCGCCCATGAACCTTGTCATTTCGGAACATTAAAATTAGGAATTTTAAACCGTCGGCGCATTCAATGTTCAAAATTTCAACTCGGCCCCCGTGTCAAGATCATGCCAGCGGAAGTCTACACAGTTGACTGTAAATGATCTAGAACGTATAACATTGTCTAGACAAATTGCAAAATTGACGCAAAATAACTTCTTAATAGAAAAAATTCTTGAAATAAGTCGTCGATTTATTGAAAATTTTGAAACTTTTAAAACTTCCATAACCGAATTATTTTGACGGTGTTCAGATTTTCGGAGTTTTGATCTTTCGTGTAGTTTTTTTTTTCGGATTTTTTATCTTTCGGGGTAGTATTTTTTCGGAGTTTTAAGCGTTTTGATCATTCAAAGGCCGGAATTTCAAGCCGGCCCCATCTTGAATTTCGGAATATTAAAATTCGGAATTTCAAACCGTCGGAGCAAGCAAAGTTCGGAATTTTAACCCGGCTCCCTATCGAGGTTGAAGGGCCGCAAAGGACCGCGACTTCCGATTTCCTCGCAGCCACCTTAAGAGCACGTCAACATAACCTCACAAATTTTCGAACAGTTTTTCCTAGACGGTTAATTTTTTTTTAGAGAAAAACTAAAAATCAAGCCTGGAAACAAAGCCTGACGATTTCTTTCGCCCTAAAAATTATTCATCCCTGAGAAATCTTTGAAAATCCCAGCCATCGCGCTCGCACTCACGTGACGTTGTACAGCTTCTACTTAACCTTGCAAAATATTGTAAAATCACAACCTCCAAGTTTCAACAAGTTCCACTACATCGTTTCACAGTTTCCCATGGAAAATCGTGAATCCAGCCAAAATTCACGACCTTCAAGGGCCTACCGGTAAAAAAGTCTTAAGCGTCATGGCCGCGACTTGCGATTTTCCCGCAGTCACGCTAGAAAAAATAAAAACTTATTGAGAACAAGGGAAATCGTGAAGTGGCAGGTGTTTTAACCACTCACTAGAAGCCTACGACCAATCAGATCGGAAATCGACTCGAAAAGTGAAATTCAAAAGTACGTTTGTACTGTTTAGTTAGTGGGAGTTACGTTTGAAATCGTGCAGAAGCACGAACACCGAGAAAATCAAGGTAAACTTGATTTCGTGACGATGTGTGCTAGGCACGACGCTTTTCCGAGCCCTCTTTAGTGTCGCTTACAGACCGAAGCGCGCACGCGAACGTCTTCTCTGCGTTCCACCTTCACTCCTATACCGGGTGTTACTTTTCGATCATTCAACGCAAATATTTCTCGGATAACATTGTCCAAAAAATTGCTTTCAAGCAGGCCGTTCGGTGGCATCCGATTCTAATGAATATCGAGAGTTCCCTAAGCGGAACATAACCAAGTTTACTTAAGGGGTTATATACAAAGTTGGGGCCCAAAAAAGCGACAATTTTTTTATTGCATATTCTAAAAGTACATGCTTTCGAAAATATCTGTGCGGAATTTAATTCAGATCGGACCACTAGATCATAAATTGTGCCGCCTTTTCTACTGTAAGTATGGGGCGTGGAGGGAATGGAGTTTTTTTTTTAAAGTACCGTCGCCGTGAACGTGAAAACTCGAAAACTTTTGAACCGATCTTCATGAATTTTTTTTTTAATTGTTGATATTTACAATCTCGTATACTCGAACGGCTCCTTTTTCATAAAAAAATGTGCGATGCTTTTAAACAATTTTTTGTTCGAAATTCTCAACACTTCAAAAATCGATTTTTTTGCAAAATGATTCTTGTATTTTAAAAAAGTTTTTTTTTGGTAAACAAACCGTTCAAGTACACCGAATGACATTCTTGTTAAATAATTTTTTGACTTTTTTTATTTCAGTTATACAATAACGTTCACCGTAAGCCTTAAAAAAACGCTTTTTGGGGAGGGGCCATAAGTCCTACAATTGTTAATATTTTGTTATTGTTAAAATTCTAATGTTGTTCTCCGAGACCAGTTCCAACAAAGTGTATTTCACTTTTTTCAATAAAACTTTCATAACGTCCTTAAAAAATTGACGAACATATCCCAATTTTTTCCATCGACTTTGTATATAACCCCGTAAGGAGGTTGGTCCAGTTAAGTGAAATGACGGTGTTTTTGAATGAACCTCAAAAAAATGCATACCAGGTATACATTTATTCTGTAGATTCTAATTTTTCGTAAAATATACAATTAAGGGGGGAAATCACAGTAGCACACAAAAAAATAGGCATATTTTCGGGAATTAATTTTGGCTGAATAAAAGTATCAATCGAAAATCTGTAAAGTAGGTTTTATAGCAATACTAAAAAAGTACAAAATGTAATTTTTTCAATAAAAAATATTTAAAAATGGCGGCTGCGCAGCATATGCCCCAAGGCGCCTTTTTTTGAGCTCGCCGAAGACATAACTCGAGCAAATTTTTACCGATCGACTTGAAATTTTGACAGTAGCTTCGAAACATCTTTCTCCACGGAGCTACGTAGGATTTTTTCGATATATTGATTTTTCGAAAATGGTGCATGTTTGAAAATAAAGTTAAATTTTTAACAAAAAAAAAACGCCATAAAATCGTCGATAAAAAAAAAGTAAGCCATATAAAAAAAAAAATCCTACGTAGCTCCGCGGAGAAAGATGTTTCGAAGCTACTGTCAAAATTTCAAGTCGATCGGTAAAAATTTGCTCGAGTTATGTCTTCGGCGAGCTCAAAAAAAGGCGCCTTGGGGCATATGCTGCGCAGCCGCCATTTTTAAATATTTTTTATTGAAAAAATTACATTTTGTACTTTTTTAGTATTGCTATAAAACCTACTTTACAGATTTTCGATTGATAACTTTATTCAGCCAAAATTAATTCCCGAAAATATGCCTATTTTTTTGTTTGCTACTGTGATTTCCCCCCTTAAAAGGCAAAATTAAGCATTTTTATATTTTTATTACGTTAATAAGAACATTTTTGTGTTATTACTAACTTGAAAAAGTGTAACATTATCGATGATTATTATGAAAAAGAAACTGCGTCAGTGAATGTTTTATACAACTCGGAATGAAATTTTGAGTCATTTATAATGATGCCTATTTATATTATTATTGCCATTAATTAGTATTAAGTGTTGCCGAAATACAGAAACTTTGCGGACATTGAGGTTGGCAGCTCTTCATTCGCCAGCCAAGATTCGTAATCTTTCGTCAAACCTTGATAGTTCAATATTGAATATATCGTCGGTTATAGTTCAATTCGTTCTATGTGATTTTCGGACAATCTTACAAGAGAGCCAAAAAAACTCATTGCAGTATCGTAAAGTTGCGGATTGGGGTCACGTGACGTATTGCAGCAGCTGAATTAAGCGTTCTGATAGGTTATTGATATAGAACGTTTTGCGGATGCGTTCAGAATAAAAATGTTAAACGTAATGGTCACAGGAGACAAAACGTTTTGCAATATCAACGACGATATATGATTTACGATGGGCAAGATGGGGATTTTTTTCTAAATATTTACAACTGTATTGAAGTTTGCATCTTTGGAATGCAACGAAAGTTCTTTTTTCCACTTCCATTTTCATTATAATCGAAAACATTTTCTTGCCAATTTGTCGTGTAGATTTTCAATAAGGATCCTGAAAAACGTATAAGTGATTCTTCTAACCCAAATCCGCAAAAAAATCTTTCGGCAATGTCAAAAAAATTACTTTTCATTGCGTTCCAACGATGCAAACTTCAACACCGTTGTTTACAAAGGCCTAGTTCGCGTCAATCCGTTGTCAGAAATAGTTTACCTTGGTGCTAAATAACCAAAAAATGGATCAACCGTAGCGTGAACGTCTTGCCCATCTAACCGCGCGTGAAATTACCTACATTAAACTATTTTTTGTCTCGGGTGTTGTGTGGTGAAAAATTTCAAAAAAATCGTAAAGACTCGGTACAGTCTAGACAACAACATATATTTTTGTCCAACTTAATCTTGGATTGTGGCTAACGCTCCAACCTCCTTAAGAAAAGGTAAAGTCTCATCGAAATCTCGATGTCTTCACTCAGACGCTTACAGCCTCTGTAATTGGACAAGATTCGCTGGGACAGTTTGCAACACCCTGTATGTGCGGCGTGCGCGCGCGTGGCTTGTGTATAGCAACAATACCGCCGCCGTGACCCCGGAAGAAACATTCCCGACAAAATCAATAGCCAGAATCGCGCGCACTTGTCCACGTGCTTTATGACCCATTCCGCTCGTACTTACACTCTTACGTACCGTAAAACGGGGTTAAACTGACATTGAGGTTAACTTTGACAGTTTTTGGGGCTACTTTAGCAGAGCGCCAAAATACGGTTAAAATGTGTGTGCATTTAAATGTGTTCATATTTGTTGCTAAAGTTGATTGTAATGTTGCTCAAGTCGATTGTCATCTCAATGATAATTATAAGACTGATTAAGTGGCTATAATAGTACTCTAGGTACTTGATATTTTTATGCAAAATTTTTCCTTAAGGGGTTACGTGGGTTTGAGAGTGTCAAAAAATTCCATTTAAAAATGTTTATAATCTAATAGTACAATATGTTTAGAATATTCTTCCAAAGTTTTAAGTAAATCGGAGTAGAAGTCTAGGAGAGAGAGCCTTTGGGAATTCCCCCCGTTGATTTTTTTCAAAACACTATTTTTGAAGTCGGTGGACACGATTTCTCAAAAACGAATGCACCGAACTTATTGAAATTTTGCACACTTCTTCAAAATAGCATTGACTAGTAATTGAACAAAGGTTTTTTTTTTTCGATTACAACTAATTTTACAAGGCTATATGTAGTGTAAATTGTACCAAAAATTAAACTATTTTGCATACAACTCTGCCAAAAATTCAAATTTCAATTTTTTTTTAAATCCTTCGTTTAATCACGAGCTATACTTATCTACTGAAAGGAGAAATTTAGTTTTTTTTATTTAAGATAAAGCTATGAGTTATCCTGACCACCACAAGGACACTTTTTGAGGTCCCACAAGCTGAATTTCCTAAATTGTTGAATGCATTTTTTTTTTAATATTTTTGAAATATTTCTCTTTTATGTGCTGAATTTTGAATAAAATAATAAACTAAAATAAAAATAAAATAATAAACATTTTGAATAAAATAATTTATATATATTTCTTTTTAAATATAGAAAATATGCTTTTTTGGCTTCGAAACCCACATAACCCTTTGATAAATATGACAATGTAATTGTAAAAAATCGTTGCTTTTTTATTTAATTCCATATATAATACATGGAATATAATCGTTTTTATCAGAATAATGTGAAAGTAACCCTTAATCTTTGACATAAGTTGCATTTCAATGCCGTGTCAAAGAAACCCCCAACTCGAGGTTACTTTGACACTTAAATATATATATATATATATATATATATATATATATATATATATATATATATATATATAATTGTGAGGTGGTGGTGAGGCCTGACTTTCTTATACATTTGATAGCCAAAGGACACATTGTTCTATCGAAGCAAAAAAGATGGAGTTTGGGATGTTGGAAAAAAAGTAACCTACAAAAAACTGCCAAAACCTGTTCAAAGTAAACCCCATTTTACGGTACGTGCGGACGCAAAACATCCATGAATCACGTTCATCAACGTGTGTATGCGTCACGAACCGAATATACGGCGGTACTTCCGGCACGCAGGCACTCCCCGGGTATCGGGACATCTTGAAAACACCGCGGAATTCAAAGGCTCTCTTTTTCTCCTCCCTTATATTAAAGAACCCTGTAAACGAAGTTTTCGTAAAACGTACTGAACCAGTATTGGTCTTGATTCGAAATGGGCCGAGCCTTTATCAGCATTCAGCCATCAGTGCTGATGGATGCTGATTGTTTATTTTTTAGACACTTGGACTTCAAATTTTCAATACGTTCCGTGACATCGTTTTCGAGAAGATTAAAATATTCGTAGTTTGCCAATGTTTCTCATATAAAACTAGCAACCCGTCCCGGCTTCACCCAAACTCTAACGAGATGACGAACGAGATTTTCGTCACATGATTCTTGCGGCTCTTTGTTTAATATCCCTCGATCTAAAGACAGATGGATGTCTCGTTCAGCCGAAGACTCTCTAGCTCTTTGCGAAATATGCCTAAGTAGTTAAGGGGGGTATACATTTGGACGGGAAAGAACTGAGCAATTTTATGAAGGATTTTTTACGCTAAGAAATAATTATTCTACAATTATCTAACTATAGGTATACTTTAATAGTATATTGAAGTATAGAAAACAACATTTTTAAAAATTCATTCATAAAAATAGTGGATGATATCGAAGTTTGCATCGTTGGAACGCAAGGAAATTTCCGTGGTCCAATTTTTTTGGCAAATTTACGCCTCCAAAGTCGCTCAAACTTTATTCAGGATCCTTATTAGAGGTCTTCAGCGAAAATGAGGCAATAAGACGATTAAAATGAATTTTCGTTGCATTCCAACAATGCAAACTTTAACACGTGTATAGTTTCTATTTGACGGTAATTCAATGAAGAAAATGCAAATTTAAGAGAACGGCACGAATTTACAAAAAAAACAACATTTCTGTAAAATTTGGATTGAAAAAGTAGTTTTTTTCTTCTAATTTTTCAAAAACAATTCTCGTCAAGTAGAAGCTAGCAATATTATCAATATTTCTACCAAGTTTCAACTCGATCGTCTTAATCGTTTTTTGAGTAATCCTGCACGCCAATTTCGATAATGCAGTAAAAGACAAACACTTTTAAAGTTTTTCGAATTTCGCTTTGAAACTTTGGGAAAATATTCTACATATATAGACCTATCGTTTAAAGAAAAAAAGAAATTGATTTTTTAAATCTTTGTAAGCGTATATTCTAATGTATACCTTAAAGTAGTTTGAACGCATGTGACGATTAGTGAGACTGTCACATGGCGATTACTAGACCTACGGCCAAGGCGGCATAAAGATGACCCGTACAAGCGTCTTATAACCTTTACGAAATATTTTCTCGAGAACTGTACAGGGCACAAGAATTTCACAACGACGTTTTTCTTTGTCATGAAAAACTGATTGAGAATAACTTAAAATAACTTCTACTCACTTTCCAAGTTGATCTATATAAATTAGCAGAGTCAAGCGAACTGCTTAAGGTATTTCTTTCGCGGAAGGCCGTATTTTGTGGGGGCCCTCCTGAATCATTGGTAAATTACAGTGGCGCTTGATAAAAATAAGTCACTATCAATTGTTATACCCAACGATAAACTGGAATGAAAAATATCGGACAACTTCAGTAAATTTAGACATTTTTACATTTTCTGTGAAAAGTCGCGGCTACGATAATTCTTCGGCTAGACACACTTTTCGAAGTTTTATCATTGATATTTTCTTTAAACTTTCGATGACACCCTGTTTTTATTGTATTTACATTTTTCTTACACGCGTGAGTTTATATCAGGCATCTAGATTTAGTGTATAAATTATTAGATAGAAATGTATCCAGCGTGTCATCTCCGTAAAGCGCCGTATAAATGACACGATTTGTAGAGTCGTAATTTTTCGTTAAAAGTTCGATAACTCGGCTTGAAACTTTGCCAGTATACTGAAATCTATTTGTACTTGATTATATACGAAGATCAGTTATTTCTCAAATATTCGGTTTCGTGAAAGGAATACCTCAAGTTGACGATTACTGGGTCAACTACCTTACTGCTATCTAAAAAAAAGACGGATATCTCGTTCACCTAAGGACTCCCTGACTCTCTGCGAAGCATGCCTTTCCCTATTATTCGACACTAGTGCTTCTGTCTCTTGATCTCTTTCGTCAGCACGCAATAAACGTAACCTTTCAGCGTGTGATATACCACGACTTATATTTGGTTTATGTCGGGGCATTTTTCGGGTTTTTTAGTAACTTGACAGTAACTTGAGTTGAGTAACAGTAACTTGAGAGTAACTTGACAGTTTTTGGGGCTACTTTAACAGAGCGCCAAAATACGCCTTAAATGTGTGCGCATTTAAATGTATTTGAATTCGTTGTTCAAGTTTATTACAATGTTGTTAAAGTTCATTGTAATGTTGCTCAAGATTAAATGCCTACAATAATACCGTAGGTAATTGATGTTTTTGCGTAAAATGTTTCCTTGATAAAGATGACAATTTGATTGTAAAGAATCGTTGTTTTTCATTTAATTCCATGTATAATTCATAAAATATTAATCTTTTTTGTCACAATGATGTCATAGTAACCCTTAATCTTTGACGTAAGTTGCATTTCAATGCATTGTCAAAGAAACCCCACACTCGAGGTTGCTTTGCCACTTTTTAACAAAAAATATATAAATGCAGGGGGGACTTGACTTCCTTATACATTTAATAGCCAAAGGCCATATTGTTCTATGAGAGGAAAAAAAGTTAAAATTTAGGATGTTAAAACGGTTGCCTACAAAAAACTGACAAAGCCTGTCCAAAGTAACCCCATTTCACGGCACTTAGTGTAGAAATGTAAAAAGAAAATCCATCTACATGAGCGAATGAAATAAAAATACCTATATGGAATATAGGCTCGACTATTTAATGAAAATAATGAAAAAATAAGTTTTCTTTACACTAACGTGCCTGGTACTGTCAGTGAGAAGTCGATGGTTTCGCTTAACAGATGTTTCTCATTCTCTTTGCTATATATGTCCATTACGATCTGATGAAAGAAGAACCTCACGTTTAGCAGTGGATTCTCTGTCTCTTCGAGGGATATGCCTATTGCGATCTAAAGAAAAACGTATGTCTCATTCATCTTCTCTGCTACCACGTTGACACAATTGACTGTGACTAATTAACGGCGGGGTAAAGTTAATTCGGCGAAAAAAGGCATGTTTTTAAGATTTTTTTTGGCGTAACGAATAGTGTTCGTTTATTGAAAAATTTACATATAATAAAGTAACATTTGAACAACATTCTCCTAAATCTGCATTGCAAAATATTCAAAATTGAGCGAGTGAAAATTAAACCCCGGAGGCGCCTCAAAAAAAAGTTGGTTTGCGGTGTGCACCATAACTCGCAACAGAATCATTTGAAACAAAAAAATCAAAATGCATTTGTTAAAGGAGATGTTTCTCGAGGTAATGACGGGAGGATTTTTTTTTCGATTTTTCGATTTTTCGTAGCACTTGGGAGCCAAAAACCCGATTTTCGCTAAAAAAATCGGCTAATTTGTTGTTGAAAAATTAGTAATTATTTTAAAAAACCAAAAAGCTCTCGACAATACCTGGTGAATTATGTGAAGAAGTACTGTGCGAAATTTCAAAGCGATTGGTTCAGTAGATTTTGAGTTATCGTGCACACGGACTTCAAATATGACAAGTCTCAGAAAAACGGTTTGAAAAACGCAGAAGAGAAGAGAACGGCATGGAGCAATAGACGCTCAAATACTCATAACTTCGTCAATTTTACTCCGATCGACTTGAAATTTTAACACAATATTCTTGATATATTTTACATTCATTTAAAAAATTTAAAAAAATGAAAAAAAAATTTTAATTCTTTACCCCGCCCTTAAGGACACGTGATGAATAGATGTTTCATATACCTCAACCTCTCTCGAGAACTATACTACGCAATGACGAAAAACCCATAAAAATCCGTCAGGTAGTTACAGAGATTGGTCTCGCGGTCAGACAGAACCTCTCGGGGACGTTTTTTTTTTTTTAAATACTATGTACTGATGGTAATAGTACGCGAAATCAATGGACGGCAAGCAAGCCCTTCCTATAGACTTTCCTATAGTGACGAAAAATCGTGAAACGAAAAGTTCCACCGATCTGTTGATGAAAATCGGCGGCCAGGTTCAAGCCAATTCCGGAAGTTACCTACTCGACAGGCATGACAGCCTGACGACGATGAGGTCATCGCTTATTCCCACGGAACAGCGCGACGTTTGATTCTCAATTTATCGGAAAAGCGACCGCGGCATACTTGTCATTGGCCAGGAGAGCCGGCAATTGACGTCACCGAACAGTACATCCGTAGGTGGGAAGAAATACATTGTGCACGGGGCACACAAGATGGCTTGAAGTAGAACGAGCGCGCGCTCTTGATTTCTATAGGTTTTGTTCAAATTTTTATCAGACATTGTTCGTAACATTATGCATGTTTAAGGTCTTAGGCCACAGTAACGGGTATAAAATCATGTGGGAATCTGATCATTTTTTTCGTATGAAAAAGTGATTCGCTCGAAAAATTAATTACATATCTATTTAGTATGAATATCAAGCTTTTGGATTTTTTTTTCGATGTACAAAATGGCCGACTATTAATATTTTCTTTTATCTTTTTTTAGGCAGTCCGCAGCGTGACATTTAGCATCCACAATTTTTGACCTAGAACGAAGAACAAAAATTCTCGTCAATCTACATTAGAATACCTAGAGAAGTACGTACGGAATTTAAAAAATGTTGTTTTGTTCAATAATTGTAGGTATTTGAACTTAAGAAATGAATTTTCAGTGAAAAGTTTCGTTATAACTGCTCATAAATTGCTCATAAAAAGCAAAGTTTTCGATTAATCAGAAATTCCGTAAGTACGTATCTGCGAAATGCAATTAGGAACATAACTTTTAAATTCGAAGTAAATCGAGTGAAAATGGTTGAAGTTATTTGTCACGCCAATTGGGCAAAAGCTGTTTCGAGAAGTTTCGAGTAGTCGGCCATTTTGTACATCGAAGAAAAAAAAGATATTTTTCTTCTAACAGCTTGATATTCATACTAAATAGATGTGTAATTAATTTTATGAGTAAATCACTTTTTCATACGAAAAAATGGTTAAATTCGCACATGATTTTATACCCGTTACTGTGGCCTAAGGCCTTAAGTGAAATTTCAGAACAGTCGACTATTTAAATTGGGAGATAATGGGTTTTTAAGTTGAAACCTTTAACACTGCAGGCTCTGCATTGACCGAAAGTCACGACACATAATTCGTCGTACCGTTCTATTGTTTTTATACATTTTGAATAAAAATTATATTTGGATAGAAAAATAGGTAGAGAAAGAGTGAAAAAAGTTTCGATTGCCTTCACTATTTAGTTTTGCTAAAAACGTTCAGTAGAAACAGAATAATTCTTCGTAAAAAATATTTGTCCCCTATAATAAGAAGACATATGGCAACACCGCAGAACAATATTGTTCAATATTTCGAGAAAAAAGTTATCGTATTGTTATATTCGCACATGATTTTATACCCGTTACTGTGGCCTAACCCCTTAAGAAGGGAGATGCATTAAGACGAGGAAAAAAATTGCTTATTTTACAAGCTTTTTTTTAACTTGACTTTCTGTGAAATGCAAAACGGAAAATCGATATTTCACCCACTTCCTGACTAATTGGAGCTCTGAAATTTTGCAAACATGCATTTAAAAAGTGACGACGCATGATTCAACTGGAAAAAGAAAAAAAGTTATTCATAAAATGTTCAACTTTTCATGTAAAATCAGCGATTCTAATCATCCATCTAAAATCTCACCAACATGTCAAACAAATTCCTAGCCGACTAAAAGGCCTAGCACATTAAAAAGGAGAAAACAATTTATATGTAAAAAAATATTTCTAAGAAACAAGCCTTTATTTAATGTACTAAAAAGTAGAAAATATTTTTTTTTACCAAGTCACCTATATGTGACGATAAATAAAAGCTTGGGGGGCTCAAAATTTAGACGTATAATCTTTACTTTACATAAATCCGTTAACATATCAACTGTATTCAATTTACTGTAAAACAACCTTAGATTTCTTAAACAAAAATCCTGAAACTGAGCATAAACGTGTGATAATAATTTCTTTAATTACTATCGTGCCAAATTAAATACCGTTAATGAAACTGAATTGATCAAATTTATTAAACATATGAAATGTTGAGCACCCCAAGCTTTTTTTTATAGTCACATATAGGTGACTGGGGGAAAACATTATTTTCTACTTTTTAGTATATTAAAGAGAAGCTTGTTTTTGAAAAATATTTTTTTTACATCTAAATTCATGATTTTTTCTTAAAAGGAAAGATTTATTCACCATTTTTGAGACTTAGATATGTTTTCTACTACTTTTGGCTGTAACATGGAATTTAAAAAAAAATTAATCTTAAAACATGGCGGAAGTATGTCACAGTCTTCTAAACTGCATTTTCAAACATGGCGTGGCGTATAGCTAAAAAACTAATCGGCCGATTCTGATGAAATTTAGTATAAATCTTTCGAACCTTATTGTTTAACAGACGATCCTACATGTTTAAAAAAAAAACAATTTTTTATTGCAAAATGTAGCCATTTTTCCGGAAATTTCAATCTTTTTGTTTCCGAGCGTACCATTTCATCGATTTTCAACATTTTTCACTTTTTCTTGGTTCATATTCTGCGTATGAGCGTCAATGAAAACAAAATATTCGTTGGTTTTTTTCTTCATATTAATCCCGCCGACGCTACGTGTCACGCCGTCTGACAACATCCGCCGCAACACGCTAAGAAAGCGTGCCATACCTCCGCCATTTTTAAAGATTAATAAAAAAAAAAGTACGATGTAACAGCCAAAAGTAGTAATAAAACATACCCATAGTCTCAAAAATGGTGAAGAAATCTTTCCTTTTAAAAGTCATGAAATATTTTTTTTCCTCGCCTAAAGATATTTCTCCCTCCTCAAGAATTCACCGCGCGCTTGCGCCCTCTTCAGGCTGATCGTTTCGATAAGAGACGTCATTCCCGTATATCTGTAACGATGAGCTAATCGAAGTCGTATCGACAGCACGCTTCCTTTACCACCCTTCTGCCCCCCCCCCTCTTCTTCGGACTCCCGCTCGTCATTTCCCCACCGATTCGACGTACAAACCATTTGTTTTTTACGATACGAGAAAAAAAGCGAATATTAATACGAAAATGCGTTATCCGATGTCCCGGAGATTCTTACAGTCGTTGGAGGTCGCAGGATTTGTTTGACGAGGAACGAACCGAGCCCAATGACAACTGCACGGGGACTGCCCTTTTCGTCGACTGACCGAATATAAAATCAATATAAGCGAGCACCACGGGCCGCTGCGTCGGTGCGTCGCGCCGTTCGCCCATCCACCCCCGCGATCTTGCGGATGCGAGGGAAATTTCCCTCGCACGGATTCCGACTCAATTCTCGATTTCGAGGAAAGAAAAAAAAATTTTTTTTAAAGAAGAAATGTAGAACGCGCGAATGCCTTATCGACGGTGGAACGAAGCGTCGCGTGAATATCGTTGGAATGATTGATAGGGGGGTAGAATCTCTTCCGCTTCCTGTCAGGCGCACATGCCATGGCGGTACAACAATCGTTCGTTGGCGGCGCTAATCGCGTGTAAAGCGAGATACACCCAACGTTAACGTACAGCGCGCGCTTATCTTCGATCGATACGCCGCAACCTCGCGCCAAAAGAATTTTCAATGTGCAACGAGAAAACGCCCTCACTGACAGTTCGTTTGGCCGCCGCTACCGATGGCTCGTAAGATAGCTGATTGGATATTGATGCGCTAGACCGCCAGGTGAACTTACCCTGTTGGTCGGAGAAAAAAGTTGCGAGATTCGTGATCACCGAGGAATAGAACTCGCGACGATTAGCAACTCGTGTAACCGTGTAACACGAGTCACGAGAAACGAACGGTACAAATTACGGACGAGGTGACATCGGCGAGCACACTTTCTCTTTGACGGCAACACAACGACTGTGAGGCGCGTGCGAGATTACGACTGTCGCCAGCGGAGCGCGAACCTGCAGCGCCGCGCTATCTCCGTACACAACGAGAAGCGACGAAGCTGCTAGCTCGACGTTCGATTTGCAATTCCACGATAGCGCGTCGACGATTGGCTCTTCCGTCCGATGCTGTTTCTTCGTCACATTTTCCACCGGCATTGTTCGAGAAGCGGCCACAGCGCCAACTAGCACCCAATGTGCGAGATTTCTTTCGAGTCTTCAGTACCGACCGTCGGTAATGAGGCAATTAATTACGCCGATTCTGGCGCAGATGCGCGATCGCAAAATGCGAATTCGTACGAATGCGGTGTATGAAACATGTGTTTCTTTCGAACACCATTTGTGGATTTTGGAGAATCCAAAATGGGGATTTTTAAGAGGGGAGGTCACTTTTTAATGTATAGAAGAGCTTGTAGCCGGAAATGAGGTCCACGGGGATGCTGAGGAATACCTTATGGCCACGGAATATCAGAATAATCAGTAGGTCATTTAGTTACAAAATTTTGTCACGTTCAGTTACAACCCTAGATTTAAAAAATATATATAGTTTTTTTTTATTGTGTAGACTATAATGAGCCTTTACGATTTTTTTTACCGCAAAATACCAGAGATAAAAAATAGTTCAATGTATGTAATTTTACATGTGGTTAGATGGGCAAGACGTTCACACTACGGATGATGTAATTTTTTGGATATTTCGCACCAAGATAAACCATTTCAAACAACGGATTAACGTAAAACTGGACCTTTGTAAACATTTGGAAGAAAAAAAAACCCATCTTGCCCATCGAAAACCATATATATTCAATACTGGACCATCAAGGTTTGGTAGAACATTACGAATCTTGGCTGGCGAATGACGAGCATTGCTGCTAACCTCGATTTCCGCGATGCTGCTGTATGTCGGCAACACTTAATATCAATTTATGGTAAAAATGAATAAACTTGTGTCGTAAATATAAATAGACGTAATTATAAATGACTTGGAATTTCATTCTCGGTTGTATATAACATTCACCGACGCAGTTTTTTTTCTCATAATATCCATCAACAATGTTTAACTTTTTCAAGTTGGTAGTAACACTAAAGTGTTGTTGTGTCACGTAATAAAAATACAGAAATCCATAATTTTGCCACATTAATTATACATTTTATGAAAAATTAGCATTTATAGAATAAACCTATGAGGTATAGGTTGTTTGATGTTTATTGAAAAAGGCATTCATAAACGGTCATTTGACTCAACTGCACCGCTCCAACCTCCTTATACGCGTTTTCCTAAAAACCACTTTTTCGCAACCCTCGTACGAGATAACTCATAAACTGTCTGAACGAGCATACTGAAATTTCGCACACTTTTAGATAACATCATCATCGTCCATGCGAACCTAAATTGCTCAAAAAATTATTCAAAATACTACTTTTTCATTAACAAATACTGCAGTAAAGACGATAAAAATCGAACATTTTTTCAATCACGTGCCACTTTTCGAATTTTCATTTCTTTTTTAATTTCTTTGGTTCACATAGAGCGTGTGTGTCTTATAAATCTAAAATTTCGTGACTCTGAGGTTTCGGATCAACGCTCCAGGTGCTAGGTCGTACACCGTGGAACAACTCTGAAGCGAGTGTCATACGCCATTTTTAAATACGAAAAAAATGGTAAAATTAAAAGATGTAGTAATATGTGCATAAACACTATTAACCATGTAGAATATACAGTTCCGTCAGAATCTTGAAAATTCGGTTATTTTCATCTGTCTAAAGGAAGCCCCCCCTTAAGAAATCAAAAAAAGGTTCACGTGCGTAAACTGGACGCTCACGATACTCGCGCCTTTCAGCGGAGCTCCGGAGTCCACGGAAACATAAATTACAGTTTCAGTTACCGACCGAGTCTGGCGTTGAATGGAAGCACGTTCACGTGCGGCCACGCTGCCGCGGAGCGCGGCGGACGGCGGCGAGAGAAAGACGACAAAAGCGCCGCTGCGGGCAGCATAAGAGAGACGGGCGAAGAATGTGTCTCGCATCGCGCTCTACGGTGATGCGAGACGGACACGGGTGCGAGGGAGACAACAATGACGGCGCTGAGCGTCGAGCGACAAAGACAGTCGGAGAATGTGTTTTTCGCATCACGTTCACGTAACTGCTCACACCGCCGCGCTCTAACCCTTCATCGTCTTTCCGACAAATGATATTCTCAAAAAATTTTGAACTGTGCGATGAAAATGTTATCAAACGCCAATTGCGGTTCAGTCTTGCGTAACTCCTGCGGATGTTTCTTTTTTCTTCTCTTCTTCTCTCCTTCAACGAGCCATCCGAGGCTGCCTGAACTTTACGTCTGAATGGGACACATTGTCATTTCACGTTGCGGATCGCGCGTGTTTGAAGAATTTTTATTATTTCCTGTTAGTGTAGCAGCTTTGTGGAGCGGATGGAGACGGGACTGTGCGTGACGCGCGGCAGCAATGCGATGCTATACATGGGACCACCTCCCTCGCAGTGTCCAACGACCATACAGTGGGGCACTCTCTGTCTCCCTCCTTCTCTTCGTTAGATACGCGTCATTGGGTCTCTCCGCCTGCTCCTTTTCGCTCTTTTATCTACTATTTTTTTTCTACCTTCTTCAATCGACTTTAGATATTCTCACAGCCTCGAAATGTTCGCTGGGCGATATTCGAAATAATAAAAATGAAAATGAAACAATCTCTAAATGCAGACCGTGAAAAATCACGGACAGCGATCTTAATTGAAATAGGGTATTTTACTCTATGCAAGACAAATACTAAGAGCGTATGAATAAGGTATTTTCGCAATAAGCAATCGGATAAAGTTGGTTTTAATTTATAAAGACACAAAATAAATTCGACAATTCATTTTTAGAAAACTACTTTTTCTATCTGTTCAACGAACATGCGAAACGGTAGCCGCCATAATGGATTCCAATGTGACGTCATTGACATAGTAAACAAAGAAAGCGGTAGAGGCATTACTCTCTAACCTGTGAAAAAAAGCGTCAACAATTATGTATTCTCGTTTGTCATAGTTGAGGCCGTAGGCCACAGTAACGGGTATAAAATCACGTGCGTATTTAACATTTTTTTTTCGTATTCGAAAGTGATTCACTCATAAAATTAATTACACATCTATTTAGTATGAATATCAAGATGTTAAAAATTTTTTTGTTCGATGTACAAAATGGCCGACTACTAATATTTTCTTTTATCTTTTTTTAGGCGCTCCGCGACGTGACATTTGGCATCCACAATTTCTGTCTTAGAGCAAAAAACAAAAATTCTCGTCAATCTATAGTAGAATACGAGGGGCCATTCACTACTGAAATCATCTAATCACCTCAAATGAAATCACGAGCGAAATCATAAGAAATCACTCGAAATCATCCGTCAGCGTCGATTTCAAAATATCCTGAAGAATGTTTGAAATCTTCTTGAAATTATATGAAATCACATGAAATCACATGAAATCATGTGATTTCATATAATTTCTTCTGGACATCTAACTGAAAATACGAACGTTTTTAACTATCCTCGAGCGAAGCGACCAAATCTTTCAACACAGGCAGACTTTTCCCTTCTGGATATTTACAATATGAATCGAGTCATAGAAAAGGCGAAGCAAGATGCATTTGATAAAGTCCAGTCATTAGGGATGACTATCGATATTTTGGAATGCGATAAATTTGCTTTGAAGCGCGCAGAAATCGTTGACGAAGCGAATGAATCGGATGCAAACAACCCGAACCAAGATTTAGACTCTCTTGCCGATAAACACGAGGACGGATTTTTTTCAAATACTCACAATGACTTATTGCAAGATTTGAATATTCCTTCTAATGTTTCAGAGTCGATTGAATTGAAAAAGTATGACAAAGTAAAGATTAAATTGCACGAAAAAAGTCCGTTTGTCGTAGTGAAAGATCGCCAGGAGAATGAGTTTATCGTGCGGAAATCGTCTATTTGTTGGCTATTAAATAAGGGTTCGTGCCAATTGAGCAGTGACCGACTGCAAAGAGTGAAAGATTCTGAAATTACTCCCGCTACAAACGAACGAAAATCCGAGACTAAAATACAAGAAAAAAATGCATTCATAAAAAAGTGCAATGAAATTTGTATCGGCGATTGGTGCCTATTCAAAAAATCTAATAGCTCCAAGTGTTTCGTGGGCCTAGTATTAAGTTTTGCTTACGTGCAAGGAAATACTATTCGAAGTCACGAGTATTCCAGTGAGTATGCACGTATAAGCGGTAATACCAAAGAGATTGGAGTCTTATGTAATTGGTATGAATCCTCCAAAAACAATACTGATTTAATTTCCGTGCCAATGGATGTACACGGCTATTTAAACATAAAACAATACCACGTTACCATTTCTCCACCGATTATAACGGATAAAGATTAAAAAATTGATGACGCTGTGTATAAAAAAATAAAGAATTTATTGTAAACCGTATGTATCTTTTTTATCGTAGACCTAGCCTTCTTTCCTATTTCTTTACGCTAACTGATATTTTGAAATCATGATTCGAATCATATGGTTTTTAACGAAATCACTAAAAATCGGAAACGATTCTTTGAAATCATGTACAGATTAAATTATAGAAATCATACACGAAATCAGATGAAATCAACTACTCATTGAAATCATTGGTGCACATAAATAAAGAGTGAATGGCCCCTCGGTAGAGTACCTAGAGAAGTACGTACGGAATTTGAAAAATATTGTTTTATTCAAAAGTTGTAAGTGTTTGAACTTAAAAAAAGAATTTTCAGTGAAAAGTTTCGTTATAACTGATCGTAAAATTTTTTTTTTTTTATTAATCCGAAATTCCGTACGTACTTCTCGAAATGCAATTAGGAACATCACTTTCGAATTTGAAGTAAATCGAGTGAACGTTGTTGAAGTTATTTGTCACGCCAATTGGAAAAAAGCTGTTTCGAGAAGTTTCGAGTAGTCGGCCATTTTGTACATCGAACAAAAAAAATATATATTTTCTAATAGCTTGATATTCATACTAAATAGATGTGTAATTAATTTTATGAGTGAATCACTTTTACATACGAAAAACAATTGTTAAATTCGCACATGATTTTATAACCGTTACTGTGGCTTAAGGCCTTAATTGCAAATCTTCAAATAGTTATCGGTACTTCAAAAAAAAAACGAGTTGTTTTTTCGGACTATGACTTTGGATCTTTTCTCGCAAGTTTTAACGAAGTCTTCCTCATATTTGTATCAATTGGCATTTTAATACACAACTTTCCCGGTGTTTTTGCACAAGTATTCTTACATTTGGGAACAACACACCACGATAGGGATTTTAACTCACTTTTAACCAAAAAAATATACGTATTCACAATCGGCGCAGCGTCGATGTTTACTATGTAAGTGACGTCACTAACCGAAGCAACGTGGCGGCTAGCGTTTTCGCGCGGAAATTTGAAATGTAACGATATAAATGCATTTTTATGGCACTTATCGATTTCATAAAATAGAAATAAAAATTGTAGCAGTTTATTGCCACCGAAGGATCAAATTGAGACACCTTTCAAAAAAGGGTGTCAACATACTGATGGCATCCCATTGTGTCATCAGTGCGTTTTTCTTCTCTCAATTTTTACTTCATTCTGATCAGTTCGATAATTATTTATCGCTGCAGGTTTTTCCTCCCGAGCGAATTCTTCGAGCGAATGTTCGCTCCAGTGCGCACGTGCGTTGGAACTTTTGGGGCTGCTGCGCCTCGAGAAAAGAAAACACGCGAGTGAGATTACGTATCCCGATTCACAATGGTCCGAGGACAGCGATACGAGGCGTGACGCGTTACAAAAATGTTTTTCTTTGTAATAAGAATTGACACCTACAGAACTCGAATGTGAAATGAGTGACGTGTTGTTTGGGATCTCTGACAATTTTGTTTGTGGCTTCCAGCTGTTTTAGTCCGGTGGCTTCCATCTTCGAACGAATCCTCGCTAATCTCGTTTTCTCACGAAGACATAGGCAACAACGTGGACGCGCTTGACGCATTCCTTTCACGAATCCGAATATTTAACGAGTGATTTTCGCCTGTGATCAAGCAAAAGTACATGCCGGTATACCGATAAAATTTCAAGCCAAGTTAACGAGCTTTTAACGTTAAATAACGACTAAAAATTCTCTCACTTACACGGCGCTTTATGGAGATGACACGCTGGCCACATTTTCTATCTAATTATTTATACACTTATCAACTCTGCCTGATATAAACTGCTCGCGCGTGTAAAAAATCTAAAGATTCCGTAACGACGATAAAAAATAAACGTAAACCTTCTTGAAAGTAAAAAAAAAAACAGAATTTTTAACTTAAAAAAAACAAGCTTTTATTTAAAGGGTACTGTACTGAAGAGTAAAAAATAATGTTCAGTAATATTGAAAATCAAAACAGTGTAACTATAAAAAAGTCCCTTCCTTGATCACTCATCATAGATGCAAGTACTTAAAAGCTATATGAGTAGATATTTTTTAAATATGAAAAATAAATTTTAAAAGCTTGACGCTTTTTTTTATTTTAAAGTCGTATTATAGTACAGTCGTGCTGTATATTGGAATCGGAAAAAATTAGAAGAAGGCTAGTTTTTTGACACGTGATTTTGTAGGTGCCACGGGTGCTAAAACCAAGTTTGCCTAAAAATCGGGGGGTAGGGTTTTTTTAGGGGATCGGGGTGGTTTAATGCCAAACTACAACCCCCACGAGGTCGGCGCTGGGAGACAAAATGTTCAGAAAAATCCGGATTTTATTTTTGTCCATAGCGCCGAAGTCGTAGAAGTTCATTTTGGGGGTGAAAAAGTGGGGTGAAATTTTGAAAAATCAGTTTTCATTCGATAACTCTTTAGGACAAATTCATACAATTTTTGTTCGAATGGAAACGTTGTAGCCCTTGAAAAGACGCGTCGATCGAGTATTCGATCAACCCTCTCCAATAATATCTTTACCCCCAAAAGGATTGTTGAAGAATTAACAAAAAAATTGTTTATTGAATAACTCAAAAACAACCGATCTTTCGGGAATGGTTCAAATGTACGAAATGTAGAGAATAATTTTCTCTATATTTTCGTTCCTATGCACAACTTTTGAATTTTGCTTTTTCGAACCCCTCTCAGGGGTTGAAAATTCAAAATGAAATTCTGGGAAAACTATTGACCGAAACTAAAGAGATACGAGTTTGGCGCTGTGGACAAAAATGTAGCTGAGGGTTCAAGCTACAAATTCATCCACGGCGGCGAATTCGTGCCGTCAATAGTTTTCCCAGAATTTCATTTTGAATGTTCAACCCCCGAGAGGGGTTGGAAAATCAAAATTCAAGGGTGGTCCATAGCAACGAAAATATGGAGAAAATTATTCTCTGCATTTCGTACATTTGAACCATACTCGAAAAACCGATTGTTTTTAAGTTATTCAATAAACTATTATTTTTTTGGGGGTTTTTAACCATTTTTTGGGGGAGAAGGTATTCTCGGAGAGTGATGATCGAATACTCGATCGACGCGTCTTTTTAAGGGCTACAACGTTCCCATTTGAACAAAAAACGTATGATTTTTTTCTAAAGAGTTATTGAATTAAAACCGTTATTGAGTTATATCCGAGGGTCATTTTGTAGCTGGTGTCATACTGAATTTAATGGACTTTGATTTTTTTGTTTCAGACAAGCCGTTGCCGAGTTGTGATGGAGCTACCTAGCCCACCTATTTTTGAGGCGTTACGTTAAACTATAGTTTTTGTACTTAAGAATGAATAAAAATTAATTTAATTTAAAAAAAATGTATTTCAAGATTTTATTTATCAAACCCAACAACTTTTATGTTCATATACAGTAGAACCTCGATTATCCGAACCTCGATCATCCGAACCCTCAATTATCCGAACGATGACTTAGTTTATCCGAACGCTCAATTATCCGAATGTTGGCGCGGAAGATGCATTATTGATCGCTGCCACCGTCGTGAGCAACAATGTGCAACCCAACGCAACTTCTCCTTCTCAAACGGCTGCGAGACTTAGCCGCTCAAAAATGCGTTACAACCGTTCGTCAATAAAAAATGGACGATTTTAGTTTTAAAAAAATATAAAAAGAGGGTTCGACTTTTTTCAGGCGTTTAATATATATACCAACGTTAATATGTACATCAAATTTTAATATATATGTCTCGTCCCAAAAAACCCACGTTTCGATTATCCGAATTTTTGATTATCCGAACTAGTCTCGGTCCCAATTGGTTCGGATAATCGAGGTTCTACTGTATTTTATAAAATCCTCAAAAAATCGCGAAAGTAGCCTTTTTTCGTGGCTCCAAAGCAGACTGGCCCCTTAAGGCCTTAGGCCACTCTAGAGGCCGAAAAAAGGCTTTTTGGGGATTTTTTTTCTTCAGAAAAACTACAAAATAAAACGAGATTACAAAAAGGGTGTTTATCATACATATCAGTGACTATACAATAATTTGTTTGAAGCGATAAATTTCAAAATGGCGGCTGTGCAGCGTTTATCTTAAAACGGCATTTTTTAAGTTGGCCGTAAACATAACTCAGACAATTTTCAACCGATTCACTTGAAATGTTGAATATATCTTGAAAAATACATTGTCTATGGAAGTACGTGAGATTATTTTGATATTGCATAGTTCGTTTGTTATTAACAATTGTCTGACGATTTTTTAGGCCATTTTTTCACTTTCAAAAAATTTGCCTAAAAAATCGTCAGGTAATTGTTAGAGCTTGAAATGTTGAAAATACATTTTTTTATTGCATAGCTTTATAGTCTGGGCTCTTAACTTCAATTTGCTACGAAAAGTTTTGTAGAAGTTTGAAAATCGACCGCGTTATGACAATTTTTGTGAAGGGTCAGCCCAATGCGCTGGGATTTACGATTTTTTTTGCGTTTTCCTTGAAACTATGCTTTACGAAACTCATATCTCAAAATCTATTCGTCCGATTCACTTCAAATTCGGACAGAGCATAGTTTATAACATTTTCTATCGTATGACCGGATGATTTTTCAGATTCGTTTATCCATTTGTTAATAACAAATTAATAAAGTTGTTTTTTTTGTCGAAAATTGAACTTTTTTCCTATGGCTTGCCATTTTCCAAATTTTCAAAGCTTCGAAAAAGTATTTTCATCGTCTTGAAGTATTTACCGTTGGACCGTAACGATTTTTTTTTCAACCTTGTTATGACCCGTAATATCTTTTTGCAGATTTACGTTGTGAAATTTAGGAAAGGTCCCAAAACGTTTCCTTGATTCTTGTAGCCTAAAACTGCTTAATTATACTAAAAGTACATCATATTTTTTTTGTATTAATCTTTAAAAATGGCGGAGTCACGGTACGGTCTCTTAAACCGCATTTTCAAAACTGGCACGACGTATAGCTAAAAAACTAATCGACCGATTCTAATGAAATTTGGTATAAATCTTTCTAACCTTATTGTCTAAAACATGACCCTAAGTGTTTTTGAAAGAAAAAAAATGTATTGCAAAATGTAGTCATTTTTTTCGGAAAATTCAATCATTTTGTTTCAGCGCGTACAATTTCATCAATTTTAAACATTTCTCACTTTTTCTTGGTTCATATTCTGCGTACGAGTGTTAATGAAAGAAAAATCCTCGTTGGTTTTTTTTTAGATTATTCCCGCCGACGCTAGGTGTCACGCCGTCTGACAACATCTGCCGCAACACGTTTAAAAGACAATGCCATAGCTCCGCCATTTTAAAAATTAAATAAAAAAAAAATACCATGTAACAGCCAAAAGCAATAATAAAAACACACCCTAATCTCAAAAACGGTGAAGAAATTTTTCCTGTAAAAAAAAATATTGTAAATCAGCAATTTTTTGCTCGCCTAAAGGTATCTTCTCCCTCAACACTATAAATTTCCATTCTTTTTTATCCAATTTTCTTCACCTCTTTTTGAAATCCACAAACAACGAATGGAAAAAAAAAGAAACCTTTTTCGTTGCACGAAAAAACTATCTTTGCACTTGAACCAAAGGCGGTTTTGTCCCGCACGAAGAAACCATGCCGTGTACATGAATTCGTCGGCTTTGGTAGTGCTTTTCCGAGTCTCGAAAGAGTGTGTCCCACTTTGCGAATTTTCGCCGTCTACGAATCGATATAAGTGACGCAAAACGAGCGTGGCACGTTGTACGTGTGGAATTTGCGCGAAATCGCATTCACTGCGCAATTCCGAATATGAACACACACACACAGACACGCGCGCCCAAAATACAAATACACAAGCACAAAACGGCCAATGAGATGATCGTGTTAGGCTCGTGAGATTGTTAATGGATCGACGTGTGATTAGCCTGAGTAGAAGAATAAATTAACGGCGGGGTAAAGTTAATTCGGCGAAAAAAAGGCATGTTTTTAAGATTTTTTTTTGGCGTAACGAATAGCGTTCGTATATTGAAAAATTTACATATAATAAAGTAACATTTGAACAACATTCTCCTAAATTTGCATTGCAAAATATTCAAAATTGAGCGGGTGAAAATTAAACCCCGGAGGCGCCTCGAAAAAAAGTTGCTTTGCGGTGTGCACCATAGCTCGCAACAGAATCATTTGAAACAAAAAAATCAAAATGCATTTGTTAAAGGAGATTTTTCTCGAGGTAATGACGGGAGGATTTTTTTTTCGATTTTTCGTAGCACTTGGGAGCCAAAAACCCGATTTTCGCTAAAAAAATCGGCTAATTTGTTGTTGAAAAATTAGTAATTATTAATAAAAAACAAAAAAGCTCTCGACAATACCTGGTGAATTATGTGAAGAAGTACTGTGCAAAATTTCAAAGCGATTGGTCCAGTAGATTTTGAGTTATCGTGCACACGGACTTCAAATATGACAAGTCTCAGAAAAAACGGTTTGAAAATCGCAGAAGAGAAGAGAACGGCATGGAGCAATAGACGCTCAAATACTCATAACTTCGTCAATTTTACTCCGATCGACTTGAAATTTTAACACAATATTCTTGATATATTATGCATTCATTTAAAAAATTTAAAAAAAAATGAAAAAAAATGTTAATACTTTACCCCGCCCTTAACCTAATGTACTCAACGGGCTTAAGGCGAAATATACATTTAGGCGGGAAAAAATTTACGCAATATTGAAATATTTTTTAAGCTAGGATATGATTATTCCACATTTATCAAACTTTCGGTATACTTTAACAGTATATTTAAGTATACAAAATGATTTTGTTTAATTCTTTTATCATTAAAATGGCGGAGCTGTGGCCAGAGTGTTACAGCAAGGAAGTTGCGAATTGGCGTGAAGTCTAGCTTCCCGTAGATCTTGATTTGCAAAAAAATTCAAACATTTTTTCAGTTAGAACTTGTATAGTTTCTATTTGACAGTAATTGAAAGGAAGAAAATGCAAATTTAAGAGAATGGCACGAATTTCCACAAAATATCGACATTTCGCGCAAAATTTCGGTAAAATTTCGATTAAAAAAAGTCGTTTTTGTTTCTAATTTTTCAGAAACAATTTTCGACGAGTAGAAGCTGGCAACATTATCAATACTTCTACCTATTCTACATATTCTACCAAGATTCAACTCAATCGGCTTAATAGTTTTTGAGTAATCCTGCACGCCAATTTTCATATTCAGAGTCCTATCGTTTGAAAAAAGAATCAACTTTTTCGAGACTTCGATGAATTTTACGTAAAATACTCACTTTTCCAAAATTGAAGATTTTCAATAATTTTTTTAAACGGTTTACTGTGATATTTTATTATTTTTAATTATGCAGACGTATTAACAAATATTTTAACAGTATCCCTGATTTTTTTGGATAAAAATCGACCGAATGGCAGGTGGATGTGACAAATTGACCTAGTGTGTCAAAGTTGTGGCCAATTATAAGTGTGTCAATGAAGAGTTGATATTCACGTTGCGTATGCACTGAATTTGCCACCTGTGGAAACATTTTGACAAACGATGTATCCGGCGCACCTCTCTCCAATAAAATCTGATTGATTTCATTATATTAGGTCATTAGTATGAAATGTCCGATTTTTAGCTTTTCAACCTTACCGATTCGTTTCAAATGGTTTCAAATATTTGTCGGAATAGTAACGTTAAACCTTGTCCCTAATTCACGTGTAGTTTGCTACGTGTCCGCTTCCACAGCAGCTTTCAGCTCATCATTATCCAACTTGCTCTCAGGTTGCCCGTAAGGTTCATTTTGAAGATGAAAATCGCCAGATCGGAACTTCTCCAACTGGGTTCGTTAGCCACATCCTTGCCAAACACTTCGTTGACGCTTGGAGTAGTCTGCGCTGCATTAGTTCCACGATGGAACTCATATTCCAAAATAACGCAATTTTTTTACTTATCCATGCTTTACAAAGTTTAATCTAAGAACAAAAACCGAGAACTGTCAAATAGTACAGTTGTGCTGTCGCTGAATAAAACCCAGAATCGGAGAAAATTAGAAGAAGGCTAGTTTTTTGACAGGTGATTTTGTAAGTGCCGCGGGTGCTAAATCCAAGTTTGCCTAAAAATCGGGGTGTAGGGTTCTTTTTTAGGGGATGAAAGGAGATGGGGGTGGATTAATGCCAAACTATAACCCCTACGAGGTCGGCGCCGTGAGACAAAATATTCAGAAAAATCCGGGCTTTAGTTCTGTCAAAAGCGTCGAAGTCGTGGAAGTTCATTTTGAGGGTGAAAAAGTGGGGTGCAATTTTGAAAAATCGGTTTTAATTCAATAACTTTTTAGAAAAAAATTCGTACGGTTTTTGTTCATAGGGAACGTTGTAGCCCTTAAAAAGACGCGTCGATCGAGTATTCGATCATCACTCTCCGATAATATCTTCACCCCCAAAAAATGGTTAAGAAACAAAAAAAAATAGTTTATTGAATAACTCAATAACAATCGGTTTTTCGAGTATCGTTCAAATGTACGAAATGCAGAGAATAATTTTCTCCATATTTTCGTTGCCATGGACCATCCTTGAATTTTGATTTTCCAACCCCTCTCGGGGGTTGAATTTTCAAAATGAAATTCTGGGAAAACTATTGACGGCACGAATTCGCCGCCGTGGATGAATTTGTAGCTTGAACCCTCAGCTACATTTTTGTCCACAGCGCCAAACTCGTATCTCTTTAGTTTCGGTCAATAGTTTTCCCAGAATTTCATTTTGAATTTTCAACCCCTGAGAGGGGTTCGAAAAAGCAAAATTCAAAAGTTGTGCATAGGAACGAAAATATAGAGAAAATTATTCTCTACATTTCGTACATTTGAACCATCCCCGAAAGATCGATTGTTTTTGAGTTATTCAATAAACAGTTTTTTTGTTCATTCTTCAACAATTCTTTTGGGGGTGAAGATATTATTAGAGAGGGTTGATCGAATACTCGATCGACGCGTCTTTTCAAGGGCTACAACGTTTCCATTTGAATAAAAATTGTATGAATTTGTCCTAAAGAGTTATCGAATGAAAACTGATTTTTCAAAATTTCACCTCACTTTTTCACCCCCAAAATGAACTTCCACGACTTCGGCGCTATAGACAAAAATAAAACCCGGATTTTTCTGAATATTTTGTCTCCCGGCGCCGTCCTCGTGGGGGTTGCAGTTTGGCATTAATCCACCCCCATCCCCTAAAAAAAACCCTACTCCCCGATTTTTAGGCAAACTTGGTTTTTAGCACCCGTGGCACCTACAAAATCACCTGTCAAAAAACTAGCCTTCTTCTAATTTTTTCCGATTCCAATATACAGCACGACGGTACTAAAAGTGAAAGGTCAGAGATATCGAGTTTAGGGCTTGCGGCTGTATTACGATATCTGTGGCCCCTAATTTTGACCACGCACTCTTCATATTTGACCCAAAATAAGACTTTTTTCAAGAGTCGTAAAAGTCGAAAATCTGCCCTTAAGGGCATGTACGAGGTCAACATAACCTCACAAATTTTTCAACCCTGTTTTCTCATATATAGTTGAATTTTTTAGGAAAATCAAAGCATTAGGGTCTGGAGAATTCCCTGACGCAGAGCTTAATGATTTCCTCTGCCCTAAATATTATTCATCTCTGAGAAATCTCTGTTCGAAAATTTCAGCTATCTCTCTCGCACTCATATGTCACGTGGTACATCTTCTAGTTCGCCTTAAGGGAGCACACCACTCTAGGATTTTGGAAAAATCTTTTTTTTTTGCTTAAAAATACTTTGGAGTCATTAAAACAATATGCAATTGGTCCTGTAGCGAAAAAAAAATGTTCAAGGTTCAATTATCGAGCTTTCAGCAGTGCCTGCGACTTCTTTCAGGCGCCTCGTACAACTTTAAACGCGTTTTTCTCGAAACCACTTTTTTCAAACTGGGAGGACGGATTACTCGAACACCTTTGCGTGGATCGATTTGAAATTTTGACAGTAGCTGCATAATAACATTGTCTAAGGGAGTACGTAGCCGTTTTTTAATTAAATGTAAACTTTTTTTTAATAAACAATTTACGGCTTATTTTCGGGCAAAAAATCGATTTATTTCTTTCAAAGAGAGCCTTTTTTTCAAAATTTGATAAAAAAATAATCTCTACGCAGTCCCATCGGTAATAATATATAGATAAAAATTTGTCTTGGTTTTTGTTCCAGCTCTTATATTTTACGCAAAAACCGTCCTCCCGTGAAGCTATTTTTAAACAAACACGTTTTTCGAGGTGGGCTCTGTCGCCGCCATTTTGTATGAAAATTATAATAAAATTTTTGTTATACTTTAATATGTGTCGAATAAACCCTCTCAAAAGAAATCCAATTCCTTTTTTCCTACTCCCAAAATAAATGGTCAAAGTTAGGCCTTATTTTCTGCCGCTAAAGTGGTGTTATCCCTTAAGGAGGTTGGAGCGTTAGCCACAATCCAAGGTTAAATTTAATTTAAAAAAATACATGTTATTGTTTACACTATACTGAGTCTTTACGATTTTTTTGAACTTTTTTCACCACCAAACACCAGAGATAAAAAATAGTTTAATGTACGTAATTTAACGTGCGGTTAGATGCGCAAGACTTTCACACTAAAGGTTGTGTAATTTTTATTGTCATTTAGCACCAAGATAAACCATTTCTAACAACGGATTAATGCAAACTGGACCTTTGTGAACATTTAGAAAAAAAAAAAATTCTCATCTTGCCCATCGTAAACCATGGGCCAATAATCTCGTGACGTAAATATGAATAGGCATAATTATGAATTACTCAAAATTTCATTGTGAATTGTATAAAACATTCGTTGTCGTAGTTTTTTCATAATAATCATCGATAATGTTATGCTTTTTCAAGTTGGTAGTAACACAAAAGTTTTTCTACTTTACGTAATAAAAATGTTAAAACGCATAATCTTGCCCTTTAATTACATATTTAAAAAAATTAGCATATATAGAATAAATCTGTACCTCGTATGCATTTTTTTGAAGTTCATTGGAAAAAAAAATGAATAAACCGTCATTTGACTCAACTGAATCGCTCCAACCTCCTTGAGGGGGTAAAACGAGGATTTTTAAGTTTATACGAGACAAAATATTTTTCGGTCAGATTTGCTTGAACCTTAGTAGAAATGCACTCCAATACAAATAATTAAACATGTATTTGTTTGGGTTTGTTTGGTGTATTTATGCCAACCCAAACAAATACAGTTGAGGGCTTAAAAGTACTACTTGACTGTCTACACACACCGAACAGCGAGGAAAACGTATAGTGTTATATATTAAATAAATTTGTTTATGTTTATGTTGTCATGTTTTCTCATACAAACGTTAAGACTCCCTGTTAACCGCCTTAGATGTTAAATTTTGGAAATTGATAAAATACATGTTTAATTATTTGTATTTTAGTGTATTAATGCCAAGTTTCAAGTAAATCTGACAAAAAAAATATGTCGTGTCATACAAACTTTAACACCCTTGTTTAACCATCTTAAGGGTCGAATTTTAGGAAATGCTGAAATACGTGTTCAATTATTTGTATTGCAGAGTATTCACGGCAAGTTTCGAGCAAATCTGACAAAAAATATAATGTTTCATACAAACTTTAAAATCCCTGTTTCACCCCGTTAAGATTCGAATTTCGTTTTTACCACTCTTGAAGAAAAGTCTTATTTTGGTTCTAATATGATGGATGCGTGGTCAGAAGTAACCACATATATTGTAATATCCCCGGGCTTGCAATCCGAATTATCCGTATGTCCGCCAATTTTTTTAATCTGGATAATGAAGGAAATTGACTGGATGATTCAGATAATACGGATAGTAAAATTCATTAAAAAATTACAATTTGAACATGGAACTAACTATAGTAAAACAATAATTTCTCTTTCTGTCTTTACACTGTAGAGGCCCCTGGCTACCTGTGTAACCATTGAAGAACAGCTATGAAATATGACTCACTCGATCGTTGAGCTTTTTGAGATCACATTATCAAGGTAAAAAAAAGAACTTTATGCGTCGTCCTTAAAGTTTCGTTGTTGATTTGAAATGTATGAGTCTATGTGTGTTAAGGACGAGAAATCCCTCTAGAATTTTCAAAAAATCGAGTTTTTTACATATTTCGAAAGTATGATACCCAAAGAATATACTGACCAAAGGAAAACTCGAAATATTGAATATTTGCGGAGTTATCGCATATAGTCTCGAGCGCGATTATCTCGAAACTACTTTTTTCAAAAACTCCTCGTGTTGTACCTCAAAAAGTTATTTAACCGATTTGGATGACATTTTGGGATGTTACTCTCAGTAATATTATCGCAAGGATATAGCCTAAAGTTTGAAAGGTAGCGTGTAAATAAATAATTTTTTGGGGGTCAAATATGTCGAAAAAATGGTCGAAAATTCGAACTTTGGAGTAAAAAAGGCTCTCAAATTTTCAATTTTGCACTTTTTCGTCATTTTTTAGGTATATCCTTCACCTTAATATGTCAGTAAACGAATGACATGAAATCCTTTTCAGATCAACAGAAAAAGAGTGACAACTGCAGCACTTTTCGATGTCGCGGAAAACAGGCGTCCGAAGACCCTTAATAACGACGCAATTTTGTTGGGCATCCCAAATTGTTTTTTTTTTAAACTTGTCAGTTATAATAAACTCATGTCCAAATTTGAAAATGATCAGATTATTCTATCCCCTCTAAAAAAAATTCCCGAAAAAGACCTATTTTTCACGCTCCTGCAGGGATTTCTCGCCTTGAGTCTGAAATTCCCATTTCAATTGTGCATTTAAGTTGATTTGAGATCTCACTCACTGTAACGTTTAAGTATACGATTGTTTTTAGTTTTTGTCTCAGAGGAGAGAATGGTTAATTTTTTAATCTTAGAAGAAAGAAGTTTCATGTTTTTTATTTGTTAATGATTATTTTTTTATTAGTTTGTTTGATATTTTATGATCTCATTATTATTATGATAATTAGTTTAAGTTTTAGAGGAAAGAGTTATCTAACAGTTTTCAATTATTCAAATTTTATTGTAAAATTTTATGGTAAATAGTAGCATACTATTATGCTCGATCATTTTGTGATATTAAAAATGTTGATGTCGTCCATTAGCTATAGTAAAGAGAGAACATTTTTGGTTTAATTTTAACAAATATGAATAAAACATCCTTTTAACGGATTTCCTTTGTTTTTTGCCCAAATTTACCGCAAAATCCGGATATCGGGATAGTAAGATTCACTGAAACGCATATTATCCGAATACGAAAAAGTAACGGATAATGCAAGCCCTAATCAAGTATCAAACTTGATACTCGAAGTAATTGGACATTTCATACTCAATGACCCGATATATAAAGCCATTCGCGAAATACGATTCTCGCGAGTTTTTTATTTTGGTTTTCTTTATTCAGTCGGTACAATTGTGCCTTTCGCGATTCTTGAGAGGCTATAGTAGTTGCGTCTTACCTCGGCCGGTTCGATCTCAAGCGGTAGTTGAAAAAAAAAGAAGAAGATACTTTGTATCGAGTCATTGGGTAAACAGAGCTGTTTTTTGCCCTCGACATGGCTACGACGGTCCTCGCTGTTCGTTATTTCGTAAGGAAATTACTGGGGCTATTTTTCTGCAGCGTTCGTTGAAAGTATCAAATAATGAAAACAAAACAGAAATGCATAACAAGAATGAGTGTTTAAAGAGACGTTAATAATCGCTGATGCTCTTTTCTTATTATTATTAGAAAATTCAAACAACCAAGAATACTCGTTAAAAAAATCGGATCCGAAATACATTTCGCCATTGTTCCTCACCAAAATACGCACGCACAACGGCGAGAGCGAACTCAGCTTTTTATACGAATTATCACAATTTTGAAAATAAAGCGCGCACAAAGCGATGGCGGAAAGAAACGAGCTGTCATCCCCGAGCAATTATTTTGATAAATAAAAAATCAAAAACAATTTCCCGAACGTCGTTTTTCGAACAAATAATGATGAAGAAAAAAAAATGTTGGAACAAATGAAAGCAAAAAAATACTTCGTAGAACTTTGTTTTTTCAGAACAAACGAAAAATGTCAAAAACTCCGTGGAGCTTTGTTTTTTGAAACAAATAAAAATTTCAAAACTTCGTCGAGCTGTTTTTTGAAAAAAAATGAAACTGGAAAAAAAATTGTGGAACTTCGTTCTTTGAAACGAATGAAAATAATTCAAGAATTCGTCGAACGTTGTTTCTTTGGAATGAAAATGGAAATAAAAAAACTTCGTCGAACTTTGTTTCTTTCGAATGAAAGTGAAAATAAAAAAAAATATTCCGCGAACTTTGTTTCATAGGAATGAACATAAAAATAAATAAAAAATCGTCGAGCTTTCTTTCTTTGTGATGAAAATATAAATAAATAAACTCCGAGCTTAATTTTTCGAAACAATAAGAATAAAAAACTTCATTAAGCTTTGCTTTCTGGAACAAGTTAAAATAATTTTAAAAATTCGTCATTTGTTGTTTCTTTGGAATGGAAATGAAAATAAAAAAAACCTTCGCCGAACTTTCTTTGAAACGAAAATAAAAATAAAAAAACCTCCGTCGAACTTTGTTTCTTTAGATCGAAAATAAAAAAAAACCTCCGTCGACCTTTGTTTCTTTGGATCGAAAATAAAAGAACCTCCGTCGAACTTTGTTTCTTTGGAACGAAAATAAAAATAAAACCTCCTTCGAACTTCGTATCATTGGAAACGAAGTTTAAAAAAACCTTCGCCGAACTTTGCTTCATCGAAACGAAAAATAAGATAAAACCTTCGTCAATCTTGTTTCTTTGGAATGAAAATGAAAAAAAAGCCTGTGTATACTTGGTGCTTTATCGAGGCATGTATCTCACATGACAAAGTATCGGGAACACACGAAATGAGTAACGTAATTACATAACGCGGTATGTAAGCTCTCGGTCACACGAGCCGTAAGAATTCTCGCAGCGGACATTTTCATCGGGGTCATTGTTAACATGAAATATAAATATATTTTGGTGATATTGTACAGTCAGTGAATGGTTGGTTTTTTTTTCTTTTTCCGTTTTATGTATATATACAACAGCTATGTACACGTGAGAGACTTGGTTTCTTCATTCCGTATAAACGATTATACCTTTGTGTTTTTTCTTCTTCATTCTACCTGCCTTTTTTTCTTCATCTCTTCTCCTCGCTGTCGTCATCGTCGACGTCACAAATGAGAAATACACAAGCCAGCCGCGTCCCTCTTGCGGACGAATCGCAAGCACGCGCGCAGCGTACACACACACGCATCTATACACACACACACACACACGCACGCACGCACGATCGCGCATATAAGGTGGGTAGGTGTCAGCGGGGTTAAAATTTTCGTCGCGGATATACATGAGAAAAATGAAATAACTGGCTTTCGCAAATAACAAATCAGTTGACAGAGAAGCGCACGTTGCCTCTCTGTCGCTCTTTCCGCTCGATCGCTCTATTTCGTTCTCTGACGTCCCTATCCCTTTCTCACGACTCTCGTTCCGCCTTCTCTCTCTCTCTCTTAGCCTTATAGATATTACGCTAAAGGACTGAATCCGCGGCTACGCCCGCTTTCATGACTTGACACTTTACATATTCTACTTAAAGACTATATAGTCGGAGAATAAGCGTAGAAATGTATCACACTAGAAACTTGTACGTTAATATTAAATGCGCAGGTAGTAGGTGAATTTTCTTTTTTTTTTCTTCTTTCTCTCTCTGTCGTCGTTTTCTTTCGCTTTCATTCTCAACGTCATTTGCTCTTTTTTTTTCTCTCTTTCGGTCGTGGTTATAGGCGCAGATGGTACGATACACGAGGCGGCTCTCGACGCGTCGCGGCGTCGATGGAAGTTCTCTTTTTCTTATTCGTATTTTTTTTTGTCTTCTTTTTTTCGCTCGGATGCTACACACATTGTGACTAATGCTAAGCTCTCGTTAACCAATAAACTTGACTTATTTATCAATGTAGGCTAGGTTGCGATACTCAGACTTCGGAAGCTTCCCTTTCTGTGTAGCCCACTCCCCCCCACTGCCAATGTTAATAACACGTGTACGAGAGCTTGACGAACAAGGCCGCTTGTTTTTCGTCGTTATTTCTCTTTTTCTTCTTTCCATCGTCATACGCGCGTCTGCGCGCGCGCGCACACACACACACACACACACACACACACACACACACACACACACACACACACACACACACAGAATCACGCGGTCCTCTCGCACCCTAGCAAGTTTCGTTAATTATTTTTCAGTGATGTAAAGCAGAACGTCAGACGCGCGTCACGTGACATGCACGCGAGTCCTCTGTGAGCGGTGAGAGAAGTCACTTGGATTGTTGAATAACTCATCGAGATTCTATACGGCGAGCGCTGGTCAATTTTGTTTTTGCTCGCTCGCGGCATGTGCTCGGGTATCGAACGAGTTGCGAAATAGAGAACAAATGGAACACGGAAAAATTGTTGACCGTAGCTTCGTTCGTACGAAGTAAATAAAGTATGATCAGCGTGGCGAAGTGTCTGCGTCGTTTTGGATGAGCCGCACAAAGGTCGACATAACCTCGATGCTTTCAGACGACTTTACGCGTGAGATTGCGCGCGCGCGCGTCAATAATTCATTTCGCAGGCTCGACGCGTCTTCCTTTGTCCGAGATATTCGAGGGCGCCTTGGTCGAGAATAATTCTTGAAAAAAATCTCAGCAGACATCTTTGTTTAGCGAGGATACCCCGCCGCTTCGTACTGTGACGCCATTTTGTTCACCCCCCCCCCCCCCCCCCCCTCGGACCCTGTAACGCGCGTTCGAATCGCGAACTTACACGCGATCAAATTATTCCAAGCGAATAATACCGGACAAAAAGACTAACCGTACCGACATACATCAAAGTCCATCAATCATTGCGCCCGTAATGATCGCATTACGATGCAGATGCAAGAAAATCGAGGATAATTTTCGCGCAGCAACGAACCGCTCGTCGCGCACACGCGTCACGAGGAAAATTAATTTCGTAACGAACGCGTATTCACGGTCGAGCCCGAGTAGTTAGTGGCGTAATTCCGTCGAGCGAGTACGTCGTTTAAGGGGTTACATCTATCTAGGTGGGTCGGAAAATTGTATTTTCCTTTTAGCTGTCCTGAAAATTGCATTGAAATATTACTAAAAGTGAATGCGTTGCAGCTTCTAACAGTCGCCCGTGGCGCTGTATAGCATGGCGTGGAAGTCTACATCGTTGGAACGCAACGAAAATGAATTTTCTTCGACTGCCAAATCATTTTTTGACGGATTTCGACTACAAAAATCAAACGTTTTTCAGGATCCTCATTAAAAATCTACAACATGAATTGGCAAGAAAATATTTTCAATATTGATGAAGATAAAAGCAAAAGGATATTTCGTTTCACTCAAGCGATGCAAACTTCAACACTGTTATACAGCGGCACCACACTTCAAACTTTAAACGCGTTTTTCTCGAAACATCGTTTCCTATGTCGGTGGACATATCTCGAGAACCACTGATGGATTATTCCCAAATTTACAGGAGATACAATGAGAAACATTTAAAGGTCGTTGACGATCTCACTTTTCAAAAACCGATCTTCATCTTTTAATAGTTACGTAAAAAGGACGACTTTTTTTCATAGTTTTTGTATGCTCGAGTTTCAATTTGTCGCCACTTGGTTAAAAGAAAAATGATTTGAAGAATCGACGATCGTCAACAACTCGTATTTATCGTTAACTTGAATAACCCGTTTGGTTTTTAGATTCCAGATGGACCGTTTAAGCTGGCGTGTCCATCGCCAAACGTCGCAAGAAAATTGTCGTCATCTGCCGACGGCCGTGCTTTTGTTGTTTTTCCGTATGTTTTTTGTGAATTTTTTTCAAAGGCTCTCGGTACATGTACCTTTGTGTTAATAAAAATGCGTTTCTTTTCCACCAAACGTTTCCCAGATAAAAAAAAATCGTAATTTGGCCATTTCTTTCGAGACTCTAGGTGGATGTAACCCCTTGAAAAAAGTATTCTACCGCGCGATCGTTGGCGCGGCCGTAAGCGGCGTAGTCGCGTACCAATGGTTCGTAATTTCGCAACTTGTCGATAAATCGAGCGCATAACCTATCGGAGGCGGACAAAAATGAGCGCTTAGCTAAATGAGAAATTTAGCTTTAATTTGTATTGGCGGTTACAAACACCATTTTACATCACTGGTTATGTCTATTTCTCTCTCTCCGTGTGATTCTCCCCGGACGACGCGTGGAGAGAGGGAGGGGGGATTTTTTTCAGTCTGGGAGAGGATAACCTCGTGTCGCGTCAAGTTGCCATATCCCTCGTACGTAGTATCGGGTTATAAATTGTACTTTGGTTAGTATACGTTCGTGTGTGTGTGTGTGTGTGTGTGTGTGTGTGTGGCGGAATAGCCGTGTCTGTCGTGAGCCCTCCCCTCTCCCTTCCACTTCGTGGGCAGTCTCGCTGCTCACCTTTCCGAATCGTAACTCCCCTCTTCCTTCCCTCCCTCCCCCCCTCGCTCCCTCTCGTCCTCGGGAGGCCTAATACATTGACACGCTGTCTTGTCATCGTAATTGTTGGCCGTTACATCGCGGAATATTCGATCGATGCTACGGCACGCAAAGGGCTCGTTGCTCGGCTTTCTCTCCCTCTTTACTCGCACTCGGTATACGAGCCTGATTCGGGTGTGGCCCATGGCGAACGCAGTCACGGGCATGGCAATGAGAACGATAAATTCTCGTTGAGAGCGAGCGCAGCCCGAACAGACACCATTCCCCCCCCCCCCTTCGAGGGCTCTAGCACACAACGACCGAGCGCATCCCAATACGTACGTTTCTTCTTTGCTCTTTCTTTCTTTTTCCACATTCACCGAAGATCGATGAAATCGGCCATCCCGGACGTCACGAGTCGAACACTATGCATGATTCAAAATTCGTTCGCTATGAAAAGAGCCTTCTGCGAACGATGCGAGACGAGATTTTCCGTTCGAATTGCTGAACACTTTTAGCTACACGCGCACACACGTACACATACACGCTGCTGAAAACGTTCGGACATTGCGTACCATGTGTGCCGTGCTATATATATATATAGCATATATATATATATATATATATATATATATATATATATATATATATATATATATATATATAATGTAGAATGCAAAATATGAAATAATATGTTATTAATATAACCAACATATAATATAACAAATTATATATTATATATAATGTCATATTTGTAATAAAAATTATGTGTATATAATTTTATTATTACAAATACAACAAGTTATATAATATAGAAAATATAATTGAATAATTTATTATAGTCTATGTTAATTATATTAATACTATTATTATACATTCTAATCTATATATTATATATTTATAATAAAATTATATATATACAAATATATATATATATATATATATATATATATATATATATATATATATATATATATGCGTGCGTGTGTGTGTGTGTGTGTGGTAGGATGCAACGCATGCTATTCCGCGAAAAAAAATTGATGATACGAACGAGAACGCTTTCCAGTCAAGATTCATAAGGCGTTCTTCCTTAAAAGTCTGTCAGTGACGAGTTTTGCCCCTCTCTCCTAAATATCCATTCCGAAATTAACAATAGCAATAATTTCAATGACAATAGTATAAAATAATAATAATATATATTCTATTCGTGATAAATGCGTCCGCTAGCACAAACTCTATACATTTTATTATACAATCGGTGCATCCACTAGCGTATTTTTTTCTCTCCTTTCACTTTCCCCCGCGCTCCCCCGACCCTCTTTATCGTTTTTTGTTTGCCTTTATAAATGTTGGTTATTGTCGCGCGTCAGTACAAGCGTTCGAGCTAAGACCCTGAGCGTGGCACGACCAGCGGAAGACGAAAGTTGTGTAGATCCGTAATATCAGTATAGAACTTGCAATTTTGTTTTCTCCCGATCGTAACATTAGTAGGTAGGTATTGTAGGTGTAGTTTGGTGGTAGCAGTAGCTGCAGTCGTAATGTAGTAGTAAATAGTATGCGTAAGTGATAAATACGTATTTAGATTAGTTCCGTGATTAGTAATAGTAGTAGTAAGTAGGCATGGTAGTAGTGACACGCTGGGTCCTTATTATCTACAATTACCGACGGAGCTATACACGTATCCTTTCCCTACGCGTATTTCTGCTTTTCTCTCTCGCTCTCTATACCCCCCTCCTGTCTCTTTCTTCCCTTCTCCGCGCCGTCGTCTTACTCGCGTTCCTCTTTTTCCCTTCTTTTTTCTCCCCCTTTCCTTCCATCCTCTTTTCGATCTAAGGCTTCTGGCTGGAGCAGCTGTTTATATATGAGTATTGAAATAGAGCGCGGTATACGTAGTACAATTATTCATCTACATAATACGTACGCACAATATACATATGTAAATAGAGCGATGTTACATATGAATACGCGGCATAGTATAGTCAAAGCTAAGATTTTACGTTTTCTCCTCTTTCTTCTCTCCTTCCCGGTGTATTTCGTCTTTTTTTTTTCGTCTTCTGTTTTTTCTCTCCCCGTAATCGAATGCTTGTTATACCGCGCGCCTATGCTCAAACACGATATTCTTCACTAATGTACGATGGCATATATTTTTGCTCTACTGTACATGATTCTTTTTTAGTCGCTTTCGTTTTAAAAGGATTTCCAATCTCGATGTGTACGCATACATGCGTATGCATGTATTTGTGTATACGTGTGATTACGCAATTTTTTTTTTACTTCTCAAGTCTTTCAGTCAGCTGTTGAGAACAACTTCTTTATATATTTTTATCAGTTTTTTTTTCTTCGTATGTACATATACAAGCTAATTCATCGTGTGTAGGAATGTCGTTTTGGGTGTGTGTGTGTGTGTGTGTGTGTGTGTGTGTGTGTGTGTGTGTGTGTGTGTGCGTGTGTGTATGTGTATGCATGTTTTTTGAAACATAATTGTATGAGGCAGTTCAAGAGTAACGTTCCTTTTTCTTTTTTATCTTTTCTTCTTCTTTAAGGCCGAGGTAGGGAGGTAGGATCGCGATATCGTCGTCATGTCTTGGCTCATTGTATACCTATGCTAATGTACAGTCGTGAACGAGAATTCGCAGTCGTTCGAAAGCTCTCTCTCTCTCTCTCTCTCTCTCTCTTTCTTCTTCCTTCGCAACGTGCACGTTTCTTCTATCTTTTTCACCTTCACTTCGAACAAAGCGATATTTTACCTTGCAAATGGAAAATATTTGATCGTGCGCGCGATCGTTGTCAACTGCGAACTGCGGCCGATCACGAGTGACGGATAATACTATGTGTATGTTTTTCTTGTTTCCCCCCCCCCCCCCCTCTTTTCTTTTGTGTTTGTCGTAGGAACTAGACTCGCGGAATTTTAGATTAGCGTCGTTAGCGATCCTAACGAAACGGCAACAAAAAAGAAACATTTCGTAAGTACGAACTTATAAAAAATTTAAACAAACAACGAATACGACACGCGTCAAATCGAGTCTCTACACGCATGCACACACACACACACACGCACGCACGCATATATACATATATATGTGTGTGTGTGTGTGCGCGCGTGTGTACATATATACATATACACACACAATGAAAGTTAATCGCGAATATAACTTCATCAAAGATTCAACTAGAATCGATTGTTGAATGAATCGGTGGGCAATGACGTAAACCAAAGTTCGATAAGTCGAACGGGCGAGGTTGAGGGGTGGGTGGGGGGGCATGAGCCTCGCGAGCGTTCGACTTTAATACTCAAATCGAGGTCAACGGAGCGGCCATAAGAGAGGCCTGAACAATAGTTGGCCCGCTGTGAGCCACGAAACGAATGACGCTGAACAACGAAATACAAAAACAATTCTTGACTAAGCCAGTGGTGGCGATACGTTGACGCACACACCACGGGGCAAAAGAACCACGCGATCGTATCCGCGATATCGCAACAGTCACCGATAAGCCCCAATATCTTTGCGTTATTTTTTCCCTTCGGGAAAGTTTTCCGGCGAGGCACGCGGCCAAAAATTCGAGAAAAAACGAAACGAAAAAAAAAATAACGCGATATCGCGGAAAGGTGAAAAATACCCGATGAGCCAAGAGGTGAACGGGTGTAATCGGGAGATTAGAAAGAACGCCGAGGCGGAAGGGCTGGAGAAAGAGAGGCGAGGAGGGGGGAGGGGGAGAAAGGGGGGGATATATTCACGAGCCAATAAACGAGGATAGGTCGATCGCCGGAGCGCGCGCGATCAAAGCGGAAATACGTTGTTCGTATGTGCGGAGGATATCGGCGATAGTTTGAGATTGTTCGGACCCTAGCTCTGCGGCAAAAGTGCATGATAGGCGGGTGCAGCCTCGTAAAAGCCCGCGGCAGCTTGAAGCGCTTGAAGGGAGGCGGCGTGATGCCTGTGCATCGCGGTTGCATATACACTCGAGACTTCGCTCGAGGACGGTATGCCAGCCGAGGCTGAGTTTCCGCCGGCACCGCCGCCATTTGCCGTTTGCTGCGGCAAATGGGCGTTACTCGAGCGTAACGACGAAGCGGCGGTGTTGGGTCGTCGATAGGGATGATGGGATACGAGGCCACCGCCGCTCGTGTGATGATGATGCAACGGATGCCTGGCGGTGAGGGAGGAACTCGTCGGTACGGCGTTGTTGAGGGAAGTGTTCCTGACGGTGGAAGCCGCGGCTGCAGCAGCGGCCGCGTCGTACACCTGTTGATAGCTCTGCACGGCGCGGAGGGGTGTCGCGATGTTGGTTATCCTGGGTATCGCGGTGCTCGCGACGCTCGGCAAACGATGACGGCTATCCGTGATTTGTTGTTGCTGCTGCGTCGCTTGTCTTTGGGTGGTCCGATTGGGCAGTGGGGGCTGCTGTTGGTGCTGCTGTTGTTGCTCGGCATTGTGATGATGATGATGGTGATGATGATGATGATGCGCCCGTTGCATGGCCCGAAAGTAGTGCTGATAAATGCCCGATATGACGGCCTTCTCGTCGGCGGTTATGAGGGAATTGTTGGTGTTCGTTGGATTGGCGTGCTTGGAGCTCGAGGTTGCTCCTGTCGGTTGGCTCAGGTGTCCGGTCGTCGAGTGGCTACTCGAGGACGGGGGCGCCAGGCTCGTCGTGACCGTGGCCTCGCCTCCGCCTATCGACGTTATTTCCATCGCGCTGTTCATCGCCACGTTTGCGGCGCTCGTGTTTCTCGGCACGACGCCGCTACTCGTGATCATGGAATTCGACATTTTCGCGTTGTAGGAAACGCTCGCCGAGGTAAGAGCCGCCGTGCCGATCGAGCAAATGGATATGGCAGCGGGAGCGGGCGGAAGGGCGGCTTGCGGCGCGATAGCCGCTATCGTCGCGCAATTTATCATCGTCGCGTCGCTGTTCGTTCTCAGGCTCGAGGGTGCTGCTATGGGATTGGTGGCGAGGGCGACCGCGGAAGAGGCGTTGTTGGCGTTCGTTCGCGCTCTCGTTGCGCTCTTCGGCGGTCGCAGCGACGAGCCACCACCACCACCACCACCACCACCACCGGTCGTTCCCCCGGCAAGACTCGAGGACGTTCCTTGATTGCGGTGATTACCGGCGGACGTGCCGCTCGTAACGTTCGAGTTCGATGACGACGACGATGACGAAGCTCCGGTTGACGGTAGATTGTTGACGAAGAGACTTCGCCTTTCGCGCTCGGCGCGTCTGTAGTAGCAGGGATGTATCATGAGGAGCGGCTCGCCACCACCCGGTGGTGGCTTAGCCTGGCTCGGCAGCTCGTACTCGACGCTGCAGTCAACGTGGAGCGGCTGAGCGTAATCCTTGAAGCTCGTAACGACGTCCTTGTAGGTCGAGGAGCCCGACATTGGGCCGATCGAGCTGGTTGGCAATTGGGCACCGCTGCTGGCGCTCGTCGGCGAGCCCAGTATCGTTTGCACTATGCCGGAAACCAGGCTGCCAGCTGTGCCGGATTCTTCTTTCACGACCAAGCTCGTCGGTACGACCGAGGCTGCGCCGCGATGATGATGCACGCTGTGTAGATGGAGCTGTTGCTGCTGCTGTTGTTGTTGTTGTTGCTGCTGTTGCTGCTGCTGCTGCTGGTGCATCAGTACCTGATGTCGCGTGCGTGGTGGATGCTGCTGCTGATGATGCAGGTGGTGATGATGATGGAGGCTGGTGGTTGCCGGCGCGGTGATTTCCTTCTCGTAGCATATGCTCGCCGCCATTTTGTTCTCGTTCGTTTCCCGTCGGATCCCACTGCAGATCGAGAGGCTGCCCAGTATCGACAAGATCACCGGAAAAACACGATCCCAACTATCCTTATGACTATCACGACTATTATTATTATCCTCACTGTGATTATTTTCACGCTGGTGGTCAATCGGCTGAACGTTTGCCGCGGCGTGCCACGTGATCGCTAGCCAAATTACGAAAAGAATCACGTGACAGAGCCCGTGGGTTGAGACGACGCCTTTGGACGTTAAAAAACGACGTCCGTGAATACGTGACGCTAAGCGAGCATCGTAACGCTCGCGGGTTGACTTGCTCGGCTGCTCTTGCGGCGTTTTCAGCAGCAACAGCAGCACCGTCAACACCGGGGACTCCGTGGTCGAGAAGCTTTCCCTCGTCACGGTTCCCGATACCGACTGCTCCTTCCTTCCTTTCACGTCTCTTTCTCTTCTTTCGCTTCTTCTTCGTCGTCGTCGTCGTCGTCGTCGTCGTCGTTGCTCACGGTTGACGGGAGAGCCACGCTTCCCACAATCACGGCCAACCCCGCAGTCTTCGTCGAGACCGCGTCCACCACCAGCTTATCCGCCTCGGCTGATCGAATAGAGGAATATTCGAAGGAAAAAAGAAAGTTCACGGCTCGTTATCGCAGATCGCGCGTGCGGATATCTCTCGTCCGGGAATCTTTTCTCCGGTGACGAAGCTCCGAGCTTGCTGCACACTCTTCAGGGGGATATGGTGGCGGCGGGGAACGAGGCAAAGCGAGCCCCAGTCCTAGTTTCCTTAGCTCGAATACGTGCCGGAACACAAAGAATAATCTCGTGAGAAAGAGGCTCGGGAAGCCCGGTTAGGGTAATTTCCGCTAGGCTTTAACACACGCGTACAGGCAAACGAGCCAGTCGTTCGGACGGGCACACGTATATATAGATATATGTGTGTGTGTGTGTGTATATATAAATATATATATACAGACACACAAATACACAGGCTATAAGCGCACACAAGCTTCGTTCGGCTTCTTCAGTCTTCGGGATCTCTCCTTTCTTCGTTCCTCCTCTTCTGCTACTTCCTCGAGGTCTCTTCCCAGTCCAGTTCCTCGTATCCGTTCCGCGAGATAGGCGATACACGTCCGTGTTTTGTACAAGCCGACGAGTCAACGGAACGTTAATCCAAATTTTTTTTCCCTCGTCGTCGTCGTCGTTGCTTCTTTTTTTTTATTATTTCTCAACGGCTGCCGCGTTCTCGGCGGATATCCTCCCTCGTATCGTCTTTCTTTCTTTCTTCGCACACACACACACACACAGCGGAGGTCGTATGCGCGCGTGTATGGCTCGAGGATAGGCGGTGGATCGGTCGTAGTGAGCACGCACGATCGATCGGCACTGGATATCGTGTCTGCCCCGTCGATCCGTCGATTACGATGAACTGTGACGAAAGGCACGATGAGGAAGGGAATAAATGTGGTGGGGGGGAGGGAATGGGGTGCGAGGGGGAAACACACTCGGAATGGAGGTTCCTTACCAAGGCTCGGACCAATATCTCGTATATCCTGCGCCAAGGAAATACCTCGGTTTTATTTTGCGAAGGAAATTAAGATCGGAGAGTGTAGGAGGGGAAGGGCCTGAGGGGGTGGGGGGGAGAGATATGATGAATGTACGTCGTTTGCGCGGAGGAGGGGGCGGTGGGTATTAGTAAGGTCGAATGTAGTGGAGAGAGCGAGAAGTCTCTCTTCCACCGTGAATCGTTGTTCCTCCTCCCTTTCGAGGTTCGTGCCGTTTCTCGATCCTTCTTCCTTTCTTCTTCTTCTTACCGAAGGGTACAACACCGTTCAATTCACACATATAGAACAGCGAGGTAGGCACAGCCGCACAGCCCGGCGACACGCGCACAAACACCTACGGTCGAACGAGAGAGTGAAAAACTTGAGGTACTAAGCGGCGGCGGCAACGACGACGACGACGACAACGACGAATTTTCACTACGGCGAAGAGCACGCAGGCCCCACAGCGATACACGAAACCACAAACCACACCACTAATCAAATTCTTTCTCGTCCGCCAGACGCTCAGAAAGCACCAACGATGAATGTTTCACTCGCTGCCAACTTCACACATTTTCCAAATCTTTACGGGGGCCCTGCGATCCTCTCGTAACTCGCTCGCTCTCGCTTATGCTTGAAAGCGATGAAGGACATAAGAGGGGAATGAGAGAGAGGGAGATGAAAAAAAAAAACATCGAGACGCACCAAGAAGACGAGGGGAGTTATTCTATGAGATTTGCACATAAAGCATTCCCCCACCCCCCCAACGGGCTTTGATCAACGCACACGAGGCTCGATCACGGCTGTTCGCATGTACGAATTCATAGTCACTCTCGTTCACTACTAAACCCACACTTCGTAGCATATGACACGTCGATTCTTTGCACCGTAACGCACACACAGACACGCACGCGCGCAAGAGAAAATTTGTCGATCACGAGGCGGCTCCGCGAGGTCTATCTCTCTTTCTCTCTCTCTTTTACCCTTTTGTTTCCTCTTTGATTGACGTTTCCAACTACTTCCGTGTGAACTTGGCTCGAGACGCACGCACGGACACACGCGCGCACACGTCGTTTCCTGACGTTCGATATTTCACTGAACAGACAATTCCCCGTTGAATTTCTTTCCTTTGCAGTCTCGGCCCCCGTCGAGTTTTCCGTCCAATCCGTTCAGGGAGGATCGTTCGAGGGAGGGGCGGAGAGGGGGAGCTTCTTTCGAGGCACAACTTTGTTACGATGAGCTTAAGGCCATTTTTTTCACACGAGCGAGCGCGCTATCGACGAGGGACGTACGTAATATCGTGTGTTCTACGCGCACGACTGTACAGGCTTTGATCCGTTCCCGTGTGTGTGTGTGTCGCGCAGTCTCGTGTGAACTAACGCGAAACGACGAAAGAGAGACGAGACAACGGGGGAACGTACGATGCGCGTGAAAGAGACACCGACAGAGAAGAAGAACGGACAAGGTGTGCCGGGCAAAATGCCTGCCCCTGGGGCCCCTCTTTACAATGTTATACGAACTTTCGTTATCGATCGTGCTTGTGTGTCGCTCGACCCTCTCGCGGCGGAAGTCGAGCTGCGACTGGCACTCTCTCTCTCGCTCCGTGTATGTCTGCGAACGGTTGCTGGCTACGCCTTGCCAGCTTGCGACTGGATCCCGGCTGCTGCGCTCCTAGCGGCCGACGCTGCTGATGCTGCTGCTTCGGCTCCCCGTTTCGTCACGAGTTTCTTCCCCCTCCCTTCGCCGAACCTCGCGTCATTCTCATGCCTTCGTACTGCTGCGGCCGCAGGCTAGACCATCTACGCCTACAGTGGAATCGCTCATAAGTTACCATTCGCGTTTTACGATACCTGCTCCTTTTGGTCATCGTGCTCCTTGCACCTCCTCAACCCTACCCCTTCGAACGGTTTGGAAAAATGATAGAATGTATTTTGATAAATGAAAACGCGTTTTTTCGTTTTTTAATGCTTTTTCCAGATAGGAGGATTGTTGAATATTTTTTCAAAAACTTTTTTTGCGATACTAGTAGTTTTAAATATTTTTTTTTTCAAATATTTCTCTTTAAATACTTTCTTCCAGATATTAGGATTTACCAATAGTTTTCTCAAGTACTAGTATTTTCAGACTTTTTTTCGAATGCCACAACAATAATACTTTTACTCGAAAGTACTTAACAAATACTATCCCCGTGAATTGTTTGAAATGCTTGCTCCAATGGGATTTAAATACGAATTTTAATACGTTGGGTACAATTACGTTTCGGTAGAAAGTTAAAAAAAAAAAAAATGTCAATGATATAACAAAAAATGTATGAAAAATATTTAGAAATTGTAAAACGATCGAATAAAAATCAATCATACTATTAATCCTTGATGAAAAAAATCCACCGATTTTTTCATATCGCAGATAAATACAAGTGCAGTTGAATCGCTTCAGAATTCTTGAAAAAATTTAATTGCTTTTCAATTCAGCAGCCTGTATGTTTAGAATCCATTATTTTATTATCGATACGAAATGCCCTTTAGATCGGGCTAGCCGATAACATTTTTCTCGACACCCGATGAACGGGCCGAGGGTCAGTTGCTTCGTCATTTTTGCGTGGGTGCGAGACAGCTGCAAAAGTACACTGCGACCGCAATCTACGGAACAAGCAGCGGGATCGCTGCTGTATCGTTCTCGTTGACACGGACGTCCCCGCTCTTGACTCCGCCCAGTTGATGCCGTAGTCGGCACTGCCGCGAGAGGCGCGCGCGGGGCTTCTCCCACCAGACCGCCGATCGATACTGGCAAGCTGGAAATTATCTCCTGAATCGCGGATTTCCTAAAGCGAGGTTCTACTGTACGATCTTTCCTCACTTTTTTTCGAGCTCTAATTGTTCTCCCTGTTACGTTCGTGCACACCAGACGAATGGCGTCACTTTTTTTTTTTTTTTTTTTTTCTCGTTGAAGAAAATCCGCGATGGTCCAATTTTCATATGCAAAAAGTGGCATGAAAAATGTGAAAAAAAATATTGCAGGCACTACGAAGATTAAGGGGAGAGATCGCTTTAGGCAGCCGAAAATAAGCGACTTTTTAAGATTTTCTTATGCTTAAACTATACATTCTACATAATTAAAGTTTTATATACATATTATTGAATCCTTTAATTGATCAATTTTTTTTTAATATTTAAAAATCGCGGCTGTACTACACTTGCTTCAGAGGCGGTTGCCGTCTGAGTTGTTCCACGGCGTACAACCTAGCGTATGGTGCGTTGGTCTGAGAAATCCGAGCCAAGAAGTTTTATATTTTTGAGATCCACACGCTCCATGTGAACCTAACAAATCCAAAGAAAAGTGTAAATCCGAAAAATGGTATGTGTTTGAAAAAAAAGTTTTACTTTTCGTGCCATTTTTGCCAGAGTATTTATCGATGGAAAAGCAGTCTTTGAACATAAATTTCAAGGAACTTTAGGTTCACGTAGACGGCAATTATGTTATCAAAAAGTGTGCGAAATCTCAAAATGCTCGATCAGTTTGCTTTTGAGTTATCTTGTACGAGGTTCGCGAAAATGGGTTTTCAGGATAACACGTTTGAAGTTTAGAGACTCTAAAATGTTGTGACTGAATGACCGACCGATTAATTTTCGATTCCAAGGCCATAAAGTAGTCCCTCAGCTTCCTCGTGGAGTTTATTTTCGGCGATAAACTTTCCTTTGTGTTAGAGATTTCCCCCCTTTGAAGTCGAGAAAATTTTCGAATGGCGAGCAGGAGGCGCTTCGTCAATCAATCCCAAAGGAGCGAAATTTGCCACGTTAATTCACCGAGTATCGTCACTCTGAATGAAATTTATCGACCGTCATTGCGTCATTGCTCCGTCGAGCACGATGTGACGAAAAAAAAGGGGCATCGAGAAAATTATTACCGATTCGTGGCACAATTGTAAATGGTATTCGATACGCCGCGGACCAGCTATCCCAAATCGATCTAGCCTATACAGTTCGTGATTGAAGAGCTCTCGTTCGGACAATACATTGCGAACGCCTTGCGTCCGTTGCGTCGCTCACGCATGCGCGGGAATTCTCGAGTGGCGCTCTCTGCCTCGCGGCTAAGCCCCGCCCACTCCGCCCCCCCCCCGCCGTGCTTCTCGCTCAAAGTGAAACTCGCCGATAAGCGTCAAACGAAAACCCTCCTGTTCGACGTTCCCATTTTTTTCTCCCACGAATCGCTCGTTTTCGTTGTTACAGCGGTGACAATTTCGTACCCCACATTTGTCGAGACAAATCGAGTGCGCCTCGGTTGCCGGAAATTTCGCATCGGTGCTTTAAACGAGCGTGGAACGTTGGGTTGCGCAATATCCACGGTTGCGTACATATTGGGGAAACTCCGTTACTTTTTCGACGATGGTATTTGAGCTTTGAATGAAAACCGCTTCGACGATGGAGCACTACGATCGCCGGGGACTCGGTGGCCTCGCGCATCGTTGCTGCGCAACACAGACGACATGATCCCTCTCTGTTTTATAATTTTTTCATACTGACGTATAACCTATTTTATTTACTTTGGGCCACGAGAAATTGCTGGAAAACTCGTTACGGAATTTATCTCGCGTGATCTTTGACGTTTCTTCCCAACGCGCTTCGATTCGTGTAGCGACACAAGCGATCTAGGCAGGAACTACTGAGAGTTTCGATAAAGAGCTTCGCCATGGGTGTTTACAGACCTACGTGGACGACTATACTCTGCCGTGCATGACGTTTTAACGGGTCTGCATAAACTTAGGGCCCTGAAAGGGCGATTTTCACGGTTTTTTTTTCTGATGAGGGTACGGGACGATAAAGCCGGGATTTTACACACAATTAATACGTGGTCTTTTGTCCAGTTTGAGTTTTTTTCAACTGACAAGTATTGATAAACAACGAAGTTATTGTTTAAACAAAGTGTCGCCGTTGCTGGATGGCCAATCGGTGAAGGTGCTTCTGGCAATTAGGCTGATGTGGAATAAATAATTAAAAAATGTACTTTTAGTATAACAATTATACTTTTAAAGATTACGGAAACGGCGAGCTCTAAGAGGTTCGATTCTCGCCCGAAAAAAACTTTAATAATTTGTTATCAACAAATGGTTAGACATAAAAAAAATCATTCTGTCATGAGATGGAAAATGTCATAAAGTATGCTCCGTCCGAATTTGAACTGAATCGGGCGAATAGATTTTGAGTTGCGACTTGTACCGTCTCCTCAAACGTAATTTCGAGAGAAAGGCAACAAAAAAATGATAAATCGCAGCGTGGCGGTTCGCCGTAGCGCAGTGGGCGATCTGACCCTTTACAAAAATCGTCACGGCTCGGTTGCTGTTTCGAATTTTAACAAAGTCCTCGTTGCACACTGAAGGCCATATATCACACCCTGCGAAATTTCGACGCGATCGCAACGCCATTGCAGAATTGGAAGTTTTTGGTTACGAACCGTCGTCAACTACCGCCAGATGTAGCAACCGTTCGCTACTCACACCACGGCAAAGAGCAGAGGCCCAATAGACGAAGGTTGCTGCAAGCTCGCATGTGACGTGTGCATATGTGTGCACGTTCATTATGCGGGATTGCAGCCAGTAGGCAAACTGATGCATTAGATTTTCAGGATTGTCGATTGTATTTTGAGCTTCGTTGGTACAATTTTTCTGGTTTTATGTAACAAAAACTGTAAACCCCAATATCTCCGTTATTTTTCCATAGAGTCAATTGGAACAACGCTCGAAATGTGTTTATTCGCCGTCGCAAGGTGCATTAAATGTATGGGGAAATGGGTAAAAAATAGTATCTCTTTTTAAATGCGGTAAACATTTTTATTTCTTATTAAAAATATATGAGCTATTTCTAATCTTGTCAAAAAGGTCCCATTGATCCCTCATCTAGTCAGAATTGGAAGATTCTTCGTTACTGGACAATTCAATGTCTAAGCTGTAGGAAGCGAAGGCCTCGTCTGCTAAAATTGTATACTTTTGAACCTCTTTATCGGCTTTAAGGGAGACTTTGTCCTTTGTGCCCAGCGAGAGATGTTAGCGGCTCAACATGAGCAGCTAGAAGAAGAGGAGGGGTGCCTCTATGGACCAGGCATTGCCATTTAGCGGTAATTATAAACACATTCGTGTAAACACATTACAAAACTTTAAACGCGTTTTTCTCGAAAACACGTTTTTTTAAATGGCTGACGTTCTCCTGACCGCTGTAATTAACATATCGACCTGAAATTTGGAGAGCATACTCAGAAAATATGTCTTCACGGAATGACGGATCGTTTTTTCGATAGATACATTTTTGCATTTATTATTTATCTTTTTATGCGAAAAAAAACGCGAAAATTCGATTTTTTTTTTAATTGCCGCCATTTTCCGAAATTTGCACTAAACAAAAAACCCACCCGTCATTCCATGACCAAAGGGTCACAGATTGATAATATGCTTTGAATTTGTGTTTCAGATCAACAAAGAGGGGGCAGTGATGTCAGCCGTTTACCTCCCGCGATTTGAGGACCTGTTTTCGCGGAGCTGCAACGGCCGCCATTTTGGTTTTTTTTTTCAAAACATTTTTTTTTAACGTTCTGTATATCATGAATAAAAGCAAGAAAAAACCGCACTCAAAAAGCGTTACTCGTTTCCTTCAAAAAAAATAAAATGTAAACACCTGAAATATGGCACTCCAAAGACAAAGTCTCCCTTAAGGGGTTACCCCCACTTGCGATTTTGAAAAAATCGATTTTTTTTATTGCATATTTTCGAAGTATAAGTATCTGAGAATATATCCTGAAAATTTCAAGTCGACCCGAACAAAATTGACTGAGATATGAGCGTTGAAAGAGAAGAATCCGTTGTGTAAACGATCGGAAATTGAAAGTTTAAACGCGTTTTTCTCAAAATGGCATTTCTGAAGTCGGTGACCAAGATTACTCGAACACTAATGAACCGATCTTCTTGAAATTTTGCAGGCTTATTTAATACATAAAAATGTAGTCTTTAATCGTTCGATTTCTTTCGAAAAAAAAAATGGCCGTTTTATAGCCAAAAAACGGCCGTTTTTTTTCGTTAAAATCGAACCATTAACTTTGACTGTCCGCCATTTTGTGAAAAATGAATATTTTTAAAAATCCTTCGATTAAAGACTAGTTTATACTTATATTTGACTAAATCCATCCGCATTTTTTTTTCAGACGATCCACTTCGCCGCAATGTTGGTCACCGCAAACCGTGTATATAAAAACATTATTTCATTGACGGCCATTTGCCACTAAACAATGTAATATTTTTCAATAAAAAAATTACTGAAAGTTCTTCAAGATGTGTTCTTTAGGATGGTATATTGATCGATTAAAAAAGTTTTGTAGTTTTCTTTAAAAAAATTCATGAAAAAAGCCTTTTTTTGCGCTACAAGTGGGGGTAACGCCTTAACCACTTTCTTAGTTATTATGTTTCTTTTGCTGGATATTGGAGGATCAGAAAGTTATCAGAATTATTCTCATGATGTCTTTGTTTGAGTTTATTCTCGAGCATTTACGGGTGTGACTTGCTTTTGTTATTGCTTCGTTAAATTGGCCAGAATATTGTTGGAGTTCCTATACAGAACAAATTTTATTGAAAATTGCCTCTCTCTGAAAAAAACATTGTAAAAGAAATATTGTCAAGCAGACTCAAACAAATAAATGTAAATATGAATCTGCATTAATGTAGAAACAATTATGAGAAAAAAATCTACAAACACTTTTTGACACCTTTTTTCAAAACCATCATCAATGGTTTTGAAAAAACAATACAACAAAGTGCATTGAATTTTGGACAGTGAGTTCCTGGATTTGTAAACAAGGATAGAAACAATTCAAAGACTTATTTATAATAATATTTTGAAGAACGTACCTTGACCTGTGATCTCCGTCATTGGTTTTCAAAAACATATACATCTTTCGGTATAATACGATTTGCACGAACAACAAATGTTGGATGACAATAAGTTAATTTTCATCTACATTCCGGAGACCTTAAGGCGAGATATACATTTAGACGACAAAAAAATAAGCGGTTTAACGGGATTTTTAAAACTAAGCAATAATTGTTCTACATTTACCGAGCAATAGGTATTCTTTAATAATTTTTGTTAATTAATTTAGCATCAAAATAGCAGGCTTTTTGGCCAAGTGGTGAAGCAAGGTTGCCGCGGGCGTTGCAAATGACGTGCAGTCGAGCTTGCCGTAGACTTTGGTTTGCAAACAAATTCAAACATTTTTTCAGTTGGAACTTGTAATGTTTCTATTTTACAGTAATTAAAATCAAGAAATTGCAAATTCAAGAGACAAAATAAAAAGAAAGAAATTAATATTTCACGCAACATTTCTGTAAAATTTGGATTAAAAAAGTAGTTTTCTATCTAATTTTTCAAAAGCAACTCTCATCGAGTATAAACATCAACACAAACAGAAATATAAACATGGTTTTTTAATTATTGTCTTAAGCTCCATACACTGTGCGTCAAGAGCTTAGCAGTCTTGAAAATAAATTCGATCCGTCAGTGACTAATTGTCAATTTATCCTACGGCAATGACAATTTGTACTATTTTTTTCAATTCGAGAAATATCGACCGTCAAGCTCTTTCCGCAACAATATTGTACGTACACAGTACATTTGAGGCGAGAAATCCCTTTAAGAGCGTGAAAAATAGGTATTTTTCGGGAATTTTCGTAGCGGGGATAAAATAATCTGATCATTTTCAAATTTAGACATGAGTTTATTATAACTGTGAAGTTCAAAAAAAGTCGATTTTTTGAAAATTCTAAAGGAATTTCTCGCCTTAATCTCAATTAATTGTATCGTTTCGTTGACATCAGGGTTAAATACTTCGAATCCATTTCCTGAAGCCAAGACGGTAAAACTACGCACCAAAAACCCGTATTTTTTTGCTTCAAGCCTATGCAGACCCTTCGTCAAATCGGAGGGCAAAATTGGTGTTCCGCACTTTTTCAACTTGTTCGAAGTTCGACTGTATGTACATGTGTGTGTTCCGCTTATACGTATTGTGCTCACGCATATATATGTGCCCCTCGACGCGCTTCCGCTTTTGCCTCTGCTGCGGCCGCGACTAAATACTAATACAGACGCAGAGAGCAACCACCATCAGAGCTCGGCCTACGTCAGTTTCACAGGCGGTCCCTTCGACGGTGGAGAATTGGCCGCCCTTTTGAGCTCTTCGTCTCTCTCCCTCGTTCGCTCCGGCGCTCTCTATCGCACCAAAAACCATTACGCTGCCGTATAACCACGAGCTCAAACTATATATATATATATAAGGTTATAACACAGCGTTGAGCCCCCGTTTCGTGTTCGCCGCCCCGCGAGTATGTACACGCCAGAGCCAGGCGAGTCGACCATTCTATCCTGGGCCCCGGTGTCTCTGTCACCCGACGTCCCTCTGCGACGTTCAGTAACGTATTCGACTGGGAACCGGGCCCTCCCCCTCCCCCTGCTGCTCCACCTGCCCGCAACTTCCATTGTCTCGGGAAAAATTCCTCGCGAGCACCGCCATTCTCTCACCCACAAGACCTAACCTCAAAAACATCACGTTAACCCCGAGACGAGCGCGCATCGCAAAAACATTTCAAAGGTTTCCTTCTGCCGGAAATACTTTGACGACGAAATCTTTGTCGCCGTATACGGGAGAGCTGCGGGCGAATTTGAGAGGTCTTCTGTCGCCTAGACCTAAACAAAGCCGAGAACAAGGGTTCGACTGTTGCGTGGCCTCGCGTCGTCATTGGGCGAGATGACGAAGTGCAAAAGCGGAGGCATTAGAATGCCAGATCCCGACCGACGACGATAGCATTTCTTCAAAGCTCACCTCACGGACATTAATATAAAATACTTCGCCGAAACGTTACTCGGACATTATTGTATTGAACTCTCACACTGTGTTTTATATATTTTAACGCGTTCGTGCGAAATAAACATTGTTGAAAATCGTACTCGCGACAACCTCATCGACGACGCCGGCACGACGTTTTACCAAAATGAGATGGCAAAATGAGTCGCGTTTTCTTTCGCTTTTGTAACGCAAGCGGCAGCAAAGTCGGCCATCGAGGGACCTTTTTTCTATTTCCGTCGCGATATGCAGAACGACGAGGTTTTTTTTTTTACGTTTTCGTACTTACAGCCCTGTCCCTCGGCATAGCTCTCTCTCTGCCTCTTGAGTGAGCTCCTGAGCGGCTTATACATACATTGGTGTTCGTAGATTCGTATTTTAGATATATATATATATATATGTGTGTGTGTGTGTGTATGCGCGTCTGTTTAGTATCTGGATGTGAAGATGTGTATGTGTGTGTGTATGCTGGCGCGCAAGGATATCGTGGCGGTGGCCAACTGTGCCCAATTGTGCCGAACCGTCGGGCTTAGTTGCACCCCTGTGAACACTGCTGAAACGACTACGCAGAGACCCGCACAGGCCTTTCTATATCTCCTCACGAACCCAGAAAGAAAGAGAGAGAGAGAGAGAGGGCCCACAGAGTGCGGGTATTCCGTACTTTCATTTTCTCCTTTTTCTTCGTTTTATTTCATTTCATTTTTATTTTTTCGAAAACGTCCAGCCCCCATCGAGCTACAAAGAAATTACAGTCGTGTCTACTGTACATACGTGTAAGCTCGTGCGGTTGTATACTTCCCCCCCCCCCCCCCGCCACCCCGGTTCCACATACATAGCCTTGCACGTACAGCGTTATACGTACTGCTAATCGGCTTGGCTCGGGACTCCCTTCGTGCTCGCGGATCGAAGAAACCCTAGGTATACGCTTTAACGTGGGTGCCCCATATATACGTATGTGTGCGCGCACATACACCACACGCGCGCGCAGCCACACGGGGACATGTGTACGTTTGCACGTACACATATGCATGTGTTTACGACCGCATGCGAAAGTGTGGCTGTGCGTGCGAGCTCCGTGCGTGTGGGTGTTCGTATTCGTATCCGTACGGGATGCACACGGCACTAGCGGCTACGTATCTCTACGTGACACTTGTTACCGGACCGTCAACGTTACGCGATTATCAACCTTCGATATGTACGCGTGCGAGCAGCTGCTCCGTGTCCGTTTTCCTACACTCACACACGCGCACACTCGGACGTTTCGAACTCGGAGTCGTCATTATGGTCGGGTGTGTGTGTCGAAAAAATAACATTCATCCTTCACCTCTGCAGACAATATAATTAGGTATAGGAAAAATGCGGGCTAGATGTGGAGCTGGTCGAGCTCGTGTCGGGACAGTTCTTTTTTTCGTTTCGTGTTAGCACGGAATTGGCTCTTTACGGTTGACGCGCATGCAGAGGCTTGAGGACCAAAAAAACAGGTCGTTTTTCAGTTTTTCGTGATGATTGGGATGACGAGGTCCGGTTTTTATGTGGAATTAAAATTAGGTGTTTAAGGCGGGATATACATTTACAACGATGGAAAATCGATTTCTTTTTTTTTCTTCTTTTAACGATCGAATTATACATGTGGAATATTTTCCCACAGATTCAAAGCGAAATTCCAAAAAATTCAAACGTTACAGCCCGCCAACGCCGTGCCTCAACACTCGGATTCGGAGCGGGCGTAAACTTCAAACGCGTTTATTTCAAAATTGCATTTTCGAGATTGGCGTGCAGGATTGGTCGAAAACTATTAAGCCTCTAGAGTTGAAACTTGGTGGAAATATTGCTACATTGTACTTAACGAGAATTGTTTTTGAAAAATTCGAAAGAAAGCTACTGAATAATGCAGATTTTAGAGAAATTTTGCGTAAAGTGTTGATTTTTTTATATGCGTGCCATTCTCTTAAATTTACTTTTTCTTCATTTTAATTGCTGTCAAATAGAAACTACACATGGTCTAGTTGGAATTTTTTTTTTAGTACTTTTGCAAATCAAAGTCTATGACAAGCCAGGCCGCACGCCGATTCGCAACTCTTGTCACAACCTTGCTGTAACGCTCTGCCATCGCTCACATTTTGATGACAAATGCTACAGCTCTGCCACAGTACACATTTTTATGATAAATGAATTTAAAAAATTAGTTTCGTATACTTAAATATACTGTTAATGTATACCCACAGTTTGATAAATTTAGAACAATTATTTCTTAGTTTGAAAAATCACTCAAAATTGCTGAAGGCGGGATATACATTTAAACAGGAAAAAAGAAGTAATATTGAGGCATTTTTCAAATTGAGAAATAATTATTCTACAATTATCAAACTTTAGGTATACTATTCGAGTCCGAGGTATACGAATCCGAGCGGCGAGGCACAGCGTTGACGGGCTGTAACGTTTGAAGTTTTTCGAATTTCGCTTTGAAACTTTAAGAAAATATTCTACATATATAGTTCTATCGTTTAAAGAAGAAAAAATGAAATCGATTTTTTGATAATTGTAAATGCATATCCCGCATTAATTTTTCCCCGTCTAAATGTATATCCCGCTTCAAGTATGAAATGTCCGATTACCGCAGGTACAAAGTTTGATATCCGATATCTCTGATGTTTCACTTTGACAATTCTTGGTTTTTTTTTAAAGGTATGTCGTCAGCCTCTCAGACGCACGTTTTACTTCGTGATTATCTGTAGAGTGGCTTTGCCAGATTCAAAATTTTGTAAAGCATGGATAAGTTAAAAATTCGCGTTATTTTCCAATACGAGTTCCGTCGTGGAACTAATGCTACGCAAACAACTCGAGGTGCCAACGAAGTGTTTGTGAAGGATGTGGCTGATGAAGGCACGGTACGCCGATGTTTCGAGAAGTTCCGATCTGGCGATTTTTATTTTCAAAAATAAATTTTCAGGTCGCCCACGCGGGCGTCCTGAAAGCAAGGTGAATAATGATCAGCTGAAAGCCGCAGTTGAAGCGGATACATAGCAAACCCCGCGCGAATTAGAAGCAAGCTTTAAGGGATCATCGCAGTGTGAAATAAAAAAAATCGTTTTCTTTTGTTGCGTTATCCGATAGTATAGACTGTTATAAACATGGACCTGACATCGCCGATTGATCGTAAGTAGACAAGTTATGTGAAAATTCCGCACTCGAAACTTTAAACGCGTTTTTCTCGAAACGTCGTTTTTTTAACAACGGTGTACAGTCTCGAAGGAAGAGTTTTCAAGCTATCCGTCTCAAGTTTCGACACAACATTCTTCACGCCATTTTTTATCTTGCTATGAAAGCCTTTTTTAAAATTGAAATCTTCATTTTTTTACAGGCGTTACCCCCACTTGTAGCGCAAAAAAAGGCCTTTTTCATGAATTTTTTTAAAGAAAACTACAAAACTTTTTTAATCGATCAATATGCCATCTTAAATAACACATCTTGAAGAACTTTCAGTAATTTTTTTATTGAAAAATATCACATTGTTTAGTGGCAAATGGCCGTCAATGAAATAATGCTTTTATATACACGGTTTGCGGTGACCAACATTGCGGCGAAGTGGATCATCTGAAAAAAAATGCGGATGGATTTAGTCAAATATAAGTATAGACTAGTCTTTAATCGAAGGATTTTAAAAAGTATTCATTTTTCACAAAATGGCAGACAGTCAAAGTTAATGGTTCGATTTTAACGAAAAAAAAACGGCCGTTTTTTGGCTATAAAACGGCCATTTTTTTTTTCGAAAAAAAAAAATCGAACGATTAAAGACTACATTTTTATGTATTAAATAAGCCTGCGAAATTTCAAGAAGATCGGTTCATTAGTGTTCGAGTAATCTTGGTCACCGACTTCAGAAATGCCATTTTGAGAAAAACGCGTTTAAAGTTTCAATTTCCGGTCGTTTACACAACGGATTCTTCTCTTTCAACGCTCATATCTCAGTCAATTTTGTTCGGATCGACTTGAAATTTTCGGGATATATTCTCAGATACTTATACTTCAAAAAAATGCAATAAAAAAAATCGATTTTTTCAAAATCGCAAGTGGGGGTAACCTCTTAAACAAAAAACTGTCAAAAAATAGGCTAAATTCGTTTTTTTTTTCAAATCGCCGCCATTTTGTCAATTTTTATTTTTTTAAAACCCCCATAGCAAGATTGTGGCCTTCATACTGATTGATAATCCTTTTACAAATTTTGTTTCAGATAATATTTATGGTTACAGCCGTGTACACTGTGAGGACTCCTTTTTATTCGAAGACATTTGCAATCGTTAAAAAAATGTAAAAAATAAATAAAAATAAGAGTTTAAACATTTTTTTCCTGTTCTTCATGAGTGCTTTGATTTGGAATGAAAAAATCAGGCTGATTAGCGTATTTTAACCATTGGAAAAAAATGGCCAAAATCAGCTATTTATCGACCCGTTACACTGTGATGATTCCTTAATGGGCTATGTCTACCTAGGTGAGTAAAAAAATTGCATTTTCTAAAAATACTTTTATTCGATAATATCACCTTTTCGCTGTATTCCCTGGAAATATTATTGAAATATTTTTTAAATTGAATGAGCTTCAGCTTCTAACAGTCGGCTGGGCGAGTGGTAGCAGCACGATACTTCAAACTTTAAGGGGCTGTACGAGTGTGAACGCTGAAAATCTGGATGATTTTCGGGATTTTTTTGGAAGAAAAGTACTCAATCAAATGTTTCGGAAAATTATGAATATATTTGGCGATATTTGACCTATATTGCATAATTATTTCATAGAAAAATATTGAGATCCAAGCGACTTGTGCGCTGCCTTCGGAGGCGCCAAAAAAAATTTCCTCCACTGCTGACATGATTCCGGCCGATTGAGTAGCTGAAACCGAAAAAGGAAAAAATGTCGTTAAACTGGAAGGTGTTTCCTGTACAATGACGTAGGATTTTCGAAAAATATCAAAATCTAACAAAATGGCGTAGTGATGAAAAAAAGTTTGTTTTCTTGCCTATAAAATGGTCGTTTTTTCCAATGCCAAATCGTCAATGTTCATCCAATCAAAAATATCCTACGTCATTGAAGAGTAAATATATTCAAGACTACTCTGTTCAAATTTCAAGTCAATCGGATAATTGCTCTTTGAGTTACAATGTCAGCAATTTTGGAAAATCTCTTTTCGAGAAAAACGCGTTTAAAGATTTAACTATCGATTTTTGCAAGATAAAATGATATTGGGTATAGCACACTGGTATAGTCCCTTGATGGCGTTTTTCTCAAAACACTGTACTTAAAGTCGGTGGACATGATATCTCGAAAACCACTAGATGGATTGTTTCCAAATTTACAGGCGGTACGATGAGAAACATTTGAGGGTCGTTGACGATCTCACTTCTGAAAATCCATCATCATTTTTTAATAGTCTCGTAAAAATGACAACTTTTTTCATAGATTTTGTATGCTCGAGTTTCAGTTCGTCGCCACGTTCTTAAAAAAAAATGATTTCACAAATCGAGGATCGTCAACGCCTCGTATTTATTGTTAACTTGAATAACCCTCCTGGTTTTTAGATTTAGGATGGACCAATTAAGCTGGAGAGCGTCCACCGCCGAACATCGCGAAAAAGATTTCATTATCTGCCGGTGGCCACGTTTTTGTTGTTTTTCCGTATTTTCGGATGATTTTTTTAAGATTCTCAATATGTGTACTTTTGTGTTTAAAAAAAATGCGACATTTTTCACCATCTGTTTCCCAGAAGAAAAAAATCGGAATTTGGCCATTTTTTCGGGTCACTAGGTAGATGTAGCCTCTTAACGTTACTATTCCAACAATATATGAGACCATTAGAAACAAACCGGTAAGGTTGAGAAGCTGGAAGCCGGACATTCCATACTTAATGACCTAATGCATAGTCTCACCGAGTTTAAGTTCTTTTATTTGATGAATGATGTCAATAAACGACGAAGTTCTTATTTAAACAAAGTGCCGTCGTTGCTGCAGAATCAACTGGTGTGAGTGGTTTCGGCAACTAGGGTGTTCTGAAGTGAAGAATAAAAGAATGCGATTTTACTATTAGGAGTACAACTTTGCAGTGACTGTTTTTCTTAGAGAGCCACTGCGGCCGAAGTAGTGGCCCTAGCTCAATAAAAAAAGTGGCATTTTAAACTAGAGGCTCTGCCAATGTAAACAATTTAAAAAAGCTAACGGATACGTGTATGCATTATAAATTTATTGGCACTCAAACATGGCAACCTACGAGCCGAATTCTCAGCATTTGCGGGAGGTTATGATTTACTTCTTCAACATCAAGAAATCTGCGGCTGAGGCCCTCCGTTTGCTTGTAGATGCTTACGGGGAGGATTCTATTAGTGAGAAAACGTGTCGGCGGTGGTTCATCGACGCCCAAACCGAATATTCACGGATCCAAAGTGATGCTGTGTATCTGGTGGGACCAGCTGGGCGTTGTGAACTATGAGCTGCTCAAACCATCCGAAACCATCACAGGGGAACTCTACCGACGTCAGTTGATGCGCTTGAGTAAGGCACTCAAAGAGAAACGGCCACAATTCAACGAAAGAAATGACAAGGTGATACTGCAGCATGACAATGCCCGACCCCATGTTGCAAATGTCGTGAAAAAGTACTTGGAAACGCTGAAATGGGAGGTTTTATCCCACCCGCCGTACTCTCCAGACATTGCCCCTTCCGACTATCACTTGTTCCGGTCAATGGCACACGATTTGGCTGACCAGCACTTCGGTACTTACGAAGAAGTCAAAAATTGGGTCGATTCCTGGATTGCCTCCAAGGACCAAGACTTTTATCGACGCGGGATTCGAATGCTACCTGAAAGATGGGCCGAGGTCGTAGCTAGCGACGGGCAGTACTTTGATTAAAAAATATGTAGCCACTTTTTTATAATAAAGCCTTAAACTTTTGAAAAAAACGGTCACTGCAAAGTTGTACTCCCAATATAATAATTGAACTTTCGTACGATCGGATACTTAAAAAAAATTCAACATTACGAAAATGACAAGCTGCAGAAAAAAATTCGATTTTCGACACCAAAAAAAAACTTTTGCTGTTCGGTATTTACAAATGGATAAACGAATTAAAGGACCATCACGTCATGCGATAGAAAATATTATAAACTATGCTCTGTCCGAGTTTGAACCGAATCGGACGAATAGATTTCGACATAAAAGTTAAACAGTTTCATATACCGTTGGGAGTAAAACGCAAAAGAAAAGAGAGTAAATCGCATTAGACCCTTCGCAAGAATCGTCGTAACTTGGTCAATTTTTCGGATTTTGACAAAATCTTTGTTGCAATTTGATGTTAAGAACCTAGGCTGTAAAACTACACAATGAAAAAATCGTATTTCCGAAATATCAAGCTTATGCAGACGCCTCCAAATTCAGATTCTTAGAACTGATCCACACGGCTATGAAACCTTTTCTAAATCCCGATATCATTGTTTTTACACAAATGATAACTGTTCGCGAATAAAATCTTTTCTTTTTCGTCGGCATGCATATTTTCAAATGCCTGTAATTGGCGTCAAAATTCTACCATCTGAATTTTAAAAAAGCTTTTTAAGGGGAGGGTAGGGGTTTGAGCGTGAAAAAAAAACACTTTTTGTGAGTTTTTTTTCATCTATGTGGATAGAGTAAATTTCTTTAAATCTTTTGTACATTGTAAAGTGTCATTTCAAGAACATTCCGTGATATTTGTACGCGAAAATATCCACAAACAAGCCGGTGCCGCGTTTTTCTCGAAACCACTTTTTCAAAGTCCGTGTTCGCTGCCATTTGAAAATTACATGACCGATTTATTTCAAACTTGGTACACACTTTCTACACATAAAATACCTCCCCCCAACGGTTAGTTTGAGATTTTTTTTACATTGAGGGGGTTTTCTACCCCCAAAATGGCGGAACTTTTCGTGAAAAGTAGCACTTTTTACTTTCCATGAACACCAAAAATTTAGAAATGAAAAAAAAAATTATCAAAGACCGTTGGGGGGAGGATTTGACGATACTTTGACTAAATTTTAATTGTACTTGATTTCAGATAATTTCTAGCTCCGATACAATGGATTTGTGGATATTTTCGCGTACAAACTTCACGGAATGTTCTTGAAATGACACTTAACAATGTACAAAAGGTTTCAATACATTTACTCTATCCACATAGATGAAAAAAATTCGCAAAAAGGTGTTTTTTTTCACGCTGAAACCCCTACCCTCCCCTTAAAGCAGCACGGAGCAGCTTTAATAATCTTCAAGCGGGTTCGAGAGATATCGATGAATTTTCGAGATATCCAAGTGTCAACTTAAAGAGCGAATTTCCCGTGTTATTCGAATGGGCAAACCAATTATTTCGCGCTACCTTTTCGACTTGAGTTGGAGAGCTCAAATTGAGCATTTTTCTTCATACCCAATAGTGTCGTTTGAAAAAATGATTTTTTTCTCGACTCGCGGCACTGAAATATACAAAGTAAAGTACGTACAGAACAATGCAAAACAAATAGTAAGGTACACTGAGAAAAAAGAATCATTGAATGGGCAAAATGCATTTTGTTGTCTCGAAATTTTGTCGATTTAACAGTTGCTCAGACATGCTAAATAAGCATACAGTTTAAATGTATCTTTGGTTACTGTCCAACTATACTGTTTTGTTATGCCAATCAAAAATCAAGTTGAACGTATTTAAAGATACAATTTTGTTAGACCAACTGAATTTTGGATGGATGAACGAATTTTTTTACCAGTGTACGTACGTTATTTTATGAGATTAGGGTTTGCATCCTTGGAATGCAATGAAAAAAAATATTTTTCAATTACTCGAATTTGCTTTGCCGAATATTCGTTTTTCAATTCACTTATTTAGAAACGCAAAATTAAATCTGCAATAAAAGATATTGTAAAATAATAAAAACAAGGAGATAAAAATATAAAAAAGAGTTTTCGTTGTGTTCCAACGATGTAAACTTCGAACCATATTATTTCGTTTCGTCTAGCACAGCGGTTCTCGAACTTTTTTGGCGACGGAACCCTTTTGAAATACTAAATATTTTACGGAGCCTTAAAATAAACCAAACCTGGTTCTATGTTTATTTTTTTTGTGAAAATCGTACAAAAATAGGTATTTTTCATAACAACGTATTAATTCCATTGTAAATTGATGAAATTGTATCCATTTATTGGGAGGTATGAGGTTTTTTTTTTCGGTGGAGCCCTAGCTTGTGGAGCCCCAGAGCTTGGCGGAGCCCACTTTTAGTATGGTGGGTCTAGCATATATATATATATATATATATATATATATATATATATATATATATATATATATATATTAGGGTGTCTCAAAATGACCTAACATTTTCATTTATTAATAAAACATAATATTTATTTGAAAACTACGAATATTTTTAGTTTTAACGTAAGGCACAACATAGAGGTTATGTGTGGAACACAATATCCGATAAATGGCGTGGGCTTAGAAGACATTCTTTCAACAAAATGGAGCAACCTGCCACACTGAGGGCTAAACAATGCAGGTATTGCAGACGAAGTTTCATGGTCGCGTTATCTCGCACCGCGACGATGTGAATTGACCACGAAGATCGTGCGATTTGACGCCATTGGATTTCTTTCTTTGGGGTTTTCCGAAAGGAAAAGTGTATGCCAATGATCCACAAACCATTCCGGGGCTCAAAGAACCAATGGGACGCACCATTAATGGAATTAGTCCGCAGTTATGCCAAAATGTTATTGAAAATTTCGTCAAAATAGTGAACGTTTGCAAACGGGGACGTGGCGGCCATTTATCGGATATCGTGTTCCACATATAATCTCCATGCTTGTACCTTATATTAGAATAAAAATATTCGTACTTTTCAAATAAATTATACGTTTTATTAATAAATTTAACCGTCAGCTCATTTTGAGACACTCTATTTTTTATTTTAACTTTTTTAGCGATTCGCAATTAACATCTTAGACTTGCACCGCGTACATCCGCGGCTAATTGCGCGTCATCGAATGAGCGCATCCGCAGGAAATTCTTTCCTTCCACGATGAGCGCTACGAGACGAGGAATAACGCTGAACCCCGCGCGAGTCTGAGCATAGCACGCGACGGGGAAAACAAGTATTACGGAAAGCTCGTTCGATATTATTTGCCATTGAGCAACGTCCGCATTTGGCGACACACTTCCTGCGCGATCGACTATCACTCACGGACAACTT